>OX457024.1:5138387-5610887 GCA_949752745.1 Protula sp. h YS-2021
AATTTATCGAATGACCTGTACCTATCCTACACATAATACAGACAAGGAGAAGATCATTCACCAGTAACACACGCCGCAAATGAAATACAGTGATACCCCGGACAACAGAACCACAAGTTTTAGACTGATCTAAAGTGGACTCGTTTTAGAGAGAGGGCCTGTCTGGGGTTTTTAAAATAGAAGTGGAAGCATTTGGTAGGTGGTCCTAATCGGTAGATGAACGTGTTTGGCAAAAATATATCACTGTCGGTATTTTTCTTTTCCTTTTGTATGATCATACCTTCTTCTTCCTCTTCTTCTTCTTCTTCTTCTTCTCTTCTTCACTTTGGTTTTATACCTTGCAGATGTTATGTCTAAACACATGTCAATCAGAACAAGTGAGCTTTGACAACGTCCATTGGTTGTATTGAGACATAGATTGAATACATGTGGTTAGACCAAGAAGGAATAAGTATTAATTTTCTTTGAATGACCCGGCCCACCGTTGATCGTTATTTTCTTGAAAAATATGAGACCCGGCGAGGACCAATTTTTTTCTTCTTTCTTTCTTTCCTTCTTTCTTTCTTTCTTTCTTTCGTTCTTTCGTTCTTTCTTTCTTTCCGGCGACTTCCGGCGCACTGTCCGTCTCTCAAACACTTTTTTTTTTGTTTTTTAGAACTGACCAAAATTGAAACACGTTTAGTCCATTTTGCTACGCGTGTTAAGCGCTACTTTTTTTCTTAGTATGATCAAAATTTGGTCAAAATATAAAGTGAATTATAGAGGTCAAATAAAAACTATAATTATTTATTGGGATACTAATTCTTATTTAGAAGTAATGCACAGACGAGGTGACTTTCTGGCACGGAAGTGGGGAGGGAGAAGTGTTGAACTGAAAAACATAGCTTATTCAGTCAGTAAAATAACAATGATCAAGCCAGCTTTTATAATAATTGCTTCCATTATAAATAGTTATTTACAATTAATAAGCCTTAATACTTCATTGAATAACTGAAACGTATAAGACCAAAGAACCAAATTAAGGACCAATAAATTTGTACTGAAAAATGTGCATGGCGGGAGTTGTGGTGTGGGGTGAGAAGGGGGCGTCGGGTGGGGGGGGGGTGGAAGGGGTGATGTAGAGGAAGGGAGAGGGAGAGCAATTTGAAACTGGATTTGGCATTTTGTAACACATTGCGAATCACATTCCTTAGAAAACTCTCTTATTCCTTTGCCAGAAAATAGTTGATTATAAAGAACTGTAACTGATATGATAACATGAATAAGCATTTTATTTATGGAGATAAAATGAAGTGTAAATATTTCTTACATGAATCACTTACAAAAATATCTTTCCGCTATTAATGAGCACAAAACAGAGCCACTAAGCCCCGACCCACAAGTCATGATCTTCACCTGCCGCCAAATTCACAAAGGTCGACTTCACGGTTACTCCCAAAAGCGAGATTCAGTTGCTCTATAGTTGTGTCTGTAGATGGAATTAGATTTTGATAGACAACCCAAATCTATTCGTTTGTTCCTTGGCGTTCTTGTTTGCTGACGGAGTGATCAATCGAATCAGTTAACTGCAGAGTTAACCTTTGCGATTACACCGTTGGTTGTGGTCAGTGAGTCGGCTAACTGTGCAGTTAACTTCTGTGAATACAGCGATTCTGTGCGGTTAACTATACAGTAAATCTTTTGTGAATGCGGCCAATGACGTCAATGGCTGATTTATTGTAACTTGTGGAAATATCACTGAGTAACCACTAAACATTCTATTGTCGATCTAACGTCGATATGACGTTGCGACGTCGATCCGACC
Organism: Protula sp. h YS-2021; assembly: GCA_949752745.1. Lineage (NCBI taxonomy): Eukaryota > Metazoa > Annelida > Polychaeta > Sabellida > Serpulidae > Protula > Protula sp. h YS-2021. Next base: position 5,140,192 of record OX457024.1, read on the forward strand.
AAACGGTAACATTACCTCTGGTTGTGCTTTGGGTGTAACTGGTAGCGACCACAGATCAGCGTCAAAAATTACGCATTTGACACAACGTTGAATAGATGTTGGTAAGCAACATTGTTTATACGGTCCTTAGGTAAAAAACATAACGTTTTCCTATATCTAATCACCGAAAATGGAAGGCATGGCATGTCACTTTGAAAGCAGACTTGAATTTGTCCCATCTACTTTTGAAAACAAGTAAGTATTTGTGAAACACAAGCAGGCGCCCAACCGCCCCCCGCCCCCCAAATTCATAGGGGCATAAAGCGATGATGGACAGACGGACGGACGGACAGACGGACGGACACCCAAACCTATAGGCCCCAATCCGAAGGGTGGGAATGGATTTTATACATATTCTGTGTGAGAGGATGAATGAAACGTGGGATAGTGCGACGGAGGGGGGGGGGGGTTGCATCTCATTATGACTGTTGGTCCCTTGACTACGATTCTAGGTCAATTTTTCCCGACGTCTATAAAACGTTGCTTTCCCGAAGTCCATTCGATGCAACCTCACGCAACGTTGATCAAACAATCAAGAGGTAGACTTTGTTCTGATTTCCATAAGCAACCAAAATCCGACGTTGAACTGGCGTCAGGTGCGACGTCTATCAAACAGCGACGGAACGTCGCAGTGCTCACTGGGCAGCTACCAATGCCACTCCGACCCACACACCTCGCTACTCCTACTAACCAGTTGATGAATAGTTTTTTTTTTTTTTAAATTTTTCTCTCTTTAAACTTTTTCTAAGTAACATTAAATTTAACTTCTTTTCTTATTGTGAATTCTTGGTAATTTTGTCGCTTAGAAGTGACTACTTTACATAAAATACACATACCTTGTGATTCTTTTGTTATTTATTTAAATATATTTTTTTTTATTTACATGTTTATTTATCGCAAATATTAAACCCAATGCACAGTGGAATATTAAAACTCATCTCTTTACGATAACGATAGTCTCGATGAGGAACGATATACAAATTTATCGGATTTATCAATACCCCCATTCACTTCACTCCACCATCCACCCCTCCCTTCCTCCCTCCCCCTCCCCCTCCCCCTCCCTCCACCTTGGGCATACGCCATTCACTGTAATATTAACCCACACAGCGGTCTAGAATCCTTCCCCACCTCATCCCCTCGTCCTCTCGCTTCCACCCTCTCGATCTTCTGCCTTCCTTCCCCCTCCCCCCCCCCCACCCTGGGAAGGACGCTATTCACTGTAATATTCAGCCCAGGCGGAGCCCTAGAACCCCTCCCCACCTCACCCCTAGAACCCCTCCCCACCCTCACCCCTCGTCCCCTTCCCCGCCTCAACCCCTCGTAGTCTCTCTTTCCTTTATGGGATGACACTCATTGCTACACGGTTTTGTTTTCTATCTAAGAGAGGGAGAGAGGGGAGGGAGAGAGCGAGAGCGAGAGAGAGAGAGAGAGGGAGAGAGAGAGTACAGGAGAGTTAGGGAGGATTGGCAAAATGCCTGGCCACCTAAGCGGAGTCCCGAAGCACCTTTCAGCCCTATCCTAGACCCCTCTCCACACCCACACCTCCCCCCTCCTCACCACCACCACCCCCCCCCCCCCAACGCAAATTCCCCAAGTGCAGATGGTGCATTGTGTTGTTCTGCCATTGTGACTTTAAGATCTGTGAGAAAAAGGGCCAAATTAAAATAAAATAATGTAGCAACTAACAGCACAAACCATAAAACGATTTCAACTATAACAGAACTATTAGTATTTCTTGGCAATTTTATTTGCTAGGTTTTTTTTTAGTACATTATAAATGAAGTAGAAAGAAAAGCGGCTTGTTACTAAGAAAAATGGGATCCATGTGATCCGTGCCGGAAGTCCCGGAAACAGTATGTGTCAATCTGGAGGATTTTTTGTCATTTTGCGGTTACCGGCAGTAAATAAACTATTTACTTACACTCCCATTAATGAAAGGAATTACACAACAGCTATTTAGTTAATTTTTTCCATGATGTTATTTTGCAGGAATAATGATTATGATCGGGATTTTTTTACCTCTGCGGTTCATTCAGTACAGAACAATATTGTATCTTGAATAGAAGTGCTTTCTTAAAGTTAGAGGCAGTTAAAATACCAAATGAATCAGCAGACCCCAGAGAAAGGGGAAAGAAAAACAACGCAAAGACAAGATTTCTTGCAAAAAAGTATGCCCATTGTCTAAGCTTTTTGAACTTGTCCGGTACGTAGTTTTATATGTAACTCAAAGTCTTATAGTACCGGAGGGGGGAGGGGGGTGGGGGAGGGAGTGGGCAAAGTGAAATTGGCATTGGTGCACAAGTGCATATGCAAAAGCTGTGATACTGCCCCCTCCGCCCTCTATTTAAACATAAGGAAATTCGGGAACAGACTATATCCTCTGTCCTCCCCCTATCCCGACCCCGCCCCACCCTAGACACCTCGGAATGAAATAAACAGTGCTTATTTTGGGGTAGATGGGGTAGGGACAGTGAATAATGCAACTATGTCTGATGTGCTCTCTCTCTCTCTCTCTCTCTCTCTCTCTCTCTCTCTCTCTCTCTCTCTCTCTCTCTCTCTCTCTCTCTATCTATCTATCTATCTATCTATCTATCAATCACACACACATTCCCTCCCTCAGTCCTTTTCTCTCTTTTTCCCTCTCTCCCTCTCTCCCTCTCTTTCCCTCTCTCCCTCTCTGTTTCTCTGCTTGTCTCTGTCTGTCTCAGTCTGTCTGTCTCTCTTTTTGTCTCTTTTTCTTTCTCTCACCGTCTGTCTTCTATGTCTTTCTGTCTGTCTGCCTGTCTGTTTCTCCCTCTCTCTCTCTCCTTCTCTCTCTCTCTCTCTCTCTCTCTCTCTCTCTCTCTCTCTCTCTCTCTCTCTCTCTCTCTCTCTGGCTTTCAAGCACACATACAACAATTCAAAACAACCAGCTCATATAACCGCAATTTCTCAGCAGGCCTGTTCGTGTATATCTATATATAGAAGTGAAAAATATCATGATTAGACAGTTTCGGATCAGCTGGCAATCAGGATTGGAGTCTCATAAACTTAATACGTCAGAAACGAGTTTCCTAAAGGTAATTGAATAACTTAATATTTTTCTTCTTGTTTATTTAATTATTTATTTATTTTGTTTTTAACATATTTTTCCTTGATTTGGAAATAATAAATATTTATAAAAGTAAAAGCTTTATATTTATTCCTTAATATGGTGTTTATTAAATAAATTAAATTTTTGTACGTTTTTTTTTCTTTGGCAAAAAAGATTTTACGGATATTTTTTTCTAACGTTATTTCAAAAATAGAAACATGTTCGTTTAATGTTGGGTGGAAGGAAACGTCTGAATCTATGACGTAATAGCTGATGACGTATGAAATTGTAACTTGTTTTGAGGTGGACTAGTTGGGGTGGAGGGGGTGGTTAAAGCAGAATGTTACGTCAGAGGAGAAGGGGGTGAATTTAACAAACCCTGTCAAAGGAGAAGTATGTTTTGAAATCGCCCTTCCCAAACTCCTGGATATTATATTTATGCGACTTACTGGCATATATAAATGCGTTGACTAAAGTAAACAAATTTTCTTTCATTTAAGGATAAATATGAGCGCAGCTGGAGGAAACATCGATGCTACTTTTGGTAATGATCAGCTCAAGGAGATCGTCTTAACTTGGCTGAATGATATTGACGGGTTGTACGCCGAAGACTTTGTATGGGAAACCACAGATTAGCATGGATCTGCGTGGAGTGACTGTGAACAGATTTCTTCCGAGACCAGGACGAAGCCATCCGGTGAAGTACGCATCACCCTGGAGGATGCGACTGGAAAGAGAAGTATATCACTGGGTCAATGGGGGAAATCGTAGATACGCAGCCGAAAATGGTATCGAAATGGAAACTCACTGCCGGCAGGATGGCACAATCGTCAGTAAGCGGACTTAACGCGGACCTGCTTGATAACTGACCCTGATAGTCAACAGTCAAGTCATTAGTCAACCAGTCGAATAGTCACTACAGTCAAGTTGTCACGTGAAACTTTTTTTTTTTTTTTTTTGGTTGTTAACTGCATGTACAAGACTTCCGTATTTGGGCGAGGGTGAGGTGGTTGAAAACCCAAAAGATCTCAAAGCTCTTCCCCTCTACCCCCTCCCCCTCCCCCTTCCCCCAACACACACCCTGTGCACTCCTCCATCCTGCCTGAAAATGCATGAATCGAAAGGCTACTTAGCTTAAATGAAACATTGCTTAAATGCTAATTAAGTACAGATAACTTTGTTTGGTTTAATTACAAAAAAGGGTACAGCAGAAAGATAGGGATGTTTTCAGAATGTATCTGGCAGATTTAAAGAATTCTTGACTGAATAAAATCTTGATTTTTTTCGTAATTATTCTTACATATCTCTTGGGTAACAACCATAAATTATGGTCTACAGCGCATTGATGACAAGAGAAATTCGCAAACAATATCATGAAAGGTCTTCAGATGAGACATTTGTTTTGGAGGAGGGGGAGGGGGGTTGGGGGTGTGGTGGTGGACCATATGACACGAACCTAGTGGGTTGGTGAAGCATCCTGGTTTTCATTTTTATCACGTGTTTTTTATTATGTGCTTTGTCACGTGACACGCCTCAATAGATTTGATCTGTTGTTGTCGTCGTCTGGAGGGGGGGGGGGGGGGAGGGGAGGGAGTAGGGGGAACAAGGGGAGTGGAGAACCCTGATATAGTAGATTGCTAAGTGATAGAGGTGATTGTGAAGTTGCAGTCTCTCTGCTGATTCATACAAACTATCCAAGTACATCGCAAATTATTGGGTTAAAATTATTACCGACAACGTATATATAGATGTTAACTGTTGAAGTGAAAATAGGTGTTATTGTTGTTGTTGTTGCTGTTTTTTTTTTGTTTTTTTGTTTTTTTTTTTTTTGTTTTTTTTGTTTTGTTTTTTTTTTTTTGTTTTTTTTTTGTTTTGTTTGCAGTTATTTATTTCTTGATGAGTTTATTCAAGGAGAGGCTTTATTTCTACACTCTGAGACAAAACAATTGTCGGAAATTGTTGAAAAGATTTACTTAATGTACTCACCATAATGCGTGAGAGCTCGTATTTAGTCTCGAAACGAACCGATTTTGAGTGAAAAAAAATGAGAAGGGAAGGGGGCGGGGAGGGGGGAGTATGGAAATGGTATTTCTCGTAGTGCATCCTGTTTAAGCCATGTATCAATATGTCCGAACCCACTTCATCCCGCCCCCCACCCCACCACCCTCGTCAGCAATCATTGTATGTAGATAAATCTGATTGGATACTCCAAGGCACCTTATTATAAGAGAAAGCAAACAATAACCTGATTAATACTTGGACAAAAACAATTTGTGTACTTTCCTTATTAATATGTGAATTCTTCAGCAATAAAATATTCTAAAAAGGCATCATGGTTTTTTCTTTTGTTTGTTTGTTTGTTTTGTTTTGTTTCTTTTTTGTTTGTTTTGTTTTGTTTTGTTTTTTTGTTTTTTTTTTTTGTTTTTGTTTTTTTGTTTTTTTTTTTTTTGTTGTTTTATTTCTTAGCTCTCCGCTTTCTTATAAAATACACCTAAATCGTAAATTCAATGTCGATTTGAAGTAGAAACGTCGACCCAACAAAATCGCAACATTAAATCCGATTTTATTATATGATCTATATATATAGATGAACGTCTGCCTGATAAAACGTTCAAAAGACGTTGCTTTTGGTCGTAACCAAAATAAACATTATCCCCATATCTAAACAACATCTTTGGTGCAACGTTCAATAGACGTTTGAAATTGATGTTGCAAAGACGTCGAAAATCACCAGAAATAGAAACCCTGACGCATTGTCAAAAACATTTTTGCTTTTCTAAAGTCTGTGTAACGCCGGCGCGCAAGATAATCGGCGTCTGGGGAACGTTTGCGGGTAGACTTCATAATCAATCACGAAACGAAATCGATCCATCGTTAATCAAATATCAGTGCACTCGATTATTTTCGTTTTTGATAACATGGGTTCCTTGTAAAAAGAATCGAACCTTTCTCTCTGAGCCCAAAATGTAACCAAAGTCATCTATCCGCAACCCGGTAAACCACTGCAAACATCTTCCAAAACGCTAGCGGTATGTTATAACGTAATCTCTCACGGCTACCATTTCCGCTGGCCGATAACGCAAGGAAGTTCTTTTTCATTTGGTTGTGAGTCCGACGTCTATAAAGCAACAGTTTTTTTTTTTACCTCTCTCTATTTAGTGCTGTATGGATCTCGTCGGAGATCAAACGCAACGTCTTAACACCGTTGCCTACCCGATTAGACCAACCACAACCAAACAGCATCCATGTTTGGTTGTGGTTGGTCTAATGTTGTGGTATAGTCGGATGCACGTTGCAGCCTGTAATGAGCGTTGGATCGATATCAGAAGGTTTGCTGTGTAGGCGCTGTAGGATTCGTCATGTGTCCCCATTAGACACTCAAAACGTCGAACAAACGTCAATCTGAGGTTGTGAATTCGACACTTTTAAACCACAATATTAAGGCTATAATTTAGTTGTTACTCGTCGAGACCATGATCAACGTCCAAGGAACATCTCTAGCGTAACGTTGAACAGACGTTGAAAAATCGACGTTGCTCAGACGTCGAACTCACAATCAAAAAAATAACTTCTCCCCATGTTACATATATATTTTGACAATTGGTGTCAACAATTGCTTAGCTGTCAAATATATTTTATATATTGATTGATTGATTGATTAAGATACATTGTTTTGCCCGTAATTTGGAGCCTATAAAAAAAATTATGACCGGTTACCTCAAGAATATAGATATTGATTGAATGAAAATTGCACTAAATGACCTGAATTTTTTCGAACGTGCTTGCCACCTCATGCACACAGCACTCAACTGGCCATGCTTTTAGCGTTATTCCTTCTATCCGGATGAAGGCAATTAAGCTTCAAATCTTTGTTATATTTTACAATAAAATAAATGGAACGAAATATATATTGTTGTTGTTGCTGTGTTTTGTCGTAAATAATATCAATTCAATCAGCCTGTTGGTTAGTCTAAGTAAACATGTAAGAAAAATATATTTAAAAAAAACACTTCACATGTATAGTCCATGTGTAATGAAATTTGTGCATATTTAGTCTTTTAGAGAATTATGGTGAATAGACCTGGGCGGGGCGGAGGGGGGGGGGGCGGTAGGTGTTAGGGATAGGGGTAGTGTTGGGGAGCGGGCGAGGAAAGAGGGGGAAATTTCTTTATGCTGTTGTATGACTCATATTCACGGAGAAAAACGACAGTCGACCAAAATTATGATTCCTTTGTCGAAATTGTCCAATAAGCACTCTGAGATCAGCCAAGCGCCGATTCGAAATCGCGACATCGACTCGACGATACTGAAAAAATTAACTGTGGTTGTAATTGGTCGCGTGAATCTAGCAACTTACAATAGACGTCGAAAAATCAACGCTGGAAAGACGCAGAAAAATCGTCCCTAACCCTAACCCCCCCCCCCCCCCCCAAAATAAATAAATAAATAAATAAATAAATAAAACATAAAACAAAAACAAACAAACAAACAAACAAACAAAAAACAAGCTTCCCGTGTTATCCCCTAATTGGTCGCGACCATGAATCCGGCGTCTTACCAACAACTTTGACACAATGTTGACTAGACGTTAAGTAGCAATGGTCTTTGCTGCAGCGTTTTCAATAGACGTCGAAAAATCAACCCTGGAAAGACACAGAAAAAATGGACGTTATACAGACGTCCGCTTCATACCCAATAAACAAGCTTCCCGTGTTATCGCCTATCGAAAATAGTACTCACAACATAGACCAAAACCAAAAGACGTAAAATTTCACCAGCAACACATGGAAATTAACTTTGATATGTGCCCTGCCAGATTCGATGACCCAAGGATGGGGGAGGGCAGGGAGGGGGGGGGGGGGGCTGCTCTGACGGAGGAGTAACCACACAATGATTGCGGGTGTCTTGCAGGTTATTCTAGATGAAAATTTTAGTGACATCCTTACAACGTCGCTTTCCCGACGTCTTACAATGTCAGGAGATGGACGTTCCACAAGCAAGCAAAACTCGGCTTTTATTCGACGTCGCGTATGACCTGCATCGAACGGAGATGCAATGTTGCAATGTGCACTGGGGGACTAAAAACAGTTTTTAACTAGATCGTTTTCGTTACCGAGTAGCGAAAATTACACTTGGGGGTCACAAAAAATACGATTTTGACCTCTTGACCTCTTACATACCGTCTTTTAGACCCGAACAGTCGAAAATAAGCTCAAAATCGCTCTATATCTAACCGTTTTCAAGATAATGGTCAACTTCCGGTTTCTGACCTTGACCATTGCCGAGGAGGTCAAAGTCAAACATAATGTAAAAACCAACTTAAACTTTTTTGGTCTTTATCCAATGCTTTATTAAACTTCGTTATTTTATTATTGAATTTTGCTATTTTTGTTGCATTTTCGAGTATTAGATTTTGTATAGCTAGCATTATGCCTTTGGATAACCCATCCGGCCACTGCAAACCCTACCCCGCCCACCTCGCCCCCTCCCCTCTTCCGTTCTCTGTATATAATGAAATCTACAAATCTTATGGTCAATTTTAACAGAAGGCATAATAGCATAATACAATTACGTAGACTTTCTTCCAGAGACATTCATGCATTTTTTCCGGTATTTATTCGAAACGTAAGAACACGACACGAGTTCGTTAACGAGTGTACAATTAGGCGGTTTATTGTGATAACCAGCTATGTGATTAAATGATTTCATTTGTATTTTACAAACAGAATAGGCGGTGGTAGCCAGGGGCCTAATCCTAGCGAAGAATTCAATCTCCTTCATAACCTTATTTACAAGTGGGCTCGTTACACCCACCGAGAAACTTTGAGTGCGCTTTCGCTGCCCATAGACGTACACGTGGATATGTCAGGCGTCAGCGTGGAATCCACGACGCGCACTGATACGTATCAAGTTTCTGGGAAAGTCGTGATTCCAGCTACAGATTATAACGGGAAGAGTAAAAATGTGGAAGGCTCGATGGATGAGATACTACGTTATGCAGCTCACAAGCATATCATAGCTGGAATGGAATACAAAAAGGACGGCATAGTTGTAATACACGGTTAAAAACTAATTCGTTCATCTGAAAACATTATGCATGTCATAATTTTTTTTATTGAAAACTCTTATTTTAAGGGCAAGTAGATATGGTAATTGCAATTGAGAAAAAATTGTTTGTGTTAGTGTTTTGTAGCAGTGAAAGAAACTGGTGACGGAAAGTTGAAATAGGAAAATGCGAGAAACATGATGGTTAGAATATTCGCTGTTGTTGGGTTTTAGTTAACATAATTTTAATTTTCAATCCGCAAGTACAGTAAAACCTCAGAAATGTGATGGTGAGAAGGTTTGCTCTTATGGCGTGTTAGTTAACATAATGTAAATGTCAGTACAAAAGTACAGTAAAACCTCAAATCTGGGCACCCCCGATAACCCTGACAATTCACTATACCCGGCACCTTCTTTTCATTTCTATGATAAAGAAATCTTAATTAGCCGGAAAACTTACTATTCTGGACATCAGACAACTGGGTCTGCACAAAATGCAAGAATTACATTGCAAAAATCCTAACATACCTTTGGGGTAACTATTGCAGGAAAATGCAAATGACCTGCAATCCGGACCTAATGACTTCAAGGTGGTGAAATAAGCTCCGAAAGCCCTAAAACATTAGATTTCACGCAACCTCTGATGAGAGAGCACGTGCCAGACGTACATGGAACAAAAGTACTTACATCGAGAGACAAATTAAATAAATTCCATTAAAAGAACTTAATTAAACAACTTTCTACATTTCAATACGTAAATACATGCTAAAATAAATTCCATAGCAAGCAAAGGGGAAGGAGGATGCAGGTCGGAAGTTTCTTTAAAACCTAAGAAGATTAGCTCAGCGTCGGTGTCCTATTCATTGAGATATTACTGTATATAATCCTGTATAGAAATTCTTAATCTTCTTAAGCAAAACAGGCGAGTATATATGTCTGTTTACTAGTTGGGTGCTCTCGAGGACAATACATCTGCATTTCCTCTGCCCTGCTACACCATTGACGTCACGACAGCACTAGCTATGCAGAATTCTTCAGTCCAGCATAAACTTATGTTGTTTTAGCATGATGCTGCCGCTTTGTGCTACCATAGAGGTTTCGGTAGGGTAGTGTTTGAGGGGCAAGGCTTTAAGAATTATCTTTTACTTCTCAATTTTATTCTTCAATGCCGTGTGCTCCCACACTCTAATACCATTTCTAAACGGTTTAGAAGTAAAAAACAATAAAAAGTGACGTGATGAAAAGTAGTCATATGATGCTCCAATTCTGTACGAGAAACTGTTCTTAGAGACATGTCAATTTGATACTTTCATGACGTCACAAGTCGTCCATTGTCATTTGGGTCAGTTTCCCATGGTCGGTATGTATATACATATGTCTCTCTGTGTGTAGGTGGCTGTCTGAGTGGATCTATGTGTGTGGGTGTGCGTGTGTGGGTGTGTGTATGTGTGCGTGAGTGTGTGTGGTTGTAGGTGTGTTGCAAGTGTCGGTGGTGTGTGGTGTGATTGTGCATGTGTGTATTTGTGTCTGTGTGTATGTACGTGCGTGTGCGCGTGTTTGGAAAAAATATAGCTCGGGGTTTGGCAATAACAATTACCATCCACTGCAACTCTAATTGATATTTATTTGATGACGAAACTATTTTGATTATTTTTGCAAGTCAAGTTTTCATTTGAAATTATATCACAGGGACAAAGATATCCTAGATCGTATCAAAATATCCTGGGCTATCTTGGAAGTGGAAACATACTGAATATGTCTGAAGTAACATTCAGTGAAACTGAGTCGAATAAGATGCACAAAACATCTTTTTGATTGCTGTACATACAGCATTAGGGCGTACTAGGCTGATGGTTTAAAATATAGCGAAACAACATTTTAGAATTGTTTAACTAATCCTATTGCTTCAAACAAAAATTTAACGAATGATCTTAGTTTAATTGCCATTAATATCTCTGAACAGCCCCAGTGTCAACTTTGTTGCAACCCAAGAGAACTGGGAAAGTTGCAGAGATGAGGGTAGTCAGAAAATGAGATGTAGTTGTGTAGCAGCCAATCAGAAAAGAAAATAGTTGTTGTGTCCTCTGACCATTCAGCGAGCGGCAAGGCAAATTAAAACGACCAATCAGAGAGCTCTTGGCTGTATTGTGATGTTTTGTCTCGTTCTTGGGTTTAATAGAAATGGAAATGTGACAGGTAATTGTTTCAGGTCTGACAATGTGAACGTTATAAAGTTTAATAATACAATAGTCATATTGAATTTTCAATAGTATTTAAGCAGTCTTTAAGCACAAACGTTTATAATGTCGAACTCCCCACTTCGGATAAAAAATCCAGTCCGTTTTAGTTTCCAGTTAGTTTCTATATTGGTATATAAAATTCAGGCACTTTCCTAATCCGGATATGAGGTACAATGCTTCAGAACCAATTGTAAGATTTAATGTGTAATTTTGATTAGGTAATGCTGCGGTCCTTGTTTGCTTGGATCTCCAAGAAAATAAGAATGCGCCATAGCAATTATGGCCGCTTCTTCTTCTTTACAAAATGTTTAATCTTAGGACTGTCAAGTTTTAAGTGGGTTATATGTATACTTTCCTAAAATTCGCCATTTCTGTTTCAGAGTAATTAACTGAATGACACACAAAAGAAGAGAGAACCAGATAAGTCTCGTTGATCGACCTGTTAGAGCACCTGCCCACTTATATGCCAGTTATCTTCTTAGGCTTCTATACCTTTAGGCCTGGGGTGTTTTGGTCGGGTACTTTTTTGGGATGGGGTTATTCTGGAGGGTTATACACAAGAAATAAACTGTCTTCCTGTTTGTTCCTGCATAGAATATAAATTAGATTTAAAATTTAATTCAGATAAGTTTAATTTTGACCAGTTTTCTACGACACTGAATGATAACTGTATAGAATACTGGAAAACTGACGGATCGAGATTATTTAATCCTATACAAAATAACCGAAACTCATTCCCAATAATATCTGGATGAACCAGATTTCACTACATATTAACTTGTAAGATATAAGATATTAATACCAATAACATGAATGGTATAAATGAAATTGCAATACTTTATGTAAACTTTAAAGATTTAATTTATAAATGTGTGATATGAGATTGCCAAAAAAAAAATTCTAGACCTCCCTATGAACTGTGACTTTTTGTGACATGTTGTGTCATGACTTATTCTGGATATGGATGACACAGTAAGCTCCTGGCGTGAGTTTCGGTTATTAAGCTAGTAACACAATTAAAGAATGTTTGCGGTCGCATGCATTAATGAAGATTGTTTACTTAAACCAATGACACTTATCGCTATGAAAAAGAGCTATATAACTGGAACTAACAAAAGCATTATATAGCTATTATCTTCAATAACGATTTTGTAGGGTTCACCAGGTAAAGATCTGTCTTGTTTGGGATTTCCAAATCGAATATTTTTTAGATCTTGTTTATAAAAGGATAGGAAGGGGCGACTTGAAACTTACAGGTTAAAATTGTAACCAAAACCTAAAAACCTTAAAAATTTCAAATTTGCATTCTAATATCTCCGTATAATATTTCCTGATCATTTTGTCTTGAAAAATGTTTTTATTTCCACAGTTCCATATGAAATCCTTCAACGTTATATATATATATATATATATATATATATATATATATATATATATATATATATATATATATATATATATATATATATAGATCTGCAACCAGTCATAGTTTTGTTTGAGCTTGTCCATATGGAAAACTTATCATATCTTGTTTATAAAAGGATAGAAAGGGACGACTTGAAACTTATAGCCTAAAATTTGAACAAAAACCTGAAAACCTTAAAAATTTCAAATTTGCATTCTAATATCTCCGTATAATATTTCCTGAGCATTTTGTATTGAAATATGTTTTTATTTCCACATATAAAATCCTTCAACATTATATATATATATATATATATATATATATATATATATATATATATATATATATATATATATATATATACTTGGAAAAATGACGTCATGATCAGGTTGCTTTGTTAAAGAATACCAAAGCAACCTGACAACCCACAGACATTGCATTAAATAAAGAACTTTTTTAATAGAGGTAGCTCTTAGAAAACTCCGCAAACGGATAGTTTTCTAATGCTGAAATTATGTACGCTAATTATGACAAAATCGATTCCTTGGCGACAGTCCTGTAATTACCGAAGTCTGGTTTCTCAACGAGTCAATAATTTTGACATTTAATCAGCATAACGTCTTACATCAGCAATACACTAGCTGTGGCACTGAATCAATATATTAGGGATTTTTTAACTTAGCCTAGAAGACAGTGAGTAAAGGCTTATCACATTATCGGTGTTTAATTTTCTGATATTATCAATTATCAATCATCATAGACGTAAGGTAAGTCTATTTTCTTATCAGATAAACGCCAATTTTTCGTAATTACTATAAAACTATGAATAGTCCTATCAAAAATCCTACCCTATTTTAATCATTTTAAATAGCAGTGGCGAACTGTAATCTGGATGCATGGTGATGTACTTTTGTATAAGCATGTAATTGAAATGAAAACTATCCGAATCGAGAGAGTTTTTTGCACAACGGGTCCAATAGAATTCCAAGACCTTGTGTGTCATTTAACTGATAATATGTGTTTTGCCATATTTATTTAAATTAAATTTGTATATGTGTGATGGTACACATGAATCTGGCTGTGCAGGTATTTCTGTTCGTACAAGTGTGTCTATCTGGGCTTGTGTATGAGATCATTCACGTATAACTGTCTGCACTGCTGCATGAGATCCCACACGTGTATCTAGTTGTTCTGGTGCATGACATCACACACCTGTCTCTGGCTTTGATGGTGTATGTGGCCGCCCACGTGCATCTTGCTGTGCTGGTGTATGAGATCTCACACATGTATATCCCTGTTCTGGTGAATGACATCACAGACGTGTGTCGGACTGTGCTGGTGAATAAGATCACACACGTGTATCTGTCAGTACTAGTCTATGTGCTCAAACAGGTGTATCTGTTTGTGCAGGTGCATGTGTTCAAACACGTGTATCTGGCTGCTCTAATGCATATGACAACACGTGTGTCTGGCTGCGCTGGTGTTTGTGGAAGTACCTGTATCTTACTATACTGGCGTGTGTGATCACACACGTGTATCTGCCTGTGTTTGTGTATGCTACCGTACTCGTGTATCTGGCTGTGCTTGTGAATGAAATCACACACGTGTATCTGTCAGCACTCGTGTAAGATATCACACACGTGTATCCGAATGGGGAGGTGTATATGATTGTATTCGTATATCTGGCTGTTCTGATCTAACTGTGCAATTGATCACACACGTGTATCTGGCTGCATTGATTCACATGACCACACATGTGTGCCGGGCTTTGATTGTGTTTGTGAAGGTAAACTTATATCTGGCTATACTGGCGTGTGTGATCATACACGTGTATCTGGCTGTGCTGGTGTATGTTACCGTACTCGTGGATTGTGCTGGTGAATGAAATCACTCAAATGTATCTGTCAGTGCTGGTTGATGAGATCGCACACGTGTATCCAAATGGGGAGGTGTATATGATTGTACTCGTATATCTGGCTGTTCTGATTTATATGATCACGCGCTGGTGTGCGTGATCGCTGGTTGTGCCTACAAATGAGATCACACAGGTGTATCGCTCTTTACTGATGTATGTGATCGTACACTGATATCTGGCAGTGTTGGTAGGTGTAGTTGTTCACGTTTAGTTTTCTGTGCTGGTGTATGTGATAGTACACGTGTATCTGGCTACTCTGATTTATATAATCACACACGCGTATCTGGATGTGCTGGTATTTTTGGAGGTACACATGTATCTGGTTGTGCTGATATATACGATAGGACACGTGTACCTGCCTGTGCTGATGTATATAGATCACATACGTGTATCTGACTATGCTGGTGTTTGTGATCGTACTCGCGTATTTGGCTATACTGCTGTGTGTGTTCACACACGTATATCTGGCTGTTCTAATGTTTGTGATCGTACAACTGTTTCTGGCTTTAGTGATAATTTGATCATGTATGCGTGTTTGGTTGCGCTGGAATATG
This sequence comes from Protula sp. h YS-2021, assembly GCA_949752745.1. Classification (NCBI taxonomy): domain Eukaryota; kingdom Metazoa; phylum Annelida; class Polychaeta; order Sabellida; family Serpulidae; genus Protula; species Protula sp. h YS-2021. The sequence continues at coordinate 5,155,466 of OX457024.1, forward strand.
GATCTGACCGTTCTGATGTTTGTGATGGTACTCGTCGATCTAGCTGTGTTGGTGTTTCTAATCGTACAAAATATATCTATCTGGACTGGTGTATGAGATCGTTCACGTGTATCTGTCTATGCTAGTGAATCGCGTCACACACGTGTGTCTGGTTGTACTAGCGAGTGTGATCACACACGCGTATCTCCTTGTTCTTATGAATGACATCAGACACGTGTGTCTCGTTTTCTGGTGTTTGTGATCGTAGCCGTGTATCTGGCCGTACCTGCGTGTGTAATCACACACGTGCATCTGGGTGTTCTGGTGTTTGTGAAACGTTTTGTCCAGAAAATGTCGGGAAAACTGCGTTAACAAATACTTATACTGGAATTTTTCTTTAATTTTAGCATGAGTCAATCTGCAGACCCAACGATGCAATTTGACCATTTGCTCTGTATGGTCCTCAAGTGGCTACGAGACGTACACCGCGTTACTCCAAAGGTCGTCGATGGTAAACCCCTTATTGACATCGACTTCAAAGGTGTAACTCTAACAGAAGCATGGTCGACTGGATACTATAAGGGATCCGGACGTTTGGAAATAGATGTGACAGATGAAAATAAAGGGCAGAAGCATTTCACCGGGAGGATGGAAGAGATAACAAAGCACGCGGCCGGCTGTGGCATGAGGGTGACCACCAGTTGTGAAGCAAATGGATCGATAATCTTGCACCAGACGTTCAAGTGAACGTGACTTTATCGGTGACTGGGCATGAAACTCGTCACTGGCAAACATGACTGCTTCTGCGACTAGATAGGTGACTACAAACGTGACTACTTATGTGACTAGATATGTAACTACACACTTGACTACTCATTTGACTAGATATACTACTACAAACCTTTTTTATTCCTGTGACTTTGTGATGTGTACAGACGTCGGGAAGATTTCAATCCAGAATCGTCATCCAAACAGCGACAATTATAAGGTCAAAACGACATGTACAAAGACCTTGTTTACACGTTGCTCTTTGTTGCGACCAGTCACAACCAAAGCACAACCACATACCTAATTTTGTTGTTTGGTCGGATCCACTTTAAAACCTGAAATCGACGTTTGATAGACCAAAAATGTTTGCTGGACAGGCGCTGTAGGATACGCGATCTATCCACCGTTGACTCAAAGCCACAGTATTTATTCCCATTACACAATCAAAACACCGAATTAACATCAATTTAAGGTTGTGAGTTCGAAATGACCAAACCACAACATTAACTCTGGTTGTACTTTAGTTGTTACTGGTCAAGACCATAATCAGCGTCTTTGATCCTTGATAATTTTCTAAAAGCATGATATCAATAAATCTTTTGAGATAATTAGTGATATCAAAAATGATTCAATAATGTCTGAAATTGATTTTTAGATAGCAAATTCTATTCTTGATAGCAAAACTGAAATATTAGATAGAAATTTTTAGCTAGATAATTTATTTGATATCAAGAATTTATTTCAGATACATTATTTTAGAATGAGTTTTTTTAATTTGTATTTCGAAATCTGGAAATGATTTTTTGATCTAAAAAGTTAGTTTTTGATTTCAAAATATCAGTATTATTTACATAAAAAATTCAGAAACACACATCTGTGAATAAAATAATGACTGCTGTCTCCATTGCACTCAAGTATATAACTGGATCGATTTGGGAAATTGTAAGGTACGAGGCCAAAAATGATATCGAAATGGAAACTCACTGTGAACGGGATGGCACAATCGTCACTAAGTATACCTAACACAGACCTGCGCAATAACTGACCAAGCAGTCAAGCCAGTAATCAGACAGTCGAGTAGTCACGGTAGTTAAGACTTGTCAAGTTGTCATGTGAAACTTTTTTTGAGTTGGTTAATTAGAGGTACAAGATTGATTTCTGTATTAGGAGACGGTGAGAGGGTGGAAAACCCAAACGTTCTCAAAACCCCAACCAACCACCCTCCCCCTTTCCCCTCAGACACCCTACACGTTCTTTGATGCCTGAAAAATGCATGAATCGAAAAGGCGGCTTCTGAAAATTTGTTCTAATAAATAATGCGCATACAGCTTTGTTTGGTTTAATCCACCAAAGAAGTAGTAGAAGAAAAAAAGGTTACAGAAAAATTGATATGTTTTCAAAATGTATCTGGCGGATTTATAACATTTGCTGATTTTTTTCGTAATTCTTCTTACATTAACAGCTATCAATTAGGTATACATTGATGACATGCGAACTCTGCCAAAGAAACCCATGAAAAGTCTTCAGACGGGGCATTTTTTCTTTGGTGGGGAGGGGTTGTTGGGTCGACCATATATCACAAACTTGTGGCTTGGTGAAGCATCCAAAGATGCTAAGTGATAGAGGTGCATTGTGAAGTGACAGTCTTTCTATACAAACTATCCAAGTATGGAGTAAATTATTGGATTATTATTATTAATGAGAATGTACGGATGTTAACTGTTGAAGTAAAAATATATATTGTTGATGTTGTTGCTAGTTCTTGTTGTTGTATCTTCTATTTATTCTTGATAACTTTGTGGAAGTTGAGGGCTCATTTCTGCACAGCAAGACAAAAACAGTGTCGGAAATCTGGAAAGATTTACTAAAACTTGTATTTAGTCTCAAAGCGAAAAGAGCGTAGATACTGAGTGATACGAGGCGGAGAGGAAGGAAAAGTATGGAGACGATATTTCTCGCAGTGCACCTTGTTTAAACCATTTAGCGACCCGCCCCCTACCCTAAACCTACCCAACCCCACCCCGCACTGGTCAGCAATGACTGTATATAGAAAAATCTGATGTGGATGCCTCAAGGCATCTTATTACAAGAGAAAGCAAACAATACCCTGATTAATACTTAGATAATAAGCATTTGTGTACTTTCCTTATTGATAAGTGAATTCTTTAGTAATAAAATCTCTTAGACAGACATCATGATTGTTTTTCCCTTTTTTTGTATCGTTCCGCTTTATACAGTCTTCCGTAAGTTCAACGTCGATATGAGGTGACGATGTCGACCAACGGAGGGAGGAGAGGACAGGAGGGGGAAATGAGACTCGAGTACCAACAACGGTTACCATGCGTGTCCGTGTCCGTAAAACGACCCACTAAGCACTGAGTGCTCAGTGTGGAATAATACTACTTAGTTAACCAAAAGCGGAGTGACATTCCGAAATAACCCATCTTTGTGTTGTAAACACAGAGTACTGAATGAAAATTACCCTTAGGCTATTTATTATATTGGCACTCCATTTTTTGGTAACACATTTCATATCAAGTCTAAACAATGTCATCTAAACAACATCTTTTGTGCAACGTTGAATAGACATCGCAAAATGATATTGCAAAGACAACTGTTACAACTGTTACTTTTCTAAAGTCTGCTTACCGTCGGGAATTCAACGTTGTTCAAACACAAAATAATCGACGTCTATATAACGTCTGAGAGTTGACATTGCTTCGACTTCCATCGTCAGTCACAAAACGACGTCGATCCGTCATTGATTTAAGTTTATTTAAAAATTGGGACGTCGATCTCACCAAATCGGAAAAAACGTCTCGAAAAACGTCGAAAAAATTGCCTGGTAATACGTTAGGGCTATAGCAAACAAGAACTTTATAATGTTAGTGTTCATCGGAAAAAGAAACCACAACAGATCGCTTGTAACACTGATCAAAATGACGATGTAAGATATGTGAATTCCTGGAGGGTGCAAGTTTTTCGGTCTGAGTTTGGAAAAAACCGGAGTGGGGGTGGAGTGGATGGTGGGTGGTGTTTTTATGTGAATCTTATCATGACACTTCATCATTGCTACTATGTAGATTATGCATTAAGATTAATACTTTCCTGACGTCTATGCAACGTATTTCTTACTTTACAACGCAGAGATAAAGACAATGTTTCGCTTTCCATTTGAAACTTATTCTCAACGATAATTAAACGTCGTATAACAGACGTCTATCCAATGTCAGCAGGTACTCAGTAACCATTTCGACGTTGGATTAACGATGGATAGACGTTGATCCAGACATCTGATCAACGTCCAATTTTGGTTGTTTATGTAAGTCCGATATCGAATACAAGACAGGAAAGCGACGTTCTGTAGACGTAATAGGGAACTAATAGATTAGAATCTCCATCAAGACAACGGTAATCGTAATTATAGAGTCGCCATCAAGACAGAGGTAATCGTAGTTCGGTCACCCTTCATCACAGTTCCCCACCCCATGGGTCATCTCGTCACGCAGGACACATATGAAGTCTATTTCCATGAGCAATTTTTCAAAACGTAAGTTGGGGAAAACTTCTACGTCCTTCTGTCATCTAGCTTGAAAGTAATCTGCCATGGCTATCATTTCCGGTAGGCGATAGCACAAGTAGGTTATTTTGTGAGTCTAACGTCTATACAATGCCGATTTTTCGACTTCTGTGCAACGTCGATTTTCCGTCGTTTATTTAACGTTATGCTAAAGGAGTTGTAATAATCACGACCAATTACAAACGAAATTCAACCATACTTAATGTTGTCGTTTGGTCAGATCCACTTTGCAATCGGAAATCTTGGATCGACCTCAGAATGTTTGCAGGGTTGGCCCTGTAGGATGCGCCGACTATCCAACGTTGATTTAATGTCATAATGTTTAATTTGCATTCGATATTCATAGCGCAGAACAAACATCAGTTTGAGGTTGTGAGTTCAACACGATCCGATCACAACATTAACTCTGTTTGTTATAACCCAGTAAACGGTCCGAAGCCGATCCAAGGCCGATTTGAGGTTGACCAAACGACAACATTAACTCTGTTTGTTATAACCCAGTAAACGGTCCGAAGCCGATCCAAGGCCGATTTTAGGTTGACCAAACGACAACATTAACTCTGTTTGTTATAACCCAGTAAACGGTCCGAAGCCGATCCAAGGCCGATTTGAGGTTGACCAAACCACAACATTAATTCTGTTTGTTATAACCCAGTAAACGGTCCGAAGCCGATCCAAGGTCGATTTGAGGTTGACCAAACCACAACATTAACTCTGTTATAACCCAGTAAACGGTCCGAAGCCGATCCAAGGTCGATTTGAGGTTGACCAAACCACAACATTAACTCTGTTTGTTATAACCCAGTAAACGGTCCGAAGCCGATCCAAGGCCGATTTGAGGTTGACCAAACCACAACATTAATTCTGGTTGTAAGTTTGTTTTTACTGTCACTACCCAACATCTCTGACTTAAAGTTGGTTATTCAGCTTCTAAGGAGCATATTTGGTGTAATGTTGAATCGGCGTATAGAGTTGCTATGACGTCGAACTCGCAATCAAAAAGCAACCTCCCTCATGCTATAAACATTTTGAAAAAAAACTGTATAACAATTATTTTCAACTGTTAAATCATATATTTTATTTGATCTATTGATTGATTGGTTGATTGATTGGCATGGCCTTAAATTACATTCTCTTGCCCGTCATTTGGCGATTTGGAAAGAAAGATATGGATTCATTGAAAAGTGCACTAAATAATCTTAGCTTTTTCAACGTTATACACACAGCATTTAACTGGTATGCTTTTACCGTTATTCTTTCTATCCACTTGAACGCAATTAACCTTCAAGCCTTTGTTATAATTTACAATGAAATAAATGGAACGAGAGATATGTTGTTGTTTTTGTTGTTGCTGCGTTTCGTCGTAAATAATGTTACAATTCAATCAGCCTGTTGGTGAGTCAAAGTAAACATGTAAAAATTATATTTCAAAAAAACACTTCACATGTATGTTCCATGTGTAATGAAATTTGTGTATATGTAGTCATGAAGGCTAAGGGTGTCTTGAAGGTTATTCTAGATTAAAATTGTAGTGACATCCTTACAACGTCGCTTTTCCGACGTCTTACACAAGCAACTAAAACTCGGCTTTGATTTGACTTCGCGTGTGATCTAGATGATGATCTAGAGATGCAATGTCGCAATGTGCACTGGGGGGAGACTAAAAGTAGCTTTTAACTAGACCGTTTTCGCCACCGAGTAACGAAAATTGGGGATCAAAACTCGGGGGTCAAAAATACGATTTTGAACTCTGAACCTCTTACATATCGTATTTTCGGCCCAAAGAGTCGAAAATAAGCTCCAAATCGTTCTATATCTAACTCTTTTCAAGATAAAGGTCAGCTTCCGGTTTTTGACTTTAATCATGGCCGAGGAGGTGAAGGTCACCAAGGTATCTCTTACATATAGTCTTTTACTCCCAAAGGATCGCAAATAAGCTCAAAATCGCTAACCGTTTTCGAGATTATGGCCCACTTCCGATTTCTGACTTTGACCATCGCCGAGCAGGTCAATGTCTCCAAGGTTCCTCTTACAGATCGTGTTTTAGGCCCAAAGGATCGGAAATAAGCCCCAAAAATCACTCTGTCTGTAACTCTTTTCGAGATAATAGTCCACTTCCGGTTTTTGACAATCACCATGAACGAGGATGCCAACCGTTCTCTAAAGTCATGATTAAAACATGCGGATTTTGCGGTCTAATCACCCTCTATCAGCTAGCCAAATTTCATCACGCTTAAGCAATTTGGAAAAACCCAAACGCTGCAGCCAACTAAAACTTGTACACACAAGAAGCTGAGACAATAATATTGAATTTTAACTGTCAAAAAAAACAGCACCAATGCCTGTCCGCAAAAATTCATGTTAGACTTGACCAAGACTTGTCAAATGTTAAAAAACCCAAACGCTGCAGCCAACTTAAACCCGTACACGCACACTGTGATGGCTTTCATTGAGAGTTGGACGATCAATACAGCCAGGTTGATATCACGCCTGTTTAAACTACTGCTCTCAGCTTCTTACCGTCTGTTTCTCAAATTTGTTTTGTGATTTTTTAATTGAAAAATTAAGGAAATTTAAAAAAAACAGAAGGCCCAACTAGACATACTGAAGTTTATCATATCCAAATTTCATCTTTCTAGCCGTAACGAACTCTGACTAGTTCCACGGACAAACTCGAAAAAGAAACGAATAAAAAAACATGCCACAACTGCGGCTAAAATTTTCGTACAAATTCAATACACTAGGGGATTTTACCAAATCCCCAAATGTTATTATATCAGAAACATTACGAAGTGCATTTTGTAATAGAAACAGAGGGAGTAAAATGCAACATTTTGTTAAATGTTTGCTGTATTTTTGTTGTGAGAGTTAGATATTTCGATGGGGGAGGGGATGGTTGGAGAGTGGTGGTTGTGGGGTTGCGTGGGATGTAGCGTATTGTGTTACTATTATTATCATTATTATTAATATTATTATTATTATTACTATTATTATTTTATTTTTATTTATTTAGTTACAAAAATACAACAACAATTGAATATTTATTACTATTATGAATCAGAATGATTAGCAAATTTCGGGAAATAGTTGTGTTAAATGAGCTGCATTTTATTCTTACTAAGGTCACAAAAGTGCGCACAGTAAACATTAATTCTAGCGGTCTTATGCCAGGGTTTTCCATTACTGGTTTCGATTTCTGAAAACTAAAGGGAAAATAACGAGTGAAAATAAAAGGATAATAACGAGTGATTCTGACCAAAATGGGTAATTGCATGTAAGTCTGTTTTAAACTGTTTAACCTTATATCATTTTATGTATAATGAGTTTCTTAGAGTTTATTCCCTCACATTTGTATACTTTTTTGCCTTGCAGAGTAAAATTAAGGAGAAAATTTTATGAAAAAAAGAGATTTTATTGAACGGAAGAAGCTCACGTTTTGTGCTTGTTCTTTATGTGGATTCTTCATTGATGAAAAAAAGTTTATTACACAATTAACCGTACTTGAGAGTTTTCCTATCACGTGGTAATTATATAAGCTATTTAGTCTATTTTTTCTATTTTCAAAAGAAGCCATGCAATTTTGTGTCTTCGTCAAATGTTTGCTTAAACTTCGTTATTTTATTATTGAATTTGGTTTTTTTGTTTCATTTTAAAGTATTAGGTTTTGTATAGCATTATGCCTTTGCACAACCCCTCCGGATACTGAAACCCCGCTCCTTGCCCACCCCGCCCTCTCCTCTCCTCCGTTCTCTGTATACCAGCATAATGTAAATATTTTTTATAAATTTTTAAATCATCTTCACAATGAAATCTACAAATCTTATTTGGTAAATTTTAACCGAAGACATAACAGCATAATACAATCAAAAACGGCTCTTTGCGTAGACTTCTTCCAGAAAAATTCATGCATTTTTTCCGGTGTGTATTCGAAACGTAAGAAAACGACATGAGATTGTTTATGAATATACAATTAGGCGGTTTATTGGGATTACCAGCTATGTGATTAAATGATTTTATTGGTATTTTGCAAACAGAATAGGCGGTGGTAGCAAAGCGCCTCATCCTAGCGACGAATTCAATCTCCTTCATAAAATTATTGGGAAATGGGCTCGGTACACCCACGGAAGCACTTTGAGTGCACTTTCACTTCCCATATACGTACACGTGGATATATCAGACGTCAGCGTGGAATCCACGACTCACACTGATACGTATCAAGTTTCTGGGAAAGTCGTGATTCCAGCTACAGATTCTAACGGGAAGAGTAAAAATGTGGAAGGCTCGATGGATGAGATACTACGTTATGCAGCTCACAAGCATATCATAGCTGGAATGGAATACCAAAAGGATGGCACAGTAGTTATACGCCGTTAAAAGCAAATTTGCTAATCTGAAAACATTTTGAATTTCACATTTTTTTATTGAAAACTCTTATTTTAAGGGCAATCGACATGGCAATTGCAATTGAGAAAAAAATCGTTTGTGTTAGTAGCAGTAAAGGAGACAGGTGACAGAAAGCTGAAATAGGACAATGCAAGACATATGGTTAGAGGGTTTATTTATGGGGTTTTAGTTAACATGATGTATATGGCAATCCACAAGTACAGTAAAACCTCAGATGTGAACATCCTCGATAAACTTGACAACTCACTATAACGGACAATTTTTTCAGTTCCGTTATATTTTCCGTTCATTTCTATGATAAAGAAATCTTAATTAGCCGGACATCTCACTATTCCGGACGCTGAGCACCTGGAGTGACAACAAATGCAAGCATTTCTGTGTAATTAATCCTAACATACCTTTGGGTTTTCTGCTGCGGAGTTACAATTGGGGCTTAATAACTTCAAGATATCTAGTGGTGAATAACTTCCGAAACCGCTTAAACATTAGATTTCGGGCATTCTCTGGTGAAGGAGCACGCGTTAGACTTTTGCCATGCCTACAGAAATTCATGGTGTATAATATCAACTGTTCGCCAGAAACATATCTTTTCGAGTGATAACTGGGGTGATGTGGGGGGAAGGTGGGAGACGGGTTGGTAACAAAGCTTTTATTTATACTTTGGTTTGGTTAGAAAACAGCGTAGCGATTTGAATGATTGCCATGGGGATTGCCTGATCGGAATCGTGATGTGCCGAACGTACTTACAACTGGCGATACTTTAGTTACATTCCATCAGAAGAACTCATTTTCTATATTTTATTGCACACATGCATGCTAAAATAAATGCTATAGCAGGGAATGGGAAGGTTGAGCAAATCACTACAGAGCTCGCATGTTTTACGCAGCAGGAGGTCTCCAAAATTGCCAAAAGTGTAACAAATATTGGTATAGCTGCGCATAGAAATGTGATAAGAGATGGACCCAATACTCTGGAAATCTCGCTAAATCGGAAAACTTAGCTCAGCCCAACGCTGTCCTGTTCATTCAGGTTTTACTGTATAAAGCATAGCATAGCAATTCTCTCGCCTCTCAAAAAATAAAAGACTAGTATATGTGTGTTTACTGTTCTAATTAAATTTTACGTCACTAAACATGGCTCTAATTATATGCATTTTGATATGACAAATAAATTGATTATTTGTAAAAGTATAGCTCGCTTTATTAGTGTAACGAAGGTTTGAAGTATAGTACTCCACACAGAACTTTGATAAAACTAATATCACCATACCAGTTGCATGAACAAATTTAAGAGGAAAGCCATCGAACAAGTACTTTTAACTATCCGCTTTCGAAAGTTCATGAATTAGTAGTAATGGACAACTTTTTAACAAGGGAGCTTTTGGATTTGCCAAATTTGCAAATCGCCCACATAAAATAACATTCCCTAGCCCCCTCCACACCCCTCGCCCCCTCACCAACTCCACACTCCCTCGCCCAAACACCCCTCACCCCCTCCTAACCCCCTTCGCCCCCACCACCCCTCACCCACTCCATACCTCCTTCGCAACCACCACCCGTGACACCCTCCATACCCCCTTCGCCCCCACCACTCCTCGAAATCTCTGCGGACCATCCATCCACAAAGATTTATTGCGGTCAAATGAAAACTAAAATAGGAAGAGCATTTATTTAAAGACGACAGAGGCCACACCGTGAATATGATACAAGACCACACGTGATAAAACGTAACGGAATGCGTTGCAATCACAACGAACTTTATTTTCAATCACATTGATTAAAATCACAATATAGTTTTGACGAGGTTTTGTAGTAAATATAGCCATTTTACACTCTACTTCAGAACCATTCCAACAGAAAGACACCAACAGTTTAAATCTCCATGTGTCCTTTGAGCTAACCGAGTGCTCTTGGGGACAATAATTCTGCATTACTCTGAGCTACAGTATTGTGGTATGACATCAAAACACCACAAGCTATGCAGAATACTTAAGTCCAGAATATCTGTACTGTTGATTCAGTATGTTGCGGCCTCTTTGTGCTACCACATAAGTTTGAGTTAGTTTGAGTTAGTGGGTTGGTGTTTTAGGAGACTACGGCTTTTAAAATTATGTTTCACTTCTCATTTTTATTCTTCAAGGCCTTTTTATGCACACTCTAATGAAATTCTGTATTTAAACCGTTCAGAAACAGAAAAATTAAAAAGGTCGTCAAAAAATAGTCTTATGATGTACCTTGCTTCAATGCTGTATATGGAACTGTTTTTGGTTGAGATTAGAACTCAATCTTTCTCTTTGTATTTGAAATGTGTATCATTGATTTGCTTTCGTGAGTTTTATCAAGGGTTTTAGGACAGATCCCTAATCCTTCTAGGGAAGCAGCTTACAGCTTGCAGCATATGTTTACTGTAGCATTGCATCAGTAGCTAACATAATGGCTATAACAAGGGTCTCATCTTCCGTCTCCCAAACTCTAGATTGTACAATGGCTGTTCTTAGAATAGTAATAACATTCTATTAATCTAAGAATAGCATTCTAAGCCATTCTCGTTCTCGTCCTTGTTTTATTAGCGTATTTTATAGGGCTGGGGTTGTTCTGGAGGGTTATCAACCAGAAATAAACTTCCTGTTTTATACAGAGTCTATTAAAAATTAAATGCAAATAAAGCTCATATTGACCAGTTTTGTACCGGATTATTTAATCCTACACAAAATAAGCGAATCCAGTCATTATAATCTGAGTAATTCGGATTCCTTGTTATTCCGAAGAAATAATTCTGATTCCTTACCCTATCCGGATCAACCAGGTTTCAATCTATATTAACTTGTAAGATCTAAGATATTTATACAATTAACATGAATGGTATGAATGAATTTACAATACTTTATGCAAACTTTTAAGATTTAATTTATATATGTGATATAAGATTGCAAAAATCATTGCTGGACCTTCCTATGAACTGCGATTTTGTGACATGTTTTGTTATGACGTATTCTTGATGTGTATTAAACATTACAAGTTTCGGTTCATAAGCTTCCAACACAATTAAAGAATGTGTGCGGTCACATGCATTAACGTAAATTGTTTACTTAAACTAATGACACTTATCTCTATGAAAAAGAGCTATACAAGTGGAACTAACAAAAGCATTATATAGCTTTTATCTCCAATAACAATTTGCAGAGTTCACCAAGTAAAAAGATCAGTCTTGTTTGTCCATATCGAATATTTTTCACATCTTGTTTTTAAATGGATAGGAAGGGGCAATTTAAAACTTACAGCCTAAAATTTTCACCATAAACTGAAAACCTTAAAAATTTCAAGTTTACACCCTGAACTCCCCGTACAATATTTTCTGATCATTTTGTCTTGAGATATTTTTAATTTTCACACCTCCATATTAAATCCTTCAAAGCCTCTTGTTATTGACTAATCTATATTTTATTCTTCAGTATTGAAGGAATTGCTGTCTTCAATGCCCCTCACTTAACAGATACTTATTTTATGAGTGCTTTAGCGTCTTTGATTAAGTTCTACGTGTGATGCTTTAAGAGATATTTTAGGTAAAACGCAATATATAAACGTGTTAGATAATAATGTTGATAATAATAATGATTATAATGTAATGGTTATAGTAACTATAGTAGTAATAATAATAGTACAAATAATACATGCTCTTTCATTATCACGTAGCCGCAGAGTTAATGATAAGGGATTTCCAAGGAACTGGAGATGAACCTTTATGGAAAACATAGAAGCAATGACGTCATGATAAGGTTGATTTTTAAAGAATACCAACGCTCCCTGAACAACCCACAGGCTTTGTGCTTAAATAATAAACTATTTTAATGGAGGTAGCTCATAGAATACTCCTCATACGGGATAGTTTTCTAATATAGAAATTATGTGCGCTAATTATGACAAGATCGATCCTTTGGCGACGATAGCCCTAACATTACTGAAGCCTCGTTTGGCAATGAGTGAGTAATTTTGATATTTAATCAGCATTACCTATTACACCAAAAATACACCACCTGTGGCACTGAATCAATATATTAGGGATTTTTTACTTAGCCTAGAAGACTGTGAGTGAAGGACTATCACATTATAAGTGTCACCATTATCTGATATTGCCAATTGTCAATCATCAAAGGCATGAGGTGAGTCTTTTGTTTTCTTATATAAACTCAAATTATTCGTTATTATGATAAAAATTATTTTAATCACTTTAAATAGTGCTAGCTGTGATCTCATGATGCTACTTTTGTGTATACATGTAACGAAAATGAAAACAATACCCAGATCGCGACTCTTTTTTTTCCCATAGAATTCGACGACCTTCTGTCATTTAACTTATAATTTGTGCTTTGCCGTATTTATTGAATTCATATTTGAATATATTTTAATTTCCACTTTCACTTTACCTTTTCATGGTTAGATATTGTAAAAAGTGATCGTACACGGGTATGTTTGTGCTGCTATACGTGATCGTACACGTGTATCTTTGTGCTGGTATACGTGATCGTACATGTGCATGTTTGTGCTGGTATACGTGATCGTACACGTGTATCTTTGTGCTGGTATACGTGATCGTACATGTTTGTGCTGGTATACGTGATCGTACACGTGTATGTTTGTGCCGGTATACGTGATCGTACACGAGTATGTTTGTGCTGCTATACGTGATCGTACACGTGTATGTTTGTGCTGCTATACGTGATCGTACACGTGTGTGTTTGTGCTGGTATACGTGATCGTACACGTGTATCTTTGTGCTGGTATACGTGATCGTACATGTGCATGTTTGTGCTGGTATACGTGATCGTACACGTGTATCTTTGTGCTGGTATACGTGATCGTACATGTTTGTGCTGGTATACGTGATCGTACACGTGTATGTTTGTGCCGGTATACGTGATCGTACACGAGTATGTTTGTGCTGCTATACTTGATCGTACACGTGTATTTTTGTGCTGGTATACGTGATCGTACACGTGTATGTTTGTGCTGGTATACGTGATCGTACACGTGTATGTTTGTGCTGGTATACGTGATCGTACACGTGTATGTTTGTGCTGCTATACGTGATCGTACACGTGTATGTTTGTGTTGTGTCTTGCTGTGCTGGTGTAGGTTTTTGTACATATATATCTGACTGTGCTGGTGTGTATAATCGTACACGTGCATCTGGTTATGTTGCTGTATGAGATCTTACACGTGTATCTTGTGGTGTTGGTGTATTTGATCTACATGTGTAACTTGCTGTCCTAGTGTGTGTGATAGTACACGTGTATCTTGTAGTGCTGGTGCATCTGATCCTACAGTGCAGGTGCACGTGATCGTACACGTGTATCTGACTGTACAGGTGCATGTGATCGCACACGTGTATCTGACTGTACTTGTGTATGAGATCACACACGTGTTTCTCCTTAAATTAGTCATACTGGAATAGTGAACACGGATTAAATCAGTTTTATGCATTTTCCTCTTTTTTTTCTTTGATTTTAGCATGAGTCAATCTGCAGACCCAACGAAGCAATTTGACCATTTAATCTGCATGGTGCTCAAATGGTTACAAGACGTAAAGAGCGTTACTCCGAAGGTGATCCACGGCAAGCCCATGATCGACGTCAACTTCGGAAATGTAACTCTAAAACAAACCTGGTCTGGACATTACAGCGGATCCGGGCTTTTGGAAATCGATATGACAGATGTATATGGGTGGCAGCAGCATTTCACCGGAAGTATGGAAGAGATAACAAGATACGCGGGTGGCTGCGACATGAGGGTCACCACCCGTTGTGAAGAAGACGGATCGATAATCTTATACCAGACATTCAACTAAACGTGACTCACTCGGTGACTGCGCATGGAAGTCGCGTCTGGCAAACGTGACTGCTCCTGCGACTAGATATGTGACTACAACCCTGACTACTTATGTAACTAGATAGGTGACTTTACTCGCGACTGGCAGACGTGACTAGTCATGTTTCTAAGATAGTCACTGCTCATGTGACTAGCTATGCCTACAAATGTGATTACTTATGTGACGACTTACGCAACTGCAACCGTGACTAGTCATGTTTCTAGATATGTGACTACAAACTGCTCTACTCATGGGATTTCACAAATGTTAAAAGTAACATAATCAAATACGTAATTACATGTAATTAGAAGTGCATTAGTGCAATCAGCCCCTGCATTCTTTAGATCTCATAGAAAAAAAAAAGAAATTGCTAAATACCTAAAAAGCTTTTTCTCTGTAAATTTAACGTCGGGACCTAATATTGGGACCTGCGCCGGGATTTCTTGGTATGGGTTGGGTTAAACAACATAATCTTTTTGTGTATTTATTATTCCAAAAGAAGTCAGCAATTAAACTTGTTTATAATATTTTGTATTCTTATTTTAATTTTAATTCTTGTTTTGAACGGGCGATCATTGCTTTGATTTATCCGATCAATTATGCCATCAGTCGTTTGTGATGCCTCTTTTATAATGCGTCCATTTTGTTATGCAAAACTTATTTGCCCTTGTTTGTAGTCGCCCTGCTTCTTCTTTTTTTTTTTTTTTTGTCGCAACACAATGTACGTTAGATTATGTTCTTGACTTGGCCTAACGATGTGCCGACTTAATAATTTAAGGCATCGAATAAATTAGTTTTGGCTTTCTGATATCCAGGGCAGTCAACTACCCCCCCCCCTCCACCCCACCCCCCCCCCCCTATCGGCCTGCAATACAAACGACTCCCACCACCACCCCCCCCCCCTCCGCAGCAAATTAAACGGTCTCCCGCTGCCTGTAACCACTGTAACGTTTGCAAAAAAGTTAGTTAGAAGGCAAGACCGAAGGCGGATCTATACCGGATTTTTCGGCTCTTTATGGAAGTCAAAACAATGTTTATCTGCCGATGTTGGACAGACGTCGTTATCCAACGCCTAATCAAGTTGCGGAAAGATTGTAAAAGGAATAGACGTTGGCGGGGGGGGCAATGTGGTACAGATGTCGGGAAGATTTCAATCCAGAATCGTTATCTAATTATTATATGGTCACCCCTCCGTCAAAGTACCTTCATCCTTGTCTCATCCGGTTAAGAGGATATGTAGAAAATCAAGTTTAGTAATTTTATTCTTCACAAAATCGGCTGAAAATTGGCGTGATTCACTCGCGTACCAACAGGTTTCCATACGTGCCCATAACGTTTTAAAAAGTCCCTTAAGCACAGTGTTACGCTTGATACACTGCCTCTTTTTAACCAAATGCGGCGCAAAGCTCCAAAAGAACCCCCCCCCCCCCACCCTCACCTTTATTTCTGCCAGTAACGCCGAGTAGTGAGTGAAAATTACTCCTTTTTGACAAAATGAATACTCCAGGTGGACCTTGTCTGACCCCAAAATCATCCCCCCTTTCTCCTGAAAAAATGTTTCAGTTCACTTTCAAAATTACATAGAAATGAGTATCTAAGTACCCTTCTACTGTTTGTGTGTTCTCGACATACAGAGAGGGGGAGATCGAAAGAGTGTTTGAGACAGAGATAGATAGAGAAAGAGAGAGAAAGAGAGAGAGAGAGAGAGAAGGGAGAGAGAAGGAGAAAGAGAGAGGTAGAGAGAGAGAAGGAGAGAGAGAGAGACAGACAGACAGACAGAAGGAGAGAAAATGTGAGGGAGATATAGAGAGCGAGATGAGGAGAGACAGACATACAGACGGACACACAGACAGACGGAAAGAGAGCAGCCAGAGTACAGCCATGGGGACTCCAATGTCCAATAAATGGCTCAAACATTTGCTGACGCAGCCCAAACAGAGGTCACACGCACTTAATAAACCTGCTCTTTATTCATTTATTGGTTATTTATGTTTACCTTCTT
Organism: Protula sp. h YS-2021; assembly: GCA_949752745.1. Taxonomy (NCBI): domain Eukaryota; kingdom Metazoa; phylum Annelida; class Polychaeta; order Sabellida; family Serpulidae; genus Protula; species Protula sp. h YS-2021. Next base: position 5,172,065 of record OX457024.1, read on the forward strand.
TGTTGTCGCAAAATATTTGCGGATTTTTTGGTTTTTTTTCATAAAAAAGTTTTGTTTATTGACTATGACAGTTGGAGTGGCTTAGTTTGCTTAGTTTGCTTAGTGTGCTTAGTGAACTCCACAACACACCGCATATTTTAGGTAATGATTTTGGTCACTTGATTCATTTGGCACAAATCAGCCTTGAAACTGTCTTATAAATATGAGCAAAAGGGTGTATCACGTGCAGTATGGTTTATATTCTGGCTAGCCTCCCAACGTCGACTTCCCTGATCGCACTCCCTCTCCCCGCTCCTCCTGCCCCGTGTGCCCCTCCCCGCTCCTCCTGCCCACGCTCCCCCTTCCGCTCCTCCTGACCCGTCTCCCCCTCAATGCTCCTCCTGCCCCGTCTCCCCCTCCCCCCCCCCCCCCCCGGTTCCCCCTCCGGACAAACGTTTTTGTCTAGAGGTAAAACGTTTCTTTTTTCGGATTGGATTTTATATGTTGGATAGGGGTCCAAACTCAAACATACCCCTTAAATGTCTCGGCCAGCGCTCCCTCTCCCACCCCACCCCCATCCCAGCCCCCACCTGGCAAAAATAATCCACTTTGACAGCGGGCAAGGCACGTTTGCTAGGCTGATAGGGGGTGGGGAGGAGGGATGGGACGATTGCCAAACGTGCAGAGCATTTTCTGAACTAAAATTTTGTTTCGTATGTTGCGGAAAAATTACAGATATGTCCTGCCGCTCTGTATCGGTTGTGCAATCAGAAAAGTGAAATATTAGAAAGTAGAACCTCATTTCGCTAGCGAAATGTTTAAACAGTTGACAAAAATTAAAACTCAAAAATACTTCCTTTAATGGGTTATTTCTTGAATAATATATCGCAAGCAATACAGTTTGAATACGTCTTATAAGCCGAGTAGTGTTTGGTTTTTTGTTGACTTAAGGTTTCATTGACAGATCAGGCATACGCAGTGTTATCTGTTTACGCAGTGAGAGCTCGCACAAAGCTGAGCAACTGTGTGTTCTATCATGATCGTGAAATGTTCCGCATTTACTTGCAAAAAATACACTCTTTTCACATGGCGTTTTAACAAAGAAAACGTAATCAAAAACGAAAATAAAAAGTGAAATGCACACGTTCAGATCAAGCTCTTCATAAGTCCCAAGTTTGATGGTCGTAGGGCCCGTAGTGGCAGAGATGAAGAAGACACAAAAAAAAAAAAAAATCGGAAAACTGTCAAGAAGAAAAAAAGGACGAACGACTACTCGCACAAATTCATATAACCCTTGCAAGCCAAAGGCTTGTCAAGTGTCAATGACCTTGTTATAAATTGCACTCAATGACTTCAGTAGTTTACTGGATCACCATTTGCATGTTCACACACCATTAGTTTGATTATGCCGGTGCCGTAATCAACAGTGGTCGTTAGTGTACAATGCAAAGTGTTCCAAAGCTTTAAGAACCATTTACTCGGAAACAAAAATTCAAAAGAAACTGTTGCACTGGAACGACACATGGATCCAATCATACGTATTATTCGCAAATATAAATAAATAAATAAATAAATGAATCTCCACTTATATCAGCAGTGAGTCAATGTGTAATTTCCTGTCACATGATTTCAATCATTAGAAAATGTACAGAATGTTTTATTTTTTGCGACATGAAAGAATAGTTCTTTGTTACGTCATTGCGCCAAGTTACAGTTTCTCCAATAAATACAAGATTAAAAGAAATTCATTTTCGAACATCCAATCAAAGTTAGTTTGAGCTTGCCACTTTGATCCGACTAAGTGGCAACATTGGATCTTGCTGTAATTTGGTTGTGACTTGTAATTTGGTTGTGACTTGACCCCATCATAGATCAACGTCTAGCTAATGTACTTCATGCAACGGTGACTGGACGTTGACGTTTCATGTTGTCAGACATCGAAAAGTAGACGTTGTTGAGACGTCAAGCTCACAACCAAACAACAACTTATCGTTTTATCGCTCACCAGAAACGGAATCCATCACAAGTCGTTTAAAAAAAATATCAAAATGAGAACGGCGAATCTGGCTAAATTTTGTCTATTCCACTTTGTTTCGACTTTTAATTGCACCCTAAATACAACGATACAACAGAAAGTCAAAATCCGGAAGTGGGCCGTTATCTCGAAAACGGTTATAGATAGAACGATTTTGAGTTTATTTTCTACCCTTTGGGCCTGAAAGGGGATAATTAGGAGTTTAAGAGTTCAGAATCGTATTTTTGCTGACACCCAAGTGTAATTTTCGCTAATCGGTAGCGAAAACGGTCTAGTTTTATTTCTATGTTTGCAGTGACGCGCTTTCTAGCTGAGCCTGTACTCATATAATCTGGTGGAAATGGTTGCTTCTCAATGTTATTTTCATACTGTTTTTAGGGGTTTAAGAGTGAAACTGACATTGGTATCAAAGTAAAGTTTCCGGGGCAGGGGGGGGGGGGGGCAACTCAGATACCAACTGGTTACCATGAGTGTTTATTACTTTAGAAAACGACCCCTAAACGCTAAGCAAGAAATAATGTCCCCTTTTTTAATTAAACACGGAGCATAATTCTGAAAGGTCTCCTCTTTTTGTGGGTAACGCGGAGTAATAAATGAAAATTACCCCTTTTTAAGAAAAAGGGCACTCCGCTCTGACCGCGACTGACCTCAAGATTATTCCCCTTTCTCCTCGTTTTCTTGAGATAAGCATGGTAACACATATGATACCAAGTGGCCCTCCTGGAGTTAAGTTAAACAGGGGGAGGGGTGGGGGCAGCTATTTTCCAGGTTCTGCAATCCGCATTCAGGGATCGTTTTCGAAGAAGTTAAGGCCACGCATGGTAAATGGTTTGTACGTTAATCCCCCCTTTCCGCAGGGGTGTTAGTGAGTGTCTCTCCCTTTGCCAGTCCCTAGGGTGTGAGTGACCCCCCCCCCCCAAACCTTCCTTTCCGGGCGGTGTACGCGAGTGTCCCCCTCACCTGCTGGTGTACGCCACCCCACCTCCCACGTTCCCACTCTCCCACCTCCGCTTCTTATGTTCATTCAGTATTTCGTATAATAAATTCGGAAGTAAATCCAAGCTCCTGATTGGTCAACTGATTAGCAAAAAATTGAACAGGGAAAGCTGTTCCCTTTTTTAGTTATGAGCACGCCCTGGCAAAATACATACAATCAGAACGTGATTTGATTTTAAAAAAGCGGCGTTTGTCTAATTGTCACTCTTTCATTGCCAATGGCTGGAGTTTGTTTATAGTTTTACATGAAAATGTGTTTTGACATTGGTGTTGAAACTGTGAATGCAGATGAAAACACTGATTACTTCTCAGCGCGTGTTATAAGGACTTCTGCACTATTTAGAATTTATATTGATGTTTTATACCAGTTGTGTACTGACTAATAACAGAATAAAGACTACTGCTAATCCAAATATCACAAAGTGTCTTTTTAACACTACTTATTATTTATATCAATAAAATATTTATTATATATTAGAGCTGGAAAAAAATAAAAATAAAATAAAATTATTTACACCTAACAAGTGTTTCCATAAAGTTCAATCTTTTCAACAACAAAAAATAAATAAATAAATGAAATGAAATAAAATAAAGCTGAAAAGTGAAGAAGCGAAAGTCGAAAAAATGCTGATCTTTCTACATGTTATTAAATGGTACCTTCTATTTATTTTGTGCCGACGCATTTAATTGCACAGCTCTCAGTATAAGAGGTCACGTGATGGATCATGTGATTTGCGCATGCTTCACTTATGGTTAATTGTTCAGTAAGCAAAAATCCCGGTACACAGCAGTGATCAAACTACAGTTAAAAAATTTATCACAAAAAACGTAAATAAATAAATAGCTAATAAATTTTTTAAATAATACACTGTATATGAGGTGGACAGTATCTTATTTTTGACTAAAAACTAAATTTACTTTCAGAATGGCCAGTTACGGGTAAGTAGAGAAAAAAACATATGTGGCATTCAACAGCCCAATATTATTTAAGTTTCTATTCGTTTACTCAGAGTAAAATTCATAAATGACTGGCTGTCTTTGTTGATCTTCTAAAATTAGGCATTTGGCATGAGCGTGTTGACCATAAAAGTAACACAGCAACTCTATCCTACCACACCAGCGTAACGCCAACATTCTACTTGTGTTCCTGATAAAAGCCCCCCCCCCTCCAGCAGAAAAAAACCCTCCCCCCCCCGCCCCGGCCCCGCCCCCTTTCCAGTCATTGTGCACATAAATCTGTGCTGTTCAATTACAGTTGGTGGTCACAAGCCGAGGAGGAATTCAACTACCTGTACCACGTGGTAGATACGTGGGTGAGAGACATGCACGCGAGAACTGTACGCAAATTAAAAGGCCCGGTCAAGGTCAGTGTGGACATGTCTGAAGCGTGGACCCAGTCAGGGACGCACAGAATTGAGCATGAAGCATACGGGTGGCTAGTCGTGAATGTTCAAACACAGACGGGTCAATGGAAGACGTTTGAGGGAGACCTGGCGGAAATCGTAAGTGATTGCGCCGGGAAGAATGTGGGATCAGGCGTGCAGTGTACGAAAGACGGGAAGATAATCACCCAGTGCTGAGGAGGGTTCATAATGTGCGAGACAGAATACATGAGACAAAGCCTAGGAAACAGAGCAAGGACCTGTGAACAAGACGCATGCGCAGAGCAGTATGTACGTGTATTGACGCCAGAAGTGTATCCCCGATACACCGCCCTCTCCAATAGGTCCAGCGTTTGCCCACTTCAGGCCCGGGAGGGGGAGGGGTTGGAGGGGCGACCGCTGCGGGGGTGGGGGGGGGGGGCACGTAGGGAATCAACATACGGAGAGGGACACTTAATTTATAAACTTTTAGACAAACCCTTCTCATTCAATAGCGAATTCGGAGGTGGTCCGAGATGTTTGAAGAATTTAAGTATGAATTGCGTGACCACCCCTTATTACACTAAACACACATTTTCCCATTTTATATACTTCCTGGCAAGCAATGATTTTGTTTTTGAATTCGTGATCACATAAGGGGGCGATAAAAAGGGTCATACCCAACCATGTCGTCATGCTGATGTCAAAATTCCCCCACTCCGCCCCTCCCACTACCCACCCCCTTCAAAAAATAAAAAAAAAGAAAGAAAAAAGAAAAACAATGTGACGTTGGAATAAGGGCACTGTGACATCAAAAAAAAAATGTTATTGTTAGTTTTACAGCACGAAATTGGCTGGTAGGGGGAGGGGGGTGAAGGGGAAGGGGAAGGAGTTGGAGGGGGAGGGGGGAGGGTGGCAACAATATCGCATCAGGACTCCACTTCTGCTCAACTGTTCGTCTGCATACTTTAAACGTTTACGTAATGTTAGAAATTTTCTTAAATTTTGCGCATCTATACTGATTCTGAAATGCCCAACATCATTGCTTATTTTATTCGAGTAAAAAAAGCAAACAAAAAAAAAAATAAACAGCAAGACAATAACAAACACTAAAATAGCGCAGTTTTATTTTCTTGTAAATAAACTACATATTTTTTTACCATTCTTTAGTTTCTTTTTTAAATAAATGCACTCGGTGAACACGGCATAATGCAAATGCACTCTCTTAACACGCAATGCCCCTCAGGGCAAATAACTGAGTCAGTTATTTTGGCAGGGCGCCAAGCCAATGATTCTAAATCAGCAAAAAAAAAAAAAAAAAAAAAAACATTGAGTGCGATGACAGCTCACATTCCTGAAATAATTAAACAACAAAAGATGATTGCATAATGTGAAGTGATTACAAGTGACAGATCAATACGGTATTAACGTCACAGTCCGTCACGATATCGTCACGAGGTGAATGCAGTGTGTGTGTTACTTTTGAGAAATTCCACCTGAGATTCCGCCGGAACTATTTCTGTGATTCCGCCGGAACTATTTCTACAATAAGCTTTTGAATAAAATCACAACCAAAACAAAAAGAAATAAACACAATAATTAAAAAAAAAAAAAAAAAACATTCGTATTCCCTTATTGTGGATAGTATTTTATTTGAACTGAAATTGTTGGAATAATGGGAAACTACACGTAAGTATATTCTTAATCATTTCAAGGACTTACGCTGTATAAATTGGGAATGTAAATGAAAGAGAATACAGTTTGTAAATAGAATCAACTCCAAGTATATTTCTTTTATTAAATTAATTTTCCAACATATTTCTTTGTATTCAAAGATAAGCTTTTTTGCTTTCCAAATGCCACGGCAGAGTCACCTGGGCCATGTCACTTCAGTAACGGGTCGATTTTTCTTTCGATGGTTCAAACCGTTCAGCAATGGTTTGGCCTCTACAACGTTAATAAGCGTGGAGAGCGACTGGTTATTGGATGGGTGACCAGTGTTGGTGGTGGGTGTGGCAAGCGGATGTAGGACAGAACCCCCCGGGACTAAACCCCCCGTGACCAAGCCCCCCCCCCCGGACCATACCCCCCGCGCACATAACCCCCCGTGCCAAAACCCCCCGATCGGACCAAACCCCCCCCCCCACCCACCCCCAACCGATTTTGGGCAGCCAATCATTTTTCAAATGGGTATCTCTGGAGGACTCTCAAATAAAGCAAAACCGACTCCAGGAAGCCATTTCTTTTTTTTTTTTTTACAGTCACATGCTTTGACGCACTGATTGGCATCTGCAGTAATATTGTCTACTTCGGACAAAATTAATTACAGTTGGCTGTATAATTGTAATTCAGCACACAATGGGTACTCCTGTGATTTATAAATAACTGGAATTCGAATTTCAGATATTTTAATTGCATTCGGCATGCAGACTAGATGACAAGGGTGCAAATTGTACTTCAGATCCTGTAAGATGACAGAACAGGACACGGCAGAAGCTCTGATTGCATTTGAGATCAAAGCTCGTAATAATATGACTGTAATTATGTGCCTTTTATGCCTTTATAATCAGTAATCATAAAGTAACGATTACAGAATATCGGAGGCTGCTTAAAAGTTCAAATATAATTGTTGGAGTGGGGAGGGGGGGGGGTGGCACGGGGGGTTATACGCGCGGGGGGTTCGGTCCTGGGGGTTTGGTCGGGGGGGGGAGGGTTCGGTCCCGGGGGATTTGGTCCCGGGGGGTTCTGTCCGGAACCCGTGGCTAGTGCTTGGATGGGTGACCGCTGGTGGTGGGTGCGGCTAGTACTTGGATGGGTGTCCGCTGGTGGTGGGTGCGGCTAGTACTTGGATGGGTGTCCGCTGGTGGTGGGTGCGGCTAGTACTTGGATGGGTGTCCGCTGGTGGTGGGTGTGGCTAGTGCTTGGATGGGTGTCCGCTGGTGGTGGGTGCGGCTAGTACTTGGATGGGTGTCCGCTGGTGGTGGGTGCGGCTAGTACTTGGATGGGTGTCCGCTGGTGGTGGGTGTGGCTAGTGCTTGGATGGGGGACGGCTGGTGGTGGGTGTGGCTAGTACTTGGATGGGTGTCCGCTGGTGGTGGGTGCGGCTAGTACTTGGATGGGTGACGGCTGGTGGTGGGTGTGGCTAGTACTTGGATGCGTGTCCGCTGGTGGTGGGTGTGGCTAGTATTTGGATGGGTGTCCGCTGGTGGTGGGTGCGGCTAGTACTTGGATGGGTGTCCGCTGGTGGTGAGTGCGGCTAGTACTTGGATGGCTGTCCGCTGGTGGTGGCTGTGGCTAGTGCTTGGATGGGGGACGGCTGGTGGTGGGTGTGGCTAGTACTTGGATGGGTGTCCGCTGGTGGTGGGTGTGGCTAGTAATTGGATGGGTGACGACTGGTGGTGGGTGTGGCTAGTACTTGGATGGGTGTCCGTTGGTGGTGGGTGTGGCTAGTACTTGGATGGGTGACGGCTGGTGGTGGGTGTGGCTAGTACTTGGATGGGTGTCCGCTGGTGGTGGGTGCGGCTAGTACTTGGATGGGTGTCCGTTGGTGGTGGGTGCGGCTAGTACTTGGACAGGTTTCCACTGGTGGTGGGTGCGGCTAGTATTTGGACGGGTGTCCGCTGGTGGTGGGTGTGGCTAGTACTTGGACGGTTGTCCGCTGGTGGTGGGTGCGGCTAGTGCTTGGATGGGTTTCCGCTGGTGGTGGGTGTGGCTAGTTCTTGGATGGGTGTCCGCTGGTGGTGGGTGCGGCTAGTACTTGGACGGGTGTCCGCTGTTGGTGGGTGCGGCTAGTGCTTGGACGGGTGTCCGCTGGTGGTGGGTGTGGCTAGTGCTTGGAAGGGTGTCCGTTGGTGGTGGGTGAGGCTAGTACTTGGATGGGTGTTCGCTGGTGGTGGGTGCGGCTAGTACTTGGATGGGTGTCCGCTGGTGGTGGGTGTGGCTAGTGTTTGGATGGGGGACGGCTGGTGGTGGGTGTTGCTAGTACTTGGATGGGTGTCCGCTGGTGGTGGGTGCGGCTAGTACTTGGATGGGTGACGGCTGGTGGTGGGTGTGGCTAATACTTTGATGGGTGTCCGCTGGTGGTGGGTGTGGCTAATACTTTGATGGGTGACGGCTGGTGGTGGGTGTGTCTAGTGCTTGGATGGGTGATGGCTGGTGGTGGGTGTGGCTAGTGCTTGGATGGGTGACGGCTGGTGGTGGGTGTGGCTAGTGCTTGGATGGGTGATGGCTGGTGGTGGGTGTGGCTAGTGCTTGGATGGGTGACGGCTGGTGGTGGGTGTGGCTAGTGCTTGGAAGGGTGACGGCTGGTGGTGGGTGTGTCTAGTGCTTGGATGGGTGATGGCTGGTGGTGGGTGTGGCTAGTGCTTGGATGGGTGACGGCTGGTGGTGGGTGTGGCTAGTGCTTGGAAGGGTGACGGCTGGTGGTGGGTGTGGCTAGTGCTTGGATGGGTGACGGCTGGTGGTGGGTGCGGCTAGTACTTGGATGGGTGTCCGCTGGTGGTGGGTGTGGCTGTGCTTGGATGGGTGTCCGCTGGTGGTGGGTGCGGCTAGTACTTGGATGGGTGTCCGCTGGTGGTGGGTGTGGCTAGTATTTGGATGGGTGTCCGCTGGTGGTGGGTGCGGCTAGTACTTGGATGGGTGTCCGCTGGTGGTGGGTGTGGCTAGTGCTTGGATGGGTGTCCGCTGGTGGTGGGTGTGGCTAGTGCTTGGATGGGTGTCCGCTGGTGGTGGGTGCGGCTAGTACTTGGATGGGTGTCCGCTGGTTGTGGGTGTGGCAAGTGCTTGGATGGGTGACGGCTGGTGGTGGGTGTGGCTAGTGCTTGGATCGGTGACGGCTGGTGGTGGGCGTGGCTGGTGCTTGGATGGGTGACGGCTGGTGGTGGGTGCGGCTAGTACTTGGATGGGTGTCCGCTGGTGATGGGTGCGGCTAGTACTTGGATGGGTGTCCGCTGGTGGTGGGTGCGGCTAGTGCTTGGATGGGTGTCCGCTGGTGGTGGGTGCGGCTAGTACTTGGATGGGTGTCCGCTGTTGGTGGGTGTGGCTAGTATTTGGATGGGTGTCCTCTGGTGGTGGGTGCGGCTAGTACTTGGATGGGTGTCCGCTGGTGGTGGGTGTGGCTAGTGCTTGGATGGGTGTCCGCTGGTGGTGGGTGTGGCTGGTCCTCTGATGGGTGTCCGCTGGTGGTGGGTGCGGCTAGTACTTGGATGGGTGTCCGCTGGTGGTGGGTGTGGCTAGTGCTTGGATGGGTGACGGCTGGTGGTGGGTGTGGCTAGTGCTTGGAAGGGTGACGGCTGGTGGTGGGTGTGGCTAGTGCTTGGATGGGTGACGGCTGGTGGTGGGTGTGGCTAGTGCTTGGATGGGTGACGGCTGGTGGTGGGTGTGGCTAGTGCTTGGACGGGTGACGGTTGGTGGTGGGCGTGGCTAGTGCTTGGATGGGTGACGGCTGGTGTCGGGTGTGGCTAGTACTTGGATGGGTGACGGCTGGTGGTGGGTGCGGCTAGTACTTAGATGGGTGTCCGCTGGTACTGGGTGCGGCTAGTACTTGGATGGATGTCCGCTGGTGGTGAGTGCGGCTAGTTCTTGGATCGGTGTCCGCTGGTGGTGGGTGCGGCTAGTACTTGGATGGGTGTCCGCTGGTGGTGGGTGCGGCTAGTACTTGGATGGGTGTCCTCTGGTGGTGGGTGCGGCTAGTACTTGGATGGGTGTCCGCTGGTGGTGGGCGTGGCTAGTGCTCGGATTGGTGTCCGCTACACAACAACAGTCAAAGCATTGCTTTGAATTTAAAAATGCCACTTACATTTTATCTTCATACCCTTTACAACTGTCTTTTTTATGCGATCAGATTTAACTATGATGATTTTTCATATTCGTAAGCAATATAAAAAATGCAACTTTTTTATTTTATTTTATAAGGTTGGTTCCTTATAAAGTCCCACCAAGTCCCAAAGAAGACTTCAATTATTTGCATGACGTCATTGAGAAATGGGTGAACAGCATGCACAAGCATACTGTGGGAAGTCTGCAACTTCCGGCTAAAGTCAAGGTCAACATGTCCAACGTGAGCATACAAGACGTGTCAAGGTCACACAGCGTGGAGTACAAAATATCTGGTCGAGTGCGTATCAGTGTCACCGATTCTGATGACAATTTAAAACCGTTTGAGGGAGATATGGAGGAAATCGTGAAAGATCTGGCGGGCAGATATGTTGGACGCGGAATGCGGTGCACGCGCCACGGCACGGTCATAATAGAACGCTAACTCACCGAAGGTAAAATCGACATTTACGTCGCTGCGACCCGTCTGCGAGCGAACGTCCGTGGGAAAAAAACTGTATATCATGTAAACCTGTGACGCTCACGCACTGGAAATCCATTCGCAGCTGTGTGACATGGAGTGTAGCAGTCACATGTTGACGGAATCATTACGATGAAAACGGAGTAATAACGCGCTGCTGTATATACATTTGCTTTATATCAATGTACCGTTTAACCAAACAATTGTTATGTTACATTATACTTAACACTTGACTAAATGCTTTAAAATAAGAAAAAAATAGGGATAATGTATGATTTTTCATTTGAGAAGTTCAGAGGTTTTTGTGTTTTATTTTCTGTCGCATCTGTTTTGGTCCGAAATGTTGCAGTGTATAAAAAAGAACTTATTTAGTCTTGAATTGGTTCACATTCTGAAAGAAATCAGAAAAAATGTCTAGTTAGGAGTGAAACTATTTGGAGATTGAACATTTAGATAGCAAAAAATATATATTTCCTTGCTCAGAAAGACAGCGTACAAACGAGAGCGGTCTGCTATATTACGTAATAATCGATAAATTTTGTGTATGTACAAACAATACATTTTAACCCGGGGGGAGGGGGGGGGGGGGGTTGGCCGAAGAGTGGGGGGGGGGGTTTGATATGCCATAGGTTTAGTCCGATTCTGAGCGTTAATGAATCTCAGTGCTAGATCCCTTATAAAGAGATATATAATATAAAAGAAATAATGCGGGAAAAGTCATCGTCTACTTTAGTGTTTTTCTTTTTTATTGTGAATGTACACAGTGTCTAAGTACAGACACACAGCCATTACGAAACAACTATGCACTGTCAATATTAAAAACAATACAGCGGTGATATTGATGAGCTATTGATTAGCATTTCTGCGAACACTGTTGTGGTAAGTGTACTTTTATGAAAGTACAACGCACGCGCCCGAACACTCGCGTAACTTCGGGCCGACGTCGGAACGGTATAAACCAGGTCGGAAAACGTCGGCATCGGCTTCGATGCATCGGTAATGCATCGGTTATAGGTTGGCAATAGTCGAATTTCCATTTTTTTCTCATTCGTCGGAAGTTCATCGGTTACCGACGTTGGCCCGATGATTATTTTCCTCAGTTTAATAGATGTTGGCAAATATTCATGGGGCCGACATCTTTTTCCGACGAACTTCCGACCAATTGGGAATTTTTTTTTGCTAAAATATTATATTCATATATTACACGTATTTCTCAATGCATATATTATACATATATTTTTATGCATTGGTTATACGTTGGAAATAGATCAACTTCCGACCAATGGTAAAAAAAAATGAAATGGATATTGCATACGTATATTCGATGTATTTAGTTATACGTACATTATACATATATTTGTATATGTTGGCCCAACGTCTGACATAGACGTACTTCCGACGGAACAAAACTTAATTGTTTTTGAAAAAGATATTACTGATGTATAACCGACGGATTACAATAATAATATAATATAATATACAAATATATCACTGCATCGGCTATACGTCGGAAATACACCGAATTCCGACGAAAACTAATTTTTTTATTTGAAATATTACAAGCATGTAATATGCGTATAAAAATATACGTATATTATACATATAGTTATATTTGTCGGTGAAACTCGGAAATATACCGATTTCCAATGGATCTCTAAATTTGTGTATTTCACGCATAACTTGAAATGAAAACTATATATATATATATATATATATATATATATATATATATATATATATATATATATATATATATATATATATATATATATATATATATATTGCGTTGTGTACGAGTGCTCCACATATTCCAAAGCGTCGGAAAAAAGATGCCGATATTGCCAAAGCGTATTATACGTATTTTTTAAACGTCTATAAAACGCATATTTTCCTATGTATAAACGACGTCGGAAATACATCGGAAAAAAGATGCCGATATTGCAATCGTATATTATACGTATTTTTTATACGTCTATAAAACGCATATTTTCCGATGCTTATTCGGCGTCGGAAATTTATCGATTGACGTTTTGTAGGGGACATTATGAAGAATCAATAGTGGAGCATTATGAATATACTTGAAAATTATCATTTGCCTCAATAAACTAGCCCCAGCCGCCGTGGAGTAGAGATATGTTCCGCGCCTAGGATGCAAGAGGTCCCCGGTTCAAACCCGAGTAAGTACTAGTGTTCAGTTGCAATATATAGATATGCTATGTTTTATATTGATATGCTATGGTGTATGTATGAATATGTGAATTATGAATGATTGGTAAAGGTTCAATGGGTCAGTTAAGGTTAGAAACAATTTTTTTTACGTATAAAAATCATCGGAAATGCATCGGAATATAAACGTAAAACCGACGTATAGCCGACGGTTGGTATCCGACGTCGAAGAATTTGTAGGGATATTTCCGACGGTGGCCCGACGTATTAAAGATATATCGGCCCGATGTATATCCGATGTACGAAGCCGCTATATCTATTATGCGTCGGGCCGTAGTTAATCCTATGTGCAACGGATACATCGGCCGACGAAGTTGCCGATATTGCCGATCTAGTATAGATGTATTTTGGACGTTACGCGAGTGTTCGGGCGTTTATCCCAGGGAGAGGGGATTACACGTGTTGCCCTACGTGACCAAAAAAACCTGAACGCATAGAAAGAGTAGTAATTTTGAGACCGGAAGCGCTCCGCTAGAGTGCCAATTTCTTTAAAAAGGTTTGGGGGGTTTTATTCAAGACTCCGGTATTCCTACAAAAAGGGATATTTATGTATTAAAATGCATTCTAACAATCAACGCGTTTTAGTACTAGTATACAACGATTTTTTTCGATATTTAAATTAATCTCAGAATAAATTTTCAGTTTTTAAGAAAATAGCGAAGGGGTAATAGAAGAAATTCAAATTGAGGACCATGGAGATGGTTTATAACGCACTCGTTCATGCGGCTGATTCTGACAAAACGCCTACAATGCACTCTGTAAGAAAGCTCATTTGTAATTAAAACAAACGAATCACATTGCGTAAAAGTGCTAGTTTAATGAGTTACAGTGAAACCTCGGAAAACCGGATAGTGGTGGGACTGGCAATATTTGTCCGGTATTTCAAGTTGTTCGGATTTTCCAGTATTTGTATTTTTTAACTCAGTTTGTGATGCTGTAAAATGAAAATACGTGTAACCCTGGATGAATGAATTTATTGATAAACTTGAATCAATGAATTTATTGATAAACTTGAATCAGTGTCATATATATCTAATAACTCTACTGAAAAATACATTAACACACATGCATACAGATATGCATTAGATCTTAGTAAAGAACTGTCTAATTGAAGTCTGTTTTTTTTCTTTAAATTCATGTCTGTCTGATATAAACCATCTCTTAAGGACTACAAGAGTTCTGTCATTTCTGGCAACTTCTTTACACATGAGTATCCAATAAGTTTATCTATATGAGACCGTGCCCAGCCGGAGAAACAAGACATAAAGTACATGCCTGTTCGCCCCCCCCCCACCCCCTCCCCCCTCCCACACACAGAGGCACATCTCGCAATTTTCCAGACTACATATTATACAATAGATAAACATATGCTTGGTTCCTCAGATAAATGTTCACCCCTTATTAGTATAGTCCGGTATTTTGAATATTTTTATACAGCAAAACCCCAATTTGGGACTGGAAATGTTGTCCGGTATTCGGAATTCCGCTATTTTCAAGTTTTTGAAAAAAAAAAATTATTTAGATATATCATCTGATGTTCTTTGACAAAGATATCAACGGAAAACGGAAATGAAGCAACTGATTTTACACTAAAAACAGAGGCACCCGTGAAACAGAAAAATTACTGAATATGGCCTTTCAGAGGTAAAACGTAATCTCAAGGTCTTATCTTTGTACCTTTGGCGCTCAAATTTCTAGTTCTGGAGTACTGCAATGTGTCTAAACCAGAAATTTTAGTATAAGCGTTATGGCATTATAATGTTTTAGTCAGGAAAAACTGTTGGTTCAGCGGGTCTAAGTTATTCGAAAAATAAACAGATCACGGAAAATAAAGAAAATAAAGAGATTATTTCACCAAAAAAAACTACTGTGCCGTGCGAGGTTTACAATATTGCATATCATATTACGTTTTTACGTAATTTCACAGCAAATAACGTTGTTACCGTAATTCCATAACATATGACGTTGCTTACGTCATTGCATAACCTATGGCGGTTTACGCAATTGATGTTATTCTCGTAATTCCATTGCCTATAGCATCATTTAAGTTATTCCGTAGAATATGACGTTCGCTATTTTTGATCAGGGTTTTCAGTGACCACACTTGTAATATTCCCTTCCAATCTACACAAAGCTTCAGGGTATCCCGAGAATTGCATCTCCACAACTTTGTGACTAGATGCGTCATTAGATATAACCGTCTATGTACAACATAAGAATGACTGAGAGCAGTCCATATGCTTGGGGTTGTTACCTGTGGCCGTATTCACGAACATCTAAGTTTATTTACTTACATATTAAACTTAGATCTCAGGATTAAACTTACGTAAGTTTACTTACTTACATCATATTCACAGAAGTAAACTTACGTAAGTTTAGCAACTTACATTCTAAGTTCAATTTTGCAAAATTTTCATAAATAGCACAACTAATCATAATCGTATAAGCGGGTTGTCAATGTAAACAAAGCTGCATGATATGAGTACCATTTATCGTCTGCTTTGTCTTAAATGTTAAAAGAAAGAAAAAAATCTTATTTAAATAGCATTTTTCTTTATTGGAAAGACACAATGGCAACCAGTAGTGGGAATGACGTTGAGATTGAAATAGTATCAAAAAAGAAAAGGCAAGTTGCGCCCAATTGGGTCGGAGACGAAGTAACACTTCTTAACGATTTGGTCTCTTGTCAAGTAGAGATTTTAGATCGAAAATACGATGACAAAATAACCAAAGAGAAGAAGAACAAGACATGGGCTGAAATAAGCTCAAAAATATCTGCTCTCGGCTATTATCCAAGATCTCCCACCGCGTGCAAACGCAAATGGCAGAACTTGAAATCAGCTTCCACAGACCGGGTTAAAAACTGGTTCAAATCATCAAGAAAAACTGGTAAATCTTTTTTATGCTTTTAGGAAATTAGATAAAAAAAAACAAACTATTTTACTTATTATCCAGTCTCTTTATTAGACAACATGAGAATATGTTTATGGCAAAATTGTTGATTTTCGCCAGTTTTTTCTATCAATTCATTATATCCTTATTCCAACTAAAATCAGTCGAAACGCAAAAATTTCCGGCGAAAGTTAAAGTACGAATCCGCTTATACATAATCAAGGTAATGAGAACTTTAATTTTTTAACAGGTGGAGGGCCCCTTGAAGTGAATAAACCTTCAGAGGATGATTTCAAAGTTGCGGCAAGTCAACCGCTTTCAAAAATAGTTGGTATAAGCGGTGGTCTTGATATCGACACTATTTATGAGCAAAGGTAAGTATTTTTTATTTAAAGTAAGCCATACGAAAGAACTAATTTTCGACCATAATGACCCAATTAACACGAAGAGGCATAAACTTACAACATTTTTTATGTACTTATTACAGCACGCCAACCACGTCAGTTGCAGATGATTACGAAATAGAATCCCAGGCGCTAGAAAGCCCAAAGTCGGCATTGAGAGAAAAACCCGAGAAATTCAAAAGAAAGGTACATCCGATTTCTATATCTCAGATTTCTATATTCAGCTTAATTTTTTTTCTTGATGGGACAAAAGTTGCCTCGGGCAAGTGGCCTTTTTGGGAGAATAAAAAGTTGCCTCCGGCAGGCCATCCAAAAACTTGTTAATTTTCTTGCAAATAATTTGCATCGGGCAATCGGTCTTTTCTTAATGAAAAAATGCAATAAAAAGAAAGGGAATAAATTTTGTTTGTTTAGGTTCCTTTGAAAACCTCTTCAAAGGCTAGTGATCCAGAGAAAGAACTTCGCTGCCAGGCGCTACGAATGAAGGCTCAGCACATGGCGAAAGAAATAGAGTTGTTTGATGCGCAAATAAAGCTTACTAATTTGCAGATAGAAAAGGTTACTCACGAAGTGCAGATGATGAAAGCCAAGGTTATTTACTTGGAACACAATGTACATGAACTCGGCAATGCAATGGATGCAGAAATATAACTGTTTCAGGCTACTGATGATTTAGAGCCCTGAATTTATTGTTTGTTTGAATAAATAAAACTACTGTAGATTCTCAATGTTTTACTTTTTTCACTTATTTTATATACACTTCTAAATCTATCACAGCAAATGTTTAATAATCAAAATAACTGTTCACAATCAGCTGCCTCATGCCTCCTTCCTCATTCCCAAAATATAAAACAATGGGTGGCTGTGGTGCATTGCGCCTTCTGTTATCTGAAAAATACAATTACAAGTTATTCGGGTCATTTATTTTGTTATATGTTTAGATAAAAATATTACAACACGCATACAAATTCAAAGAGTACCTTTTCTTTATAAATAGGATATAATCGGTCCACTCCATCATTTTTATTTATAATAATAGTGTCATTTTATTTTCTACTAAAGATTCGACCAACCTTCAGCCGGTAAATCTGGCATGTTGAACTCTTTCGCCAAGTTGTGTAGGGCAAAGCAGGCAACTATGAGCTTGCACGCCTTTCTTGGTGAAAGTCGGACCTCTCCATGTATAGAACCCAATCTTCTCTTTACTTGGCCAAACGCTCTTTCTATTGCCACCCTGGCTCGTTTCTGTTCTCTGTAAAATAATATCTGTAGTTAATTAAAATATTGAAAGAAAATTAGAATTTTGATGTTTTTCACATCGTTTCTTTTTAGTTTATCCCAATAGATTTGCATTCGAAACGACACCTCCATCGGAAAGATCCGAAAGTACGAATTGGCTTATACAGATAGAGGCAAAATAAATTACAATTTAAATTTATCATAAAGAAACTAACAAACCCTGACAAATATACCTGTTGAAGTTAACCCTCTTGTGGCAGTGGTTCAATTGGTTCTCTCTAAATGGGGGCAACAGCCAGCGCTTACATGCATATCCGCTATCTCCTAGCAAAATTCCCCCTCTCTCATGGCTCTCAAATTTTCTGTACAATGCTGATTCCTGTAACAAATAATAAGAAAACTTCATGTGCGAGTGTAAAATATATATATATGCATTTCTTTTTTTTTTTTTTTTTTTAATATCCTTAGATGACCAGCTTCCAGAAAAAACACAAGTCTGCTTCATCCGACTACTTTAAGTTGCCTTAAAAGGCCCCTACATGTCGAAAATATAGACTCCTATGGTGCTGTCCGTTTGCTTCTACGATGAATATTAACGGAGATAGCTTATAACTTTAAAAATAACATCCGGGGCTCTTCCATTTTTGGTAGAAAGGTGCATCTTGACTTTACGAAACTTTAGGTTTTTGAACCGTATTTTTAAATATAACGGTTTATTTTTAGTGAATTTTTAAGGTTTCTTTTGCGGTGAAATGCCTTGCATTTTAAGTTGTCAAACCTGTGACTATTATCACTTTAGTGACCTGGTGTATTCAAATTCCACCGACGTACCCGTACCTACCTACCTACCCGGAACTACGTACAGGTACCTATGTACCAGTACCCACACGGACCCGAACTTACACGGACCCGAACCTACACGGACACGAACCCACACGGACCCGAACCCACACGGACCCGAACCTACACGGACCCGAACCTACACGGACACGGACCCGAACCTACACGGACACGGACCCGAACCTACACGGACACGGACCCGAACCTACACGGACACGGACCCAAACCTACACGGACACGGACCCGAACCTACACGGACACGGACCCGACCCATACGGACACGGAGCCGAACCCACACGGACACGGAGCCGACCCATACGGACACGGAGCCGACCCATACGGACACGGAGCCAACCCACACGGACACAGAGCCGACCCATACGGACACGGAGCTGAACCACACGGACCCGGAGCCGAACCCACACGGACCCGGACCCAGGATAGAGTGGCTGCAATGAAAATGTGAAATATGGCTTGAACATTCTCAAATGAAACGTTAAGGGCTTTAATATTTGAAATGTCCCCACCCCCTTCCCAACATTTTCTGTTATGTAAAGGCTCCCTCGCAGTCGAAATTTGAAATTCTTACGCATTTTATTCGAAACACCCAAGGTGTGATTTGGATTATTACGATCTACTGGCCATAGACCACAGTTAATTTACTTATATGTTTCTTTATAACAACATTGGCAAAACAACTAAGGTTACTTGGAACTGTTATATTTTCTTCGTAATTTTCACATATTCACAAGGAAATTTTTAATTTTTTTACTTACCCTTAACACTCGGGAATCATGAAATGATCCCGGAGAATTCGCAACGACATTTAAGAACTTTGAGTTGTGATCGCAAACCGCCTGAACATTTATCGAATGGTAACTCATTCTGTTAACAAATGCTGCCTCCTCATCTTTGCTAGGTGAAATAATTTGCACATGTGTGCAATCTATACACCCAACAATGTTTGGCAACTTGTATTTTTCATAAAAGAAAGCTTTTGTGTCTTGACTGTCATCGGGCCCTTTCACTACAGTCGGTGCAAATCTCACCATTGCATCTAAGAATTGTGTTACACATCGTGAAACAGACGGTTGTGACACTTTAATTCCCAATTCGTCCCCGACTAGACCTTGAAAAGCTCCAGTTGCTAAATATCGAAGGCCTATGAAAACTTTCAGATGTTTCGGGACGGCAAAGCTTCTTCTTGTTTCCGACTCCAAATTTTCGAGATTTTCCGCCAAAAAATGAATACCTTCTCGCGAAAATCTATATCGAGTTAAGAGTTCATCGTCATTGTAAACCTCAAACGGATTACTCCTATCTCGAAACACTCTTTCCCTCCTGAAAACCCTTTCATATTCTCCATTTAGTCTCAATAAATTCATTGTTGCTAAGGTAAACAATACACTCCGGATATTTAAATATGGCGGTGGATTGAACTTAGAAATCTAAGTGTGGTCCGAAGTAAACTTAGAATTTTGAACTTATACTTGAGTGTAAGTTTAAACTTACATTTTGAGAATACCGCTAAGTTTAAGCAACTAGAATCTAAGTTTACTCTTACATTTTTGCACTTAGATTGGCTCTAAGTTTAAACTTACACTTTCGTGAATACGGCCACTGGCTTTTTCGTCATTATGATACCAGAGTAGTAGGAAAAGGGGGATTCCAGACCACCATCCCCCCAGGCGGTGTTGCGGGATAGATTGAGTCAAGGCTGAATTGAGTCGATTTACTATACATTCCTTTATGAGGCGACCCATTCGGAAAGGGGACGCACTCAATTGGGCCCGGGGAACATTCGCCTGAAAATGCGAAATGTTTTCTCAAGGGATGTTTACTTAAGAGTGGGGTTGTGAAAAAAGGTAACTTAGACAACTTATCAAGACATTGTTAATCGCTCATTCATCTCAGACCAAACAATTGAAAGGCGAGTAATTATATTGCATAAAGAATCTCCCTTCGTTTGATTGCAATTAAATGGAATCACGTATCAATCAAATCCTGTGGCATTTCCTACTCACGCTACTAATGCTTGATTATTAATGGTAATTGCAATTATAATTAAATATACTCAGTTATGAGCACTTGGAGTAATTTATCCAATTAGCAAGGACCTGATTACAATACCGTGTGACAATTAATTTATTTCGGGAATGAATTTACTCGTTTTTGAGTAACTGGGGAAATAATACTCAGAGCCAGAAAAAAGCAACAGAATCGTCTGAGAATTCTGAATACTTTGTATACAAAGGATTAAGAGACTCATTCTGGCCCGGGACTCAACACGAACTGCACCAGGTGCAGTCCGAAATGCGTGCACTCAATTCAGCCTGGCACTCAATCTGGCCCCCAACACCGGTAGTCGGGACAGGCCCCCCAGGACTGAAAACAAGAGCTGTTTGACGAGGTCTGAGTGGTATATAAGGGATGAGCACACCTCACTCCCCAACAGTGACAGCCAAGTGGCTATTTGCATAAGTGGTTGTAAGCATTATTGGAAACTTTGTACTGGAATAACTTTCGTTATACTTGACCGATTTGTATGGAAATTTCACTGTTTGTTTCAGTTTTATGAATAGTTTTGTTATAAAGTGATCGTTGGCTAGTTGCGCAGGTGGCTGTATGCATTTTTGTAACATGTCTCTATTTTAACTTAAAACTGGAATAACTTTCGTTATACTTGACCGATTTTTATGGAAATTTCACCATTTGATTCAGTTTTATGTAAAGTTTTGTTATAAAATAGTCATGGGCTAGTTGCGCAGCTGGCTGTATGCATATTTGTAGCATGTCACCATTTTAACTTAAAACTGGGATAACTTTTGTTATACTTGACCGATTTACATGAAAATTTCACCATTTGATTCAGTTATTTCCTGTGTTATTCCGCGGATGAATACCATTTGGCTTCACCGCTAGATGTCTCTGCTGTGCAGCAGCGCAGCTGTACAACTCTACAACTATAGGTGAGACATTCATATCAAGCAGTGATACATTCTGCTGAGTCAGCAATTTTAACAATTTTTAAAAGTAACACACCATATTTTGATTACATGTAAGTAGCATAAAAGCATGAGTGAAACATGCATTTCAAACAGTGATAAAGTCTGCTAAGTCAACAAGTTACACACCATTGAAGTGGTATAAAAGGAAGAGTGAAACGTGTATTTCGCATCATTTCAGTTCTAGCAACAACAACAACAACAATGGCATCTTATTCAGACACATCAGTCTTCTGCCATGATTGCAATGAAACATTTCCATCTCTGGAAGTGTTTGTAGCGCATACATGCAAACCAGCTAAGATGAAACGTGCTCACGAAGAGCTTGTTGAGCAGATTGAAGCCAAGAGACGAAAGACGGCGCAAGATGGTGTTGAAAGACCTGATCCAGTCCTCTGCTGTAAATGCACCAAAATATTTCCATCTTTGGATGCGTTTGAGACACATGCATGTGTTGAGATGGAAAATATGTCTCATGAAGAACAAAGAAAGAAAGAGACAGGACAAGTCGGCAGAGGCAGAAGAGTGAGTCTTGGTGAAAACGCGCAGGAAAGGCGGTTTGAGCCTGAAGATGGATCGGATTTACTGCTTGAAATGCGACAAGAGAATCGGATTAAGAGACATTTGCTAGAAACGTTAAAACAAGAAAATGAAATGGTGCATTGTCGTACATGCACGCTTCAAGAAACTGACGGCGAATGCTGAAGGCGTTATGACAGAACAAGTGGATAATGCCTTTATCAGCAGTCCAACATATACAGCATACAATCCAGCGGATATTGAGCAGGACTTGCCAGAAGCCTATAAAGACTTGTTTACAAAGTTTGATGAACATGAGCGACAAGGTTCTGGCTGGGTGTTAAAAATTGTATGATAAAAATTGTCCCTATAAACTTGTAAAATCTAAAATTAAGCGTGTTGTACAACCGTTGATGACTTCTGGATTGGTAAATGCCTGCAGAAAGAAAGATAAGCTTTATAAAGATTTTGTTGGAAGCAGAACTATTGAAAATGAAAGTAAATTTAAAAAATACAGAAATAAGCTTAACTCTATTGTAAAATACTGTAAAAAATCGTACTACACAAGTTTGTTACAAAAACAATATGGTAACATAAAGAGTACCTGGAAAACACTAAATACCATTCTGAAACGTAATCGACAAACAAGTTCTTTTCCAGATACTTTTCATACTTGTGAGGGTAATAAGGTCACTGGTACAAAAAATGTGGTAAATGGTTTTAATGATTTTTTCGTTAACATTGGTCCTCGTTTAGCTAATAAAATAGATGTTGTTGAAGATGGAAAAATTTTCGAGTACATGAAAGGTCGAAATGAAAGTACAATGTTCCTTACAGGCACTGATGAAAAAGAGTTGAATGATATAGTTAATTCATGTAAAAACAAAACATCGCTAGATTGTGAGGGTATTTCAATGTGTACAGTTCGGAATGTTTTTCTAACAGTTGTTAAACCAATTTTACATATTTGTAACTTGTCTTTTAAAACCGGTGTTTTCCCTAATAGTATGAAAAGGGCGAAAGTTGCACTTTTATTCAAGTCTGGAGAAACGTTCAAATTTAGTAATTACAGACCTGGCCCCTTATTACCTCAATTTTCCAAAATTTTAGAAAAATCGTTTGAAAAAAGGTAAGATAATTTTGTCGAAAAATATGAAATTCTGACAGAAAATCAATATGGTTTTAGATCTAATAAATCAACTTCGTTAGCCTTACTTGAATTAGTTGAAGAATTAACATCTTCTATTGACAAAAAGCTCTTAACTATAGGAGTATTTATAGACCTCAAAAAGGCATTCGACACAATAGACCATAAACTACTTCTCCAAAAACTAGATTTTTATGGTGTTCGCGGTGTTCCTAATAATTGGATTAGAAGTTACCTTTTTGAAAGAGAACAGTTTGTACAAATAAATGATGATTTTTCCAATGTATTACATGTTCTTTGTGGTGTACCTCAGGGCTCCGTTTTGGGTCCCAAACTCTTCATTTTATATATTAATGACATCATAAATGTTTCAAAACTTCTCAGGTTTATACTCTTCGCAGATGATACCAATATTTTTTTCACAGGTCGTGATTTATTCACAATGTGTGAAATTATTACTTGTGAATTAAAAAAGCTAAATCGTTGGTTTAAAATAAACAAATTATCACTAAATGTTAGTAAAACGAATTACATGATTTTTGGTTCTTCTAAGTTTAATAAGTGTGATATGAAAATTTTTCTAGGTGGTGAAAAGATTTCAAGGGTAACATTCACGAAATTCCTTGGCGTCATTATCGATGAAAAGCTTAACTGGAAAGAACATAAAAGTCGAGTCCGTTCTAAACTTAGCAAATGTATCGCAATTATGTATAAGGTTAGTTATTTTGTGGATTATGGTGCATTGTTTATTATTTATTGTTCTCTTTTTCTTCCATACATGTCTTATTGTCTGGAGATTTGGGGTAATACCTATGTAACAAATGTTATGCCAGTATTCAAGCTACAAAAAGAGCTGTAAGAATTCTTAATGGTGCTGGTATATTTGAACAGACAAGTTCTCTGTTCGGTAGATCAAATGTTCTTAAATTGTTTGACCTTGTTAAATTTAAAACTCTCCTTATAATGTTCAGAGCAAATACTTATTCGTTACCGTCAAGTGTTCAATCTTATTTCAGTACAGTGTCTGGTGTAAGAAGTACGAGGCAGTTCGGTAACTTTAATCATGTTTACTCCAGAACCACTCTGAAAACATACTGTTTGAGAATAAGAGGAACACAGTGGTGGAATAAGCTCTCAAAAGATTTTAAAAACCTTGGTTCTATGCTATTATTTAAGAAAAAACTAAAGAAATACTTATTGTCATATTACATGCTCAATGAATAAGCGGTTGATCATGAAAGCTTCATTTAGTCAGGTATGATACTTTAATTATTACAAACATATTTTGTTCACAAATTGAACTTTGCTTGGTGTAGGCTGTATATGCTTCTATTAATGACTAAATAACCAGTAACTAAATGTTTAATTTAGTTATCCTAGTTTAGCGATCAATGTATGGTAAAGAATATTTATGTTTAATTCGCTTAAATAATATCTGGGGTATAGGGCAAGCGTTCAATAAGCTTTTGCTTTTGCTTGCTTCCTTTTCTGTATCACATATTATAAATTCACACATCTATGTACTGTTAATTTACTTCAATATTGCTGATCCAGAAATAAACATTCTTGATTGATTGATTGATTGATTGGGTGTTGGATAACATATTGTACATTGAAGTGCATACAGCTACGTCAGCGCCACTGGAAGCGAGTAGTTTTATTCCACTACCGAAGAAAGTAAAGAATACAGGAGGTGTGTTAAACATTCAGAATAAAGACAACAAGTGCTTCTTATGGTCCGTATTGGCTCACCTTCACCATCATGAGAACAACTCACATCGCGTGAATCATTACACACCATTTGAGAACGAATTGAAGGTGGAAGGCATGACATTTCCCACACCGATTACAGACATTCCAAAGTTTGAAAAGGAGAATGATGTGTCTATCAATGTGTTTGGATATGAACATGATGTAGTTGTTCCGATACAACTGAGCCGAAACACCAGCGCGAGAGAAATCAACTTGCTTTTGATTAGCAATGACAAGAAAAGGCATTACTGTCTCATCAAGAATTTCAGCAGACTTATGGCTTATCGATCAAAGCATAAGGCTGCAGCATTTTATTGTTTCAACTGTCTTCAAGGGTTTAGGCGACAAGATCTTTTATACAAGCATCGTGAAGTGTGTAGCAAGCATGGAGCACAACGTTTATCATTCCCCAAGAAACCCTTCATCAAGTTTAAGAATGTAGCCAAACAACAGCGAGCACCGTTTGTGATTTATGCAGACTTTGAATGTTTCACAAAAAAGCAGGAAGGAGGCAAGTATCAGCATCATCGTCCAAACAGCTTCGCCTATGACGTTGTCAGCCAGTATGACATACGTTCCCCAGTCCTGTATCGAGGAGATAATGCCGTGAAAGTCTTTTTAGATCATATGGTGAATGAGCGCGATCGTATTGTGCATGGCTTGCTGCAGCCAAAGGAAATGGTCATGACTCGTGAAGACAAAGAGGATTTCAAGAACGCTGTTGATTGCTACATTTGTCATGAGCCTCTAGGAGCAGATCGTGTGAGAGATCATGACCACATCAACGGCAAATACCGTGGAGCTGCACATAATGAATGCAATTTACAATTCCGACTTCGAAAGGATAAGCAGGATGTTAAAGATTCTTTTATCATCCCTGTGTTTTTCCACAATTTACGAGGCTATGACAGCCATTTGATCATGGAGGAAATTGGAAAGTTCAAAAATGAAACCATTACAGTCATTCCCAACACCGTTGAGAAATATATTGCATTCACCATGAGCAATCTAAAATTTACAGACAGCTTTCAGTTCATGAGTACCTCCCTACAGAAGTTGGTATCCAACCTTGCGGCAGAAGGGAAAGATAACCTCTACAACATGACCTCTCACATTCACGATAGCAACCAAAAAGATTTACTGTTGAGAAAGGGAGTGTATCCCTACGATTACGTGGATGAACCATCTAAGTTTGTTGAAACACAGCTACCATCAAAGGACAAGTTTTATAGTCAGCTTAGCGAAGAGGACATTAGCGATGAGGATTATGCGCATGCGCAGAAGGTGTGGGAGACATTCAACTGTACCACATTCGATGAATACCACGACATGTACCTGAAATCAGATGTGCTACTGCTAGCTGACGTGTTTGACAATTTATACAGCGCCAGGACTGTCGTGGGATGCGATGTTAAAAGCGACAAAGGTGGAATTGATCAACGACATCGACATGTACCAAAAGGTTGAACAAGGTCTACGTGGAGGAATATCTGTCATCACACACAAGTATGCGAAAGCAAATAACCCCTACGTAGCAGATTACAATTCTGAGTTACCAAACAACTACCTCATGTACCTCGACGCAAACAACTTGTATGGTTGGGCCATGTCACAAAGCATGCCACAAAGATTATTTATGTGGGTGAGCGAGCCAAGAACCCGTTTGAGAAAGACTTCTTCAAATTGATGAACAACTCTGTGTTTGGCAAAA
Organism: Protula sp. h YS-2021; assembly: GCA_949752745.1. NCBI lineage: Eukaryota > Metazoa > Annelida > Polychaeta > Sabellida > Serpulidae > Protula > Protula sp. h YS-2021. Next base: position 5,198,466 of record OX457024.1, read on the forward strand.
CCATGGAAAATGTGAGAAAGCGAATCAATGTGGAACTGGTTCACAAGGAAAAGCGGTTTAAGAAACTTGTAGCCAAACCTTCATTCCACAAATTTAGAATTTTCAACGAAGATTTGACCGCGGTACATTTACGCAAAGTGGATTTGCTTCTGGATAATCCATTCAAGTTGGATTCACCATTCTCGACCTCAGCAAAGTGCTTATGTTCCACTTTCATTACAATTACATCATGGTCCCGGCGATGTTGTTCAGCGACACCGACAGTCTATGTTACGACATAGAAACGGACGATATCTACAAGGATATGCAGGAAGATGCTGACCTGTTCGACACAAGTGACTATCCGCCAGATCATTTCCTACATTCCAACGTGAACAAGAAAGTGCCTGGGAAAATTAAAGGTGAGACGGCGGGTATTCCCACTGAAGAGTTTGTTGGACTTCAACCGAAAATCTACAGTATGATTTATGGTGGGAAAGTAAAACGTACGGCCAAAGGCATCACTAGAGCGTGTCAAAGACTTATGAAACATAAGCAATATAAAGACAGTTTGTTCAACCAAACGCAAACGATGACTACAGGACACATCATTCGCAGTCATGACCATCAGATTTTCTCGGTGAAGATGCGGAAAGTGGCTCTCTCCCCTTATGACGACAAGCGATATGTGTTGAATGATGGCTATTCCACTTTGGCACATGGACATTACAGTATATAAGGGGGAGACACTTCAACTTGAGAGTTAGTTGAAGTGTGAACACTGAAGCGTGAACATGAATCGGAAAAGATCAGCAACGGATATGGATACTCTTGCTGATACAGTCAAAGACTTGAAAGTGAACAATCCTGACACTACCATCAAGAAATTGAAAGTGGATACGGCACCAACACCACAGTTGTGGGATGGAATGCTTTCTCTAGGCAATGGAAAGTATATCAAGATTATGAAACAAAGCAATGAAGGAGTGGTAAACATTTGCAAGTACCTCAGAGATGAGGGGACTGGAAGAAACCGTCCTACGAAAAAGGGAATTATGCTGACAATACCTGAATGGAAAATGCTGAAGAATCAAGTGAAAGAAGTGGATAAAAGGCTTCGCAGACAAGAAGACAGCGCATAACAAGGTAAAAAAACATGAATGCACTTATGTTTAACAATGGTGCTTACCTTACTGTAAATTATAGGAATGAAGTGATGCTAGGTTATCGGATAAGTTCTGATTACCGGTTTAAACCTGAAGCGTGGAAAGACTTTAAAAACATACCGCTTGAACTTGGGTTTGAACGCAGTCTTGAAAATAAAGTTGAAGTGATGGTGATTGAACATGATTCTAACATAAGCGTGAGATTCTGGAGAAATATTTTACAGGATTATCCAGAGGATTATAAGGGAGTTGTGTCAGATACACCATATACACAGTTGATCCACTTTGATATCAAAGACTGGCGCGCAGTCTTACGATTCTTAGAAGCTATACAACATCCGCTGTTCGCCATCATCCGAGCATAAAAACGTCTTTGCAGAGAAGAGAGCTCATAGTTGATCTGACTGTTGAACGAGATGGAAGACTATGTGTTGGATTATAATCCCATTACACATAGATTCTCATATATGAGAAACCTATGTGATGACATTGTGCTAAAACATTTTGGAAAGTATATCATTCTATCGCCTGACGAACAATCTGTGTTGAAAGAACATCTAGAGAAGTTGAGAATACCTGGCTTTCTCCTACTACTCTCAAATGAAATAGAAGTGCGTGTGACTGAGAACGGTCTAGACGTGTTTGTACAATTTCGCCAATATGACGAGCTTACAGAAAGCTATGACTACATCACCCTCAACACAGTGGAATGGTATGCTCTGTTACAAGCATTGGATTGGAAAGAACCTGACGCTTGAATTCAAAGAGGAAGGAGTGCAAAAGCACCAAGTCCATTGAGCTGACACATCCCATGTGTGTTATGGTGATGGACATTGACATAAATGAAGATGGATATGAACTGAAACTGTCTTAACACGAAGATGTTAAAATGATAAAGTTTGGACAGTGTTATGTGAGCTTTCATAGCATTTACAAACGTGAATGTAATGTCTATGATACATATATTAATTTAGATTGGTATGAATGGCATGTGTTTGTCGATGTATTGAATGTATTTGTAAAATAAAAGTTTAATGTTAAATAATTGTGAAAAATGTAAATAATGTATAATAATATAACATCAATAAAATAATGGCTTATAATGCCTATATACAAAATCCTTTACAACAAAATCACCATCACTTCTTCTTAATACATCAATGATTTCAAAAGGACTATGTCCTCGAGCTCTTTGAATTATATAATACACACAATAAAATCCACATGTAGATGATATCGGTGTTTGTAATGGAACTGAATTATAAATGAAATTAAACTTTAAAAACTTATTCAAACGACTGTCTATAGGTAAAAGTCCATAAGAGTCAAAATATTCTGCAGGGTCTTTGTCATAATATACTGCCACCCAATGCTCTCCTGGCTCATCATGATCGTCTGTGTTGATGACATAGGAACCACGCTGTAAAGATGGTAACTGGTCCATGAAAAACACACCTTGAAACAAGTCTTTTGTCGTGGCATCATAGGATAGGATGGCTTCTATCTGCTTCGTGTTCATGACTGGTGGTCGAATTGAATGCTACGATTTGCACTTATTTCAACAATGTCATCAAATTCAGCATACACTATAACATTGACTGTATTTTGCAAGGCACCAGCAAAATTCATTTCTAGTCGCAAATTCCCATTGATCATTATGCTTGATAAGGGCATAATGATCATCACCATCATAATCAGGTTTTAAGTCAAACGAAAATAAAGCATAACCTCTAGGCCAATCTTCCCGTTTTATAATGGAACTTTTCTCACCATTCAATCTATCAAACGATTTGTAAAGAGTTTCAAAAGCGTCAAGATATTTGCCTCGATTTATATCAAGTTTGAGAGGTTTGGATAGGACTGGTTCACCATCCGTGTAAAGTTGCATATAGTTAAGAAGAAAATGATCAAAATTGTATGGATTTCTCAATACTGTTCCAGCAAAGGCTTCATTATGAACCAGTACAATGACAATACGTTTTGGTAATTGGCCTAAAAAGATGTTATCTTTCACAAAAGATTGAAATCCAGCTGGAATAGCTAACACTTTACACTCTTTTCTCTCACTTCTACTTTATAACCATTATTTGCAGCCAGTAATACATATTCATCTTTTTGTCTATGTAAACGTAATTTCATACTAATACCATTTGGAAGCTAGCGATCTTGCTCAAACAAATCTACTCTTAAACCGCCTGTAAGCGTAAACTCACGGCTTAGACGTGTATACAAATAACGATTATGTAAACCATTATTTCCCTGCACAGCTACATCACCACCCTCAACATTTACATGAAAACCTGCTACATATCTTTCATGATTAGCTCTTTTCACCTCATGACTATTCATTGACCCAGTAATATCTTTATAGATGAGACGCAGAGAGCGCTCAGAATGGAGACTTTCTTCCGAGTCATGAATGAGATGAGATATGATGCTGGTATAACCATGGGTATTGTTACTATATGATACCAAACGATCATTTAGAAACAATTCAATATTGGACCATAACCCATTAAACAAATCATTGATACATGATACATTATCATCTACATCGCATGGTGTTCCATCAGCCTTTACAATGCGACATACAATATGAAGTCTACTTTCTTTAAATCTAGATATTCTTCTGTACTCGTAGGAATGTAGAATTCTATTGGAGCGCCCTCTCTAATGGTAGTGAGTGGTTGATAGTCCACATCATAACTTTTTTTCTACAGCAGTTTGCGTTGGTGGTATGTGAAACCATTCTAATGGAGAAAGACTGCATTCACAAGAATGATTATGAATTAAAGACATGATTAAAAAATATCTTTCTTATGTTTTGTTGATGTTATCCGTTTAGCCGCCTTTCGCCTTCTGACAGGTTTTGCAGGTTGTGCTCTCTTTTGCTCTCCTAACACATCACCAATGACACGTTGTGCTACTCGGCCTGTAACCTCTTTCGCGACATCTTTTGCAGCCTTTTTAAGATGTGGTGCAACGATTTTAGCCCCTGCCTTAAGCAGTGGAATAGCTTTGCGAGCCAGTGATCCCAATATTGAACCAATACCATCTCGATATTGTATTCGTGCTCCTTTAAATCCTGGTAATTACCCGCCCACTTGACGAAGAAAATGGTTGCGATATGCAGACGGATCGTGTGTATATGCTTTCATAATGCTTTTGGTCGAAATGAAGTTTACATATCACTTTCCCAGTTTGAAATGAAACATTATGACCTGTGTCATCCTTAATATTCATTTCTATTGTGTCAAATTTGGATGTGTTTACAGTGACGTAATGAGGTTCTTCATAAGTTTTCATAATAATATCACCATCATACCCTTCAATGGGAACAGAACGTAGTAAAGGAACATAATAATCTCCAACTACTTGTGGCTCACAAATACTACAGTACACATAAAGTGTATAAAATCCATGTTTCACATCGGATTGATGTTCAGCAGGACCGGATTCTTTATACCATTTATCTGGTTAAAATCCTAAAATCTCAGGTAATCCAGTAGAAAAGACAATATCATAATCATCTCTTAAAATAAGAGAAACTTTTCGACTAATTTTATCATACTTTAACCTGATAGGGTTTGCATTAATAGATTTTTGTAATTCTGCATTTATTGCAGTACATATTGCAGGTATGAATCTGTAGTAACCATATGGAATATAAACTGGATAAAATACATCTAATGATGATCGATAATGAAGAGTATAGTCTATTCCTGGCCTCATTGTCGTCCATGTGTGTGGGTATTGAATTTCAGCTAAGGCTACTTCATATTTTCCGTTCAAATATATTTGATAAGTAGAAGCCTTATTAGTAGGATAATAGTTCAAACTAGCATTGCTAGGTAAAGTTATATAAAAACTTGTTGACTTCATGATGACTAAATCGTTTGTGTGATGTAGATTAACTAGATGTGTCTATACATTGCTTCATGTTTGACACTCGTCATCTCCATTGCTGTCTACATTGTCGTCTAAATTGCTATCTACATTGGTATCTACTACTTCTCCTTGACAACAAGCACTGACACACCTAATTTTTACAGGAATAGTATTTCCATTTTCTTTACAACAACAACACCATAACTCTTTAATCCGTGTTAAAACGTTTACCATCCTTCTGGAAACAACCTTTGTTAACGTTGTTGTATCTCTTTTGTAATATCTGTACGAGTTGTCTTTTTGCCAAAAACAGTTTTTGGAATATTAGCGTCTACAATTTCCTCAATAAACTGCTTCCAACCATGCGGTGGTTCTCGTCGTTCTTTTCTTCTTGTAGAAACCAATGCTTCTTTCAACAAATCAATAATGTTGGAATTTGGAATGACAGTACCCGTTTTTAAAACAAGTTCATTTTTATCTGTCCATCTCGTACCATATTTCTTAAGTTCCGCTAGAAGTTATGTTAGTTTTACATGATAAATAGGTTGAAAGTGGGTTAGAAACTGTTGGGACTTTTCTGATTTTTCTGCTTTGGATGATGTAACAGGCGTTTGTTGTTGTGATTGAGATGTTCGTAAATGACGTCCAAGAACTTGAGACATTTCTATTGCCTTTTCACGAGTTCGTTTCCCACGTAAAAGTTTATTCACTTTCGTTTTGATTTCACCATTTTTTCCCTTCTTTTCTAACAACATTTTATATTCATATTCAGGAATGAGGACCATTTTTATAGTATGTTTCATTTGAACAGCAACTGAACTAACAAGGTTAATGCAAATTTAGCAATAGCTCCAATAAATCCTCCTTTCTGATTAACCAACTTCTTTTTCTTTGAAGTGATATCTTCTTATCTGCCAGTGTGCGTAGGGTATGACGTTCACGCCTGAATTCCTTATACCTTTTTGAGCTTAAGGGTAAATGTCCTCGCAATATATTCAAACAAATTTCAATCAAGCTAGTTAATTCCTCCTTAGTAGCTTGTTTAGTAGGATTTACGTCGTTTAGGCCCGCTGCGTGCGAGCAAACGAAGAAAAGGTTGATTCGCTTGAAAACGTTTAGACATCTTGGCTGCGAATGGTCAAGTGACTTGGTTCTTGTTCATACGCTACTTTATCAACATATACGTAATGTGTATCTTTTGGTAAAATGCCTGTACGAATACGTAATTGATCATTCGTCTTCGGCTTCAAATCAATGAATAAATAGCCATGAGGTTTGCTCGTAGCATCTTGATAGGCTTCTATGAGAAATTTAAATTTTCCAGGATACATTTGTCGCGCTAATGTACTTATTTGTTGACTGTCTCTTACATCAGGATTTTTAAACAGAATGATGTAATGTGTATTCAAAGTAATATTTCGCATTTCTCTACCATGATGGAACAAATTATGCACAATAAAAATAATGCTTAGATTTTGATGACTGCTGCCAACACTAAAGAGACGTGCCATACGCTCATCACTATGACATCTGGTCATTAAGTCATCAATGATGAGTAAGTTTGGTTTTTTCGGGTTAAAACGCTCTTCAATGTCATCTGGAATGCCTTGGTAAAATTCCACACCCTTCATTCCCTTGTATAAAGGCTGATCTGCTGCATATAGCCATAAAATGGTTTTTAGAGAGGGTTTAATTAACTTTTGTTCTAGAATTTCTCTAACTAGAGACGTTTTACCACTGCCTGTAGGTCCAGAGACCGAACATGTGAATGGATGCTTCATTTTCGAATATCAGTTTCTTTCACCCAACTGTTAAACTTCTTTGGCCAACCTAACCACTTCACAAATAATTCTTTAACACCTCGTCTTCTTCGTGTTTTCAACACCTTTTCAATTCTGTAGACGGATTCAATATCTTTTGTTACTTTCTGCAGTTCTTTTTCATAGAAATATCCATCAATATCCTCGTCTAAAAAGTCTTTCACACGATATAAATGTATTCCTTGCTTCTTACAACGATGTGTGATAATAAAGACTTCTTGCGTCCACTTTATATGATAATCCCGTTAAAATACATATTTTATATGGGAAATGCGAACCTGATCACCAATTTTAAATTTGTAGGGTTTTTTCTTCTTTGGTTTCAATTTCAATTTGTCTACATACATATACTTCCACACTTTTGATTCGATGTCTTTACGAATATCTGCTGGAGCATACTTATTAGGGAGGGAGCCATGAGGTCTATGGTTGTAATTATACACTAAGTCTGGAAGGATGTCCATATAGCGATATGTTTGATTATGTAGGAAATGTCGATACATCATTCCCTTTAGAGTACGAATGACTCTCTCAGCAAAGTTGGTTTTGGTTTCGTTCTTTGTTGTATAGGCATGTATTCCCTCCTTCTTCAAAAATGCTTTTTCCCATCTGTTTTTAAATTCAGTTCCTTTATCTGACCTTAGAGTTCGTGGTCTTCGTTGTGTTTCATGAAAAATCTTTTGAAAGGCTTCTATGACACTGATATGTGATTTATAAGGTATTGGTTGCACCCATAAATATTTGGAAAACACATCAATGACAACCAATAAAAAGCGGGTGTCATCATTATAGGGAGCTATGTTTCCCATGTCAGCTAAATCAATATCCCACATGTCAGCAATTCCACGTGTAATGTCACGTTGCCTTTTAAACCTATATTTTACAGATTGTAGTAAACTGAAGGCATCTTGATCCTGTAACCATTTCTTCACTTGCGAATGAGTGACTGGTTGATCATGTTTTTTTAATATGTGATAAAGTTTGGAAGGGCCAGCAAATGCCCCAGGTTGTCAGGTTGGAAGTAAATATTGGTTAAGTAGTCTTTCCACGTCGACATGATGAATGAAAAAGCACTTCTCAACAGAACACTTTTTATTTTATAACTCAATCAACATAATAACATATTTTACAAATCAAGTAATGATACAATGGTGTGAATAACTGGAGACCATTTGTCTTCAATGAACACTAACCAACTACTGAATTCATCTAATTTAATACCATCTAAACCATATTTTTCACAACGTTGATTTGCATTCTCTAACACTTTATCTAAATGAATATAATATTTAGCTTCATTCCAGTATAGACACATGCAGCATAACAAGTATGTTCTGAACACTCTTCATGTTGACAAGCAGGATATACTAAACATGCAAACTTTTTTACAGCTAATAACATTTCTTAACAATACGTTTTTTTTTGTACAATATATTGTCTCAATGTAACGTCTGTCATTATTCTGCAGCATAGATTAACCACTCTCTCACTTCATCAAACAGTCTTGGATCAAATCGAGCAAAGTGATATGCTGCTTCCACATCAAACTCCTCAGCTCCAGCAATGTTTGACTCTTTCATGAAATCCTTACGCAAGTTTGACAAGTTCAGCATGGAATGAGCAAGTTCCCAATAGATGTCCAAGTGTTCCAGTTGTTGTTCAACAGTTCCAAAACGTGCCAGTTCACTTATCATATAGTCCACAAACTTGTTCTTGAAACATGTTTCGACATCCATCTATCCATATATTTGCTAAAAACATGTCTGCACACCATGACGTTTGATAAGATAATTAAAAGTCTCACCATAACATTTCTAACAACTTTCCCATAATATTCTGACCAGGATATGAAGGAGATGACAATTGTTTTACACCAGCTCCCCACCAATGATCATACGTTGCTTCAACTAAAGTTTTGTCTTTTAACTTGTTGCGAAACAATACACAATGATTCCATTTGACTTGTAAAACATCTTGCATTTTGCTTCTCTTCACTGTATGCCATAACGGACATGGCTTTATCACTTTAGCAATACGTTTTGCTTCATATCCATTTCTACATGAAGCAATGGCTGAAGCAATATCTTGGCGGTGATGAAAAACTGCTTTCTCATATTGATACAAAGCTTCACTTGAGTTGAACACATGTCCATACTTTTCAAGTCGTGTTGGAAACATGTTTGAAAGAACGTCCTTGTGACCGCTAAATAGTACAAGATTCTCCATGTTGACTTTGTTTATTCTGACATGTCGGTTTCTTCTTCTTTGCAGCAATCTCTCAAATAATCAACCACGGTGAAATATACTTCCACATCAGTGCGGGCAGAATAAAGCGCAGAATCAAAGTCAAAGTCAGAATCTTCTATTCCACTTTTATGACATTCTCCAAGAAATCTTGAATGTAGTTCAATCACATCAAGACTATGATGCAAAACATCCCAAAAAGCGTCTAAATGATAAAGTTGATAGTCTGGAGTGCCACAGCAGGCAAGTTTAGCAATCATCAAGTCAACATAAGCCTTTTTTAAACATGCGTCCATCTTGTTTCAGTGTCTTATGACTTTTACTTGGCTTCACAGACTTTAAGTACTCTACACTTGCTGCAGAAGTTGTTTGGTTCACACATCTTGCAATTGTACTTGTGACAGTGGCAATCATAATCCTCCACATATCCGCAAGCACCACAATAGTCACAGGTAAGTCCAAGTTGATTTTGCACATTCATGTTCTCCAATTGAACTTCAGCCAGCCTTTTCTTGGATAGTTTTGACACCAGCATTCGACCATCCTTTTGCAGCTTGATAGGAGTGATGACATGACATTCCGTACATAGGGCTGAGTTAATGTAATCCATCTCCTGAAGCAATGTCTCCCATTCACCATCATTCATGTTGATGTGATATGTGTATTCTTTCCCTTGAAACCGTGATGTATGCACAAAACTCACATAACGCATATCCAAGTATGAAATGACTTCAAGCCACTTTGTTTCTGTTAAGTACAGTTTGAAGCCAATGTCATGTAGATTTTTCAAGCTTAGACATATAATCTTCCACAAAGATGGTGAATAAGCACACCATCTCTCTCCACGTGTGATGCGAAGAAATGGTCCAAATTCTCCATGCTCCACAGTAATGGTTAAGTTAGCACTAATTTTAAAGCTGCTTGTCTTGTTCTCCATGGCTGCACAATGAAATGATACATGTGAATCCACTCCCTTTTATACCCAACTATATCCAGCAAACATCTTGCAAAGTTTTGAATTCACTTCAACTCGTCCATGGTTGAATCGGACAAGTTCTGGTGCATTCGTCGTCAATGGAATATCATCATCATAATGTAAAATGATTCTTGCAGCTACATCTAACATGAGCTCAACTGCCCAAATTGTATTCGCGTTGATAAATGCTAAATCAATGTCGTAAGTTAATGGCAAATGCAGTTCTTCACATTCACATAGAAATGAGTGGATGAAACGATCTCTTGGAATGGTCTTTCCAACCGCTTCCCAATGCTGATGCAAATTCTTCACTTGTAACATCCAATCCGATTCAAAAGCAGGAAGCTTTGAAAAAACCCAGTCAGCATAATTCACTTTGAAGACGTCATCCATGGTCTCTACACATCGATGAAGAAGCAATGTTGACATTGTGAATGATTTTTCTCGTCACACATGTATTTATACTACTTTGATGTAATCAAAATATGGTGTGTAACTTGTTCAAACTTGTTAACATTGCTGACTCAGCAGAATTTAAACTAAACTGTATCAAGCAGTGAAATTTTCATACAAATTTGTTAAGTATAACGACAGTTAGGTCACTTTTTAAGTTAAAATGGCGGCATGCGACAACAAATGCGTACAGCCGTCGGTGCAACTAGCCCATGACTATGTTAAAACTAAATATAAAACTGAATCAAACAGCGAAATTTTCATACAAATCGGTCAACTATAACGAAAGTTATCGCAATTTTAATTTAAAATGGTGGCTTGTTGCAAAAATGCATACAGCCGTTGGTGCAAGTAGCCCATAACTATGTTAAAACTTACATAAAACTGAATCAAACAGTGAAATTTTCATTCAAATCGGTCAACTATAACGAAAGTTATCGCAATTTAAAGTAAAGGGGGTCTGTCCCGCCTGTCGGCTGGGGGGGGGGGGGGTCTGTCCCGACTGCCGGCTGGGGGGTGTGTCCCGACTGGCGGCTGGAATCCCCATTACCATACTACTGCTAGCAATGTTGATTTTTACCACCTGTTACAGTATCCATAGCAACGCTGGCTTTGCCGCCTGTCTGTTTATACACCGTAGGCAGAACAACAGCTGTGTTTTTAGTGTACAGTAGACTTTGTACTTTTAAGCTATTTGAGAAAAGAATTACTCATAGAGAAATGCTGTTAGAGAACAGGCGAGAACTTGCGAGAACTTTTACATATTGAAAGAGCATTCTAAAAAATATGTGCTAACGTTTTTCTTTTAATACGGATGCTAACTCTTTTAGGATAGCATAGTAAATGGTTTGTAAAATATTAATTTAGATTAGTAAGTAATATATTTAGGTAAGTTTTTTTCTGTTGTTTTGTGTTTGGACATTTTTTAGTAAACAAAATCCTACAGTGCTGTAAAATGTTGCAAAACAGACTGACCAGTCGAAATACACAATTCATAAACCAGTACGGGAGTACATGGTTAAAAAAACTAGTAAACGAGAGCATTTTTTTTTCACTTTAAAGTAGATATAAAGCGGCAGCCTAGCAACAACTTCCTATATATTTTTTTTATTTTCAAAACCAGCTGCACAGTCAAATCAAATGAGAATTACGACGCAATGCTGGTCTGTTCCGACTGCGACCTGCCACCCAAAAAAATATATTCTCGACTGCCGCCTAGAGGGAGGGGGGGGGTCTGACGTCACTGAGCTGGAATCGGCGGCACAGCCAAGTGAGCTGGAATCCGAGTCCACACTTTATGTTCTGACCTGACTGCCGCCCAGGGGGGGGGGGGGGGATCTGACGTCACTGAGCTGGAATCGGTGGCACAACCAAGTGATCTGGAATCGGCGTCCACACTTTATGGTCTGACCTGACTGCTGCCTAGAGGGGGGGGGGTCTGACGTCACTGAGCTGGAATGCCACCTGCCACCCCAAAAAAAATTCTTGGGGGGAGGGGGGAGGGGAGGGGGGAGAGGGGAGGGGAGGGGGGTCTGACGTCACTGAGCTAGAATGCCACATGCCACCTAAAAAAAAATTTCCTGGGGGAGGGGGGAGGAGAGGGGATGGGGTGGTCTGGAATCCCCCTTTTCCTACTACTTACCAGTAATTCTGCACTTTGCTTAAATATTTTCAGCCTATCCTACTATTGGTTTAGCAGCTATGATGCGAATAAAGCAATTACTTAAAACAACTCTCATGTTTGTTGATACCACTGGCAATTCTGTTATTAGCCGATAGTAGCTGATAGGAATTAGAGATAATCAAGTTCTCGACTTGTAAAAAAGGCCTAGTGAAGGCGAAAAAAGAACGCAAACGAGCAGAATAAAGTGATAAACAGAATCTTTGGAAACAAAACTAGCCTATAAAGACTGTTCTACCAAAGCCCTAAAAATTAGGGATTCGAAATTTAATCTTTGCAGTCTCATTTTACATCGGAGCAATAGGACTGGGATGAGATCTGACCGTATGCTAGACGCGACACATCGACCTGCGCGAGATAACGATAACAAAGACTTGTATAATGGCTTGCCACAATCTCTGTCACGTCTCATTGTTACCTTGTCGTCGGTAGAGCAAACTGAAGGATCCGCTACGCATTGACGAAATGGCACAGCTCCATTGTTTTATATTGCTCTGTTTGTTCTCTTTACTTGCTTCAGCAAATCAACAGGTACAACCACCATACCGCCGCTAAAAATTTGTAATTTATAATTCAGTTCGTATTTTTAAACTTTTATTTGTATCTGCAATGATATATATCATTTTTACAACCTTTAGTTATGAGTCACAACATTGTGATTTGACAGCAACATTATAATGCAAATATAGTGCATTTTTATTTTTTATTTTTTTTATTTGAAGCACTTTTATATCTTTTCAGCATATCTGAGGTTGAGTTGGAATTCACTATCATTCACTCTCATCAATCAGTTGAAATCCATGCAAAAGCAGTTATGTGAACAGCAGGAAGTTATGGCTCAGTATGGCATAACTATAGAATCCCATGAGAAAACTATAGAATCCCAAGGGAGAATTATAGAATCGCTAGACAAAAAAGTAGAATCCCAATTCAAAACTATAGAAGGAAAAACGATTGAAAACCTCAAATACAGTATGACAAACATGCGGGAACATTTGGATGAGCTTCCTGAGGAGCGATGTGAGTACTTATCAAAGCTATTACAGATGACGCTTTTGATATGTTGCTTTCTTTCCTGTGAAGTATTGAGATACACTGAGTTTTTTTTTCCTGCTTTTAAACTTTGTGTCTTTACTTATTATTTAATGGCTTTCGTCAATGCATAAATCGGTCCCTCATTACGTCACTCTTACTATAATCGGTACTTGTGACTGAGCTACATTAATTTTCCTAGAGAACTATGAAAATATGTATTAATGCTATATTTGACTTTTTTCTGAAAGAACTTACCATAATCTTATGGCGATATCTTCCGGTAGGTGCATGATACATAACTGATGATTTTATTGTAGATCAATATGAAACCTTTGGCTGTCATGCTGATGTACTTACCCTGGCCTGCCCCAACAGCCGCTTGATTGAGGTGACCAGTGCTGTGTACGGCATGTACGGAGACTCGTGTGACGAATGCTGCACGCCACATGGGGATGACTGCACTGAACTGGTTTCCGACAGCAGACCTGAGCAGTAGATTATCCTAAAGGCATCTTGGGACAACCAGACCAGCTGTGCGTATCAATACAATGGTACCGTAATCAACGACTGTCAGGCAGGGTATTTGGCTGACAACATGCGGATTCTCTACGACTGCCTTCCCGGTGAGTCATGTAACGGACAAATATCCGAGGGGGGATGGGGGTCAATACAATGGTACGGCAATCAATGACAGTCAGGTAGGGTATATGCCTGACTACATGCTGATCCTCTGCTACGGTCGTCTCGGTGAATCATGCAACTGACAAAACCCGGGGCGGGGAATTGGGGTCGATGTGGGGTATGGCAATCAATGACTGTCAGCCAGGGTATGTGGCTGATTACATGTGGATCTTCTACGACTGCCTTCCCGGTGAGTCATGTAAGGGAAAAATATCGGGGGCGGGGGATGGCGGTTATCAGTACAATGGTACTCGGTAAATATGGCATAAATGGCTAAGTATGACATACAGACATTATCTTACATCAGCCCTGTTGGACACTCGGCACTCCAGATTCGCTTTTCAGCGCAAAGGTGAAAAATTCCATTTAGTTTCAATAAATATGTTGATTGATTAAAAAATATACATATATCTTGCTTTTTATTTTTTTGTGTGTGTATGCGTGTGTGTGTGCATGTATGTCTGTGTGTGTGCAATAAGTCAGCACATTTTAGACTAGCATCATATTGCCAAGAAAACCTTAATGATTAAAGTAAAGGGTAGTCTATATCAAAATGAATGTATATGCACTGATAAATTCTATATATTTCTCAACAAGACACTGTGTTTTCGTGTTTTAATACAAGCTACAGCCGAAGTAAAGCAAACCAAAACGAACTTTGTAAATATTAGTCATCACATAGAAAAAAAGATAATATATATATATATATAATTTATATCAAAGAGATATATAACGCAACTGTGCCGCCGTGATTGCCACTTCAGAAGCAGACGACGATCCTGTGAGCTTCACGGCTCTTGCGACAACCAGCATATGGTTCGCTGAAGGTGACGTCATTCTCTTCGACGAGGTGTTGAGTAACTTTGGTGGCTTCTACCATCACCCAGTAAGTACTTTCACGTGCCCCTACAGCGGCATTTTTATATTCAATGTCGAATTGGTAAGCTGTAATGATCGCTGGATGGCGGTGGAGTTATATATAGATGATGTGAGGGTTATAAGGGCATTGACTGATGGCGCAAGAAGTAATTCGTACGCGCACGGCAGTGCATCTGTTATCACACGACGCGAGGCAGGTCAAGTTGTCTGGCTGAGAGCAGATGAAAATTATTGCATGCATGGACCAAATCTGGAAAGCCATTTTTCAGGCTATATGCTCTACCGATTCTAAGTAATGTTTAGTCACCTATAGATCAGTAAGTTAAGTTAAAAAATTTAGAATAGAATACCATTATGATGGCGATTTGCATTAAAAAATAAATTCTTAGCTTTGTCTGGGAGCAGAAAAATCTTTAAATCTTTGTGGTTTTTATTATTAGCAAAATATTTGAGAACTATCGACGTCCGATATATATATATACATATATATATATATATATATATATATATATATATATATATATATATATATATATATATATATATATATACATATATATATATATATATATATATATATATATATATATATATATATATATATATATATATATATACACCTACCTCGCGACCTGGGTAAACAAAACAAAAATTCGAGGTCTCCTGTATTCGACCAACTTTTTTGCCAGAAACACACCCACTAAAAGAGACCGTCTCCTTAATTTTGTATATGAGCCCGGTTCTCCAAATGATCATTTTTAGCAGAGTCAGTGGACTCGCTAAATCTTTTTTTTTTTCATTTTTGTAACTTAATAATTTACTGCACTTTATACAAGTTTTAGAGGAGAGTTATTCGGACTAAAAACAATTCACAGTTTCGTCTATTTCCGCGAGAGTTGTGGTTACAAACTTCAAGTTATTTTGTTTGTATTGTTTACATCTACCCGCGAGAGACAAAGAATAACTTAAAAGAAAGGAGTGAAACTAAATAACAAAATACTTGAAACTATTACATGCAGCCTGAAGAGTACTTGACATATTACTGTCGTGCAGAGTAAGCTCTTATCTTATGTTTTAGCACAAAACCTATATTATCGCCCTCTTGTTTACAGTTACCCATGGTAAAACTAGTCCCAGCGGACCCTTTCTATTCTTGAGAACAAGTTTACGTCACAACCTTACATCTACCAATAAGATTTAACACTTTCATCACGTGATCAAAAAGTACCAGTGCTTGCGTTGGGGCAAAACGCAATTTCTCGTTGTTTTAATACCAAATATAACAGTGTATTTTTCTTGTTGTAAGCCGATTGCATACATTTTGGCCTATTTGTCACATGCCAGGAAGCTAGCTCTTTGAATGATTTTTGCCGTTTAGAAAATTGTTATTACTTAGCTTAAATATCGAAGAATTTGTATTGGTATAAAACTGCTATGAACTCTAAATATCGCTCATTATGACCCAGTTACCCACAAGCCAAATCTCACTTAGGGCGTTGCTAATAAAAATGTGCAAAAGTTCTGCGTTTCGAATAAAAGTAACCGGGTAAAAAAAATGAAAGAAATGATAGAGAGATTTCATCTAAATGCCAAATTTCTCTTGCACCAAAGAGCAGTCAGGTTTTTAACAACTCCTGTGCTATTTAAAAATGCATTATAAGTTTAAAAAAATAGTTTCAAGTTTCAATTTCTTTATGTTCCGAGAATAAGCTGTTTTTGCGATATTTCTTCCATATTTTTCTGTTATTTATTGGATTGTTTTGGTTCCCTCGCAGTCTAAAATCAAATTTCTTTCGCAAATTATTCGAAACACCCAAAGTGTGACTTGGCTTATTGCATGAAGATGACTTGATCCATCCTCCTAGGACAGAAATGATCACAGTTCCTGTAATAAACCTGTTCGGGCTTTTTCGTATCTTTTCGGTAGAGATATTGTTTCGGCTGCAAATATTTTTGGGATAAATTATAAAGAAATGATAAGGAAAAAACATCAATTTTCTAATTTTTTTTCAACATGCACGCTTTCAAATTTATGAAGCCATCATATGATCTTTTAAAAGCTATTTTACATATTAATCAGTCCCTTTAATAACCAACATGTGAATATGTTGCTGGCAAAATGGAATTTTGTTGATTTTTTTTTCGTTTTTTTTTCTATCATTTTCTTTATATCCTTATCCCACCTGATTTCAGCCGAAACGTAAAAACTTTTCTGAAAAAGTCAAAGTGCGAATTGGCTTATTGTACAGTCATAAGCCAATTCGCACTTTTGGCTCTTTCCAGTGGAGGTGTTGTTTTGACTGCAAATGTTGGGAGATAAATTATAAAGAAATGATAAGGGAAAACATCAAAATTCTAATTTTCCTTGAACATGCACACTTTCAAAATATAAAGCCATCATATAATCTTCTGAAAAGTATTTTACATATTATTCAGTCCCTTTAATAACCAACATGAGAACATGTTGCTGGCAAAATGGAATTTTGTTTATTTTTTCCGTTTTTTCTATCATTTCTTTATATATTTATCCCAGCTAAATTCAGCCGAAACGCAAAAACTTTTCGGCAAAAGTCAAAAGTGCGAATTGACTTATTTTTGCTGTGGGAGCTAATGGGAGATTTTATATCCTGATCCCAAGAAACCATATTTTTCTCAGTACAAAATTGTTGTTTAACCATAGAAATTGTGCGTTGTATTTATAATTGGGTCATTTGTCTGATGCACTCTTTCTAAATTAACGCCAGTGAGTCATGCGCCGAGATCAGCAAAATTGACATCAATGACACGTTCTGGGACTAAGTTAAAACCAATAATCATGGCACCAAATTGCTCGTAATTTCACTGACACAATTCGGTTATTGCCTGCAGATATTGGCAATAATTTTTGTTTAGGGACAGGCCGTAACCATAGCCAACCTGGTATATTCACCCGTAAACCAGTGGCGGTATTCGCGAAAGTGTAAGTTTAGATAGAGTCAATCTAAGTGCAAAAATGTAACAGTTAACTTTCCCATTGGCTAAACTTAGCGGTATTCACAAAATGTAAGCTTAAACTTCCATTCAAGTATAAGTTCAAACTTCTAAGTGTACTTCGGACTACACTTAGATTTCTAAGTTCAATCCTACGCGATATTTAAATACCAGGAGTGCTTTGTTTATGAAAGGGTTTTTAGGAGGGAAACTGTTTCGAGATAGGAGTAATCCGTTGTAAGTTTGACGACGAACTCTTAACTCGATATAGATTTCAAGAGAAGGTATTCATTTTTTGTGGAAAATCTCGAAAATTTGGAGTCGGAAACGAGAAGAAGCTTTGCCGCCCCGAAACATCTAAAAGTTTTCATCGGCCTTCGATATTTACATTGACAACCAGTTTATACGATTACGATTAGTCGCACTCTTTATGAAAATTTTGCAATATTGACTAAATGTATGTTGATAAACTTACATAAGTGAATATGACGTAAGTAAGTAAACTTAAGTAAGTTTAATCTTGAGATCTAAGCTTAATATCTTAATAAATAAACTCAGATGTTCGTGAATACGGCCACAGATACAAGAGAATGTACCTGTCGTCAGCTACACCTCACGACCGCCACTCCCGAAAAGTTAATTTCATCCCGTATCAAAACATCTATTTTACAAAATAAAACATTTTCTTAAGTGTTTATTCAAACACTTATTAACACAGAATCAGAACAAGGGCGAAGATGAGAATTTTTCTTTGCATGTATGCTTTTTTGGGTTCGACTGCCACAGGTTGCTTGCCTAACATTTTTTATGCAATAAACTGGCAATCTCCGGGCGAAGCACAGCAAGAGAAGTACCGAACTATGCCACAACAGCATGTGAAACTGGTTTTTGAGATAGGCTGTCATACCAAATTAAACAGTGATGGTTCATTTTTCCGTTTCTGATATTTCCCCGATATACTACCCCAGCTGACCCCCCAAGGCCACCGGATGTTTACACATGAAACGATATGTTAACTTATGAACGTATATCACCTACGGCCGCATTGAAGGCCAGACTTGGAAATCTTAATTTCAAAGTAACTACAATTTGCCATCCTTTTTGGGAGGGAGGAAAATGGGGGAGCTATATTTTCTGCACCCAAGGAAGCGGGAAAGGGGAGAAGGGGAAAATAAATACAAACAAGCTTTTTTTTTGGCTTTTCAATCTTTATTGAATAAACATCAAGTTGATGCCATATAGCTTATTTAAATCGTTTTCCGCCCAAGCATCAAATACCAAATAACAAAATGTACGGGCACACAGGCAAACAATGGGAGATCCATCGCGTCATTTTATTTCTCAATCTAAATTTACTTTGAGATTACTATACGACTATTTCTTTGAAGAACTACTAAAAATGACAAACTTTATTGTATCAAAATAAATGTATTTTAAAAATCTTTCAAAATCGCGTTTTGTTGTTTTTGTTTTATTTCTATTATTATTATTTTTTTTTGTTTTACCAAAGGTTTTAGTAAAGGTTTTTTAATTATTATTTTACAGAGAGCATGCATGAAAATAGTAAATAGGGAGACTTTGGTCTCCCTATTTACTATTTTTATTTATGGTCTCTCTAACTATTTTTTACATATGGTCTCTCTAAGTGACACCTTTAGTGTCTTTTAACATATACGAAAGGTCTCCCTATGTTGGCTTATTCTGTGTGCATATATTATCAAATGTGTGTATATACTATCAACGTTTTTGTTAGTGTCATTGTAGGTTCAAGTCCTGCAGGGTGCACGCATAACGATTTCTTATGCGGAGTTACTGCGCTCTCCGGTGGTGGCACATCAAACTTTAGTAATATAGTAAATAGGGGGACAAATGTGCATCATATATAATAATCAATGATATATAACCCCAAAATACAACTTTGGTAGACCATACTTTGGTCTCCCTATTTACTATCTTTTATCTATAGTCTCTCTAAGTGACACCTTTAGTGTATTTTAGCATAAACAAAAGGTCTTCCTATGTTGGCATATTCTGTGTGCATATATTATCAAATGTGTGTTTATATTATCAACTTTTTTGTTAGTGTCATTGTAGGTTCAACTCCTGCAGGGTGCACGCATAGCGATTTCTTATGCGGAATTACTGCGCTCTCCGGTGGTGGCACATCAGACTTTAGCAATATAGTGATAAAATAAATGCATATCACACCAACACTCCTCACTCCTCAATAAAACCAGTAAACGTCACTTTTTTGTTACGTTTGAGCCGCTCGATCGCTTTCTCAACATATCTTCTAACACTAGTTATTGTTTCAGTTCCTGCACCTCCGTCCCAATCATTTGTTTATTTCGCTTTGCTGGAGGGGGGCGGGTGGTGTTGCGCTGGTTGCGAGGGCAGCGGATCACAAACTAGCCGTTTCAGTCGTTTATGTAAAGAACCGAGTATCACGACGACTGTACAACATTTGGTATTTTGTCACTAAGATCACGGCAAAATATGGCAGGGTCTGTAAAATTAAATTTCAGGTCTATTGAGCGTCCGTGATCAGTTCGCGGTCATACTGTAGAAATCGGATAACGGCAGCTCTGTAGCAATCAGGAACAGCGCATGCTTTGTGACGAGACTGTCGGAGTTGAAGTAGAACAGGTGCAACACTGCGAAGCGAGACTGTCATAGTGAATGCCATCCTTCCTCTTGTGAATGGGCTAGTGGTGAGCAAGCGCCGTTTTCTCGTATTCGTCCTGCTCAGCTCTCAAGTAGTTCTTCTTTAATAAGGAAGCCCCGATCTGCCCACCATTGATCCGATGCATCCGCATAATCTAGTATTTTAAAAAAGAAGTCAGAAAAGATCTGTTCTGTTCACGCACTCTACTCAGTATTTTGTCACTTCATATAACCTCGAAAAGAGCAGCAGTTTGAATGGAGGCTTCTTCCGCACTGGGTACACAGAATTGAAGATGGCCAAGTCTCACTTGTCGCAAACATCGATCTTTGCTGGCGTTTCTAGTCTGGCAATGACGTCATCATCATTTGTTTTCTTGTGCTTAAGGACGAAGCCACCCCTGAATATACGAAACGGAAAAAAAATGCCTTGACATGCTCATTTAAATCTTTGAAATATCAATTCATGTACTTCATTATCGTACCGCTTTTAAAGTAATTCTAGAACAAATTAAAGTACAGTACCATACATCTCCATATGCTTCAAAAATAAAATATTACATGACAAGCCGCATCAAGTTCATCTCCTTCGTCACAATTTATATTCCTATTAGGCATACTGAAACAAAGTTTACGTGTCAATCATTAATTCTAACATTTTGAACACTTTAACCTTGGCAAAGATATAATATTTCATACCTGTTAACAGCATTAGATACGGGCACTGAGGACATGACATCATCTGTTGAAGCTTTCTTGTCACTTGAATTCTGCGGAGTCTGGTTTTTCATTCTTGTAAAACCTCGGGCCGCATATATGCAAGGTTTGACTGAAGTTTTCCTGCAAAAATATATTCAATAAACGTTCGATAATTTTCAACATATAAAAATGAAGCGAGTGACAACCTTTTAATTAGTACGAGTACTATTGCTCCTTCGTTTGCGAGGGCCACAGCGTCATATCTGTAACATGTAGGGACCTTAACCAACATCAACAATAACAAATACATGTGCTCTGTAGTTCCAAGATATTATTTTGGAATATTATGAAAACAAGTTGCTGATAGTGCACCGTGAACGTAAATTGGCATGCAGCAACTGAAGTTGGCTTTTGGCCTATCTAGATCAAATCCACTTCTTTTCCTCCTCTCATGTATTAACCCCACCCCGTGGATTTTAAATTGGCTATCCCTAAAAGTATGAAAGTATGAATTGGCTTATTCAAAACTATTGTGCTCTATGTTATAACTATCTTTATATCATGGAACAAGTAGTAGTACTAGTCAGTCACCAGACTATGGCGTCTAAACCGGCCAGGGATTAGTATTTCCATGAATAAAAACTTTAATATCTACAGCCAAAGGAGATTAAAACACCATAGAGCAGAAACTGACACACTTTCAGTCAATGGCAAAGCTCGAACCAGCAACACGGGTTATCTCCAGGCTTTTCCGGCGAAAAAGAACAAAGTATATTGATGTTTTAGTGTTTATCTACCGTTTCAGCACAAGTCTTTTATAAATTTCAGATTTCAAGCGCCAAGGATACTAGATGACTGAACTTCTAATGTAAATGGTAAATTCCTCAACGTGCTCTGAAGCTGGGCTATGTTCTTAGTTACGCTAGTGGGGAGACTATTCCAATCTACTATTGTGGCCGCAATGAAACTATATTTATAGATGTCAGTTCTTACTTGGAGATGCCTAAAAGCATGTTTGTGGGTGTTTCTTGTGTTCCTAGTTGAAGCTGCTAGTTTTGCTGTAGGTTTAACTGCTTTTTTGGTGAGGCCTTTTTTGTTTTGTTTTTAAGGGATGGCCGGAAGACTCATTTGTGCTTATTTTGAATTCCGTGGTGGTGAATAATCTAGTGCAATGGTTTAGCTGAGCTAACTTGAGCGAAAGTCAATCTTCTGCTTTCCACCCCTGTCCAGTTTCGAACCAGGGATTTTAGGATAAGCCAATTCGCACTTTGACTTTTGCCGAAAAGTTTTTGCGTTTCGGCTGAATTCAGGTGGGATCAGGATATAAAGAAATGATTAAAAAAACGGCAAAAATCAACTAAATTCCATTTTGCCAGAAACATCAGAACAAAAGGTCGTCTGAAACATCATGAAAATAACATTAAATCTTTTGTCCGAAACTCATGTTAAACTAATGGACAAAATTATTACACTGGTGTAAAGGCATTCTAGAAAGCGATAATTGAGAACACAAGTTACGCAATAACTCTTCAGTACTAATAGACTTTGATTGATTTAACTCTACATCACGTGTAACAAAGTCATGACGTTCTACAAATTCGCCTCACTTATCTTCAGGAGACATGCCAACCTAATTGTCTACCGAGGTCTCACTAGACGGATTACTGAAGCATGCTCAAAACCACATCTATCAGATCTAACTTCCATCTTTGACACCAAAACAAAGTCGAAGACAAAGTCAAGTGTTACATCAAAACAAATTCCAAGGCACCATAACCATTTTGCAATTACAACGCAAGTAAAAGGAATTGGTATACAACATTTCAGTGTTGCTTCATAGGGACACAATTATTGATTGTAATAGTTTTTATCCTAAACAATTACAACTTTTCCCTTCACATAAACATTTTGGTGTAATATTTTTGTAAAGTAAGTATTCATGAAGAGCAAGACAAAGTTATACCGCACCGCACCAGAAAAAATATAACCAAACATTATACAAATATAAACTGTAATTTAACATTTTGGTTGCAACTTGCAAGTAAGAACATGTTGCTTAAGTTATGTAATATTCAACATATCAAATTAATTATTCAGAAAAATCGCCGAATATCTAATGTCCTAAGTGAGTTGACCAAATAATAAAATTTTCGAAGGGGGTATTCATGTTTCTATAACACACTTCAAGTTAAAAAAATAATAAATCTATCACAGATGCATGAAAACAACAAGAATTGTTACAACGATAACAATTCAGAAAAATAATTTAACAATACAACAATATTGTCTATGAAACAGAGTCAAAATTAATAACAGAACCTTTTAATCACGCGCACTTTATGGAAAATTAAATGACTGACATACGTTTCCTTTCAGGCCAATAGAAGGGAGCAATTATTATTTTATGTAAATTATTTCAAGTTGGTCCTCCATAAAAGATCATGAGTGTTTATTTAGATGTCGATTATAAAATCGGTCTAATTTAAAAAGATAATGAGAAAACTAACGCTCATAGCACCAAATACGATTTAAGACAAATCTTAATCTTTGACGACTTTTTGAGACATCCTAAATTCAAAACCAATCCAGAACATAATTCAACAATTATTTTTACACGATCAATATCAAAAAGTTTTAGGGAACTAACGCTCATAGCACCAAATACGATTTAAGACAAATCTTAATCTTTGACGACTTTTTGAGACATCCTAAATTCAAAACCAATCCAGAACATAATTCAACAATTATTTTTACACGATCAATATCAAAAAGTTTTAGGGAACTAACGCTCATAGCACCAAATACGATTTAAGACAAATCTTAATCTTTGACGACTTTTTGAGACATCCTAAATTCAAAACCAATCCAGAACATAATTCAACAATTATTTTTACACGATCAATATCAAAAAGTTTTAGGGAACGAATTCAAAAAAATATTTGGATGGGCGGGTAGAATTTTTACACTTTAAATAAAGGTATTTTCCAAAATTCAAAACGAGGCGACCGTACGGAATTCCCTTTGTCACGTGCTAAGGTGGTACTTTCCTAATATGAGCTTCAAGGTTTTTTTGCTATAACAAATTAAACAGAAGTGGTAAAATAACACACGAGCGTTCGCTTTCGTACCGCAAACTGAACGTACGCAACATCTTTCGATTTTTCACGCGACACGGTGTTGAAACGAAAACGCGAAAAAAAAATCAACGCATATATGACATCATAACGCAAACCTGAAATCATGTGACACATCGACCGTCGTACAAATTAATCACATGATCTCTGACTCCGCCCCTTTTGAAAATGATTGACAGTTAATATGGATAAATTTTACACACGACAGTAAGAAAGGTATAAGGCCAGGCCTGTGCTACAGAGACAGAGGGAGAACACTCGTTTGAATATAAGCCGGGCTTGTGTCACACACAGAGAGAGAGAAAACTCGATCAATAACGAAACTGTACAGATCAGCTGACAAGCAGCAAGACCGCTGCCTTGGCCTATACACAGTAAACAAACAGTACACAGTACACGGCAAAGTTTTATCGGTAGAAATAAAATGCTTTGAAAATAGATCTGGATAAAGTTTTATCAAAATAATGAGCATAATGGAAACCTGAATATACCTTTTAAGATTTGATCAATTTTGAGAGGTCTATTTTAAGTAACAACACGATAAAAATGAGTTGAACACAGGATACTTGAAACATGTTTTAATACAGTATTTTAGGTAAGTTTCAACGCAATACGTTTCAAGTTTTGGGGCCGTTTTAAACGACTGATTTTGGGGAGATCTCGTAAGATTAACTATTTTAAATTTTCCAAAAAAATAATATGTTTTACGGAGCAGTTTAACGCGTAAGCGGGACTGCCGAATATAAACCAGGCCGCAAAAATTGCACACAAAAGAATGACCGATAACTCAGTGGTCTTGGCTGCACTGTACGTGAGGGAGAGAGCTTTGAAGGCAGCTGCGAGCAATAAACATCAGCTGCATATATTAAACATTAGTACAGTAGCTTTAGCCGAAAATGACCGAAAAATAAAAAATGCAATCTCTGCCATATCATGCGTCCCAGGCTGTGAAATTAGAAAGATTTCGTACACATATTATACCAAACTTTTAACTCGAAAAAAAAACAATAATAAACACCCAGAGCTGAAGGTGACCTGTGGAATTGGGATTAAAGTCCTAAAAAAGACAATCTTTTTTTACAACCACATGCTGCCACAGACAGGGGGGGGCTTCCGAAGCTTTAACTATATTTCAAACAAAATTTATCCCAAATATCGAACAGTTACACACGGTTTATAAAACATTCGTTCACCAGTAGGGAGGGGAAGGAGATAATTTTTTTATTAAAACATATTTTATTTAACATTATAACATGCCCCATGTGACATAACATGCCCGTATAAAGAAATTATGACACCACATCGGAATTTTAAGATCGCTAACAAAATTAACCTGACATTCATGGAAAAATTATACAGAATTCAACTACGTCTTTCACAAAACAACTAGCGTAAACATGATTACATATACATGTCCACTGGGCATATTGTAAACTTTTAACTCTGCATTGTCACTGAAAACTATTGCAATGTTTGTTATTTACACAACAGCAGGAGTCATTAATTTGACTGGAAATCAATGACAAGTTTTTTTGTTTTGCTTTTTTTAAATCAAAACTCGGTGGTAAAAAGAGAGAAATATTCTTGGAACAAAACAACAATATTGACTGAAAGTAAAGGGTAAATTTTAAACCTGTCATTGACTAATTACGACCTATTTTGACTAATTACGAACCTTTTTGAACACCGCTTTGGATTCAGAGGTTACTAGCACATGAACCCATCTGAACTGCACTAGGCAGTTATTATTTTCACTGCGGTCTTCGAGAGTCTCACGTTGGAATTCAAGGCGCTGAAGTCATGGAAAGAAGCCAAAAGTTCACAGTCTCATTTTACCACAGACGAACTGGCGGAAAAAGTCACTGAAGGAAAATAGCGGAAAGTGGCGGTATGATACATCTGAGGCAAACCTTAGTCGAAACTCATCAACACCAAAAAGGTTCTGCTTGGTTTGGTGCCATCGACCCCATGGTGCGTCTAACCCCTCAGGGCTCGCTTAATACACATCCTAGAGGCTTGAAACTAGTTGCAAATGAAAGCCCGTGAACAGATCCTTTATCCACTAAACCAATCACAGTGATTTTTTAAGACTTTCTGCTATAAAATCGAGAAATTGACCATAAACTGAACTGCCTAACACTCTACACAAATTCTATTGCAATGTGATGGCTACTGTTCTAGAGGGGGGCTGTAATCAACCAAAAAAGTACAAACAATTTATACTCACAAATTAATACTATAACTGGCGTTACTATCCAGTAAAAATACCCAAGCTTAAGATATATTTCTACCAGAAACCTTCACTTTCATAGACACGCCTAACAAATCCATTTTCCTTGAATCTTTTAGAACCAATTATTCCGCTGATATAGCGACGTTATTTTACCCAGACAGCAGTACACACAGCCTGTCTGAAACCCAGCAAATCAATATATGGATTTTGGGTTCGGATGTTTTTTTAATTGGTTTGCTGGATATAGTTGCTTCTAATACTTAACTTAATATTCGGTTCACGATCAGGTACCAGCAACTATTCAGTGTATGCCTACAGACACACAGATGTCAAGTACTTGCAGACACTCTCTCGACCCATGTAAAGTTCTAGCTACCTCTTACCACTAAGTAACACTGCAAGTATTCTCAGCCTATGCTTACATGAACGCTTATATATTGGAAGTCAGATCACGCACGCAATTTTCACATTCAAATCACAGGTTCTGTATCTCCATGTTTACACTCAGACTCTTCACGCTCGTTGTAGTGCACATCCAATGATAAAATAGTGCAAAATGTTTCAAGCGATACGTTACTAGAGCATATAAAAAGAATTAGATCCATTTGCATTTCTGCTAAAACACAAAAATTATAGAAAAGAGGTCGCAAATAAGTCTCCATATATTGCTACATATTATATCCAACATCAAAACATAAATTCATAAGCCCAAACTTTTTTTATTCGAAACAGTCAGAAATTTGCACTTCCGCGACTTCTTCCGCAACATATGTGTTTCGACTGTTTGCGACGCCGCCGCAGGCCATTCAATAAGTGAGATACAAAGCATACCTAAAATTCCCGAGAATTTTCTTTATTCTTATATATATATACTTTAAACTGCAATACCATACTAGAGCATTACATTTAAGAAAAAATATTGTGCAACTATATCTACTTATTCTCCGTATGTAGGTTATTTAATACCATAGTCTCCCAATGAAAAATTATGACATTAAAACTATGATATTAAAAGTAGCTTACAGAGTTATGTTTACTAAAATCAAGTATATAGCAATGGGTCTAGGACAATTTTTACTATTTTGAGTAAATCAATAAATAAGATAAGTTTATAAATTAGTTGTAGCTACTAGGTTTTAATTAAGGGGAAATGGGCTGTACTGTTATAATAACACAAGGTGGTACTCATCTTTTGTTGTTTTTTTTTTTCAAAATAAAACGTGACAATGTTGAAAGGACAATTACACGGCCTCCAATTAAAAGATAAAGGGGCAATAACTTGTTAGAGAAGAGAGACAAAAATACAAATAAAAAATAAGACCAAAAACTGAATTGGGGGAATAGGCCTAACAGGGAATTGTTCTACGAAGGGAATTGTTCTGAGGAAGGGGAAATTGCCGGGGAGAATTGACTGGGGGAATTTTCTGGGTTGTATTGTCCTGTTCCCTTTAGCAATATATTAAAACTTAATACTGCTAGTACAAGTGCTAAAAATTAAATTCTCGGATTTTAGGTACACTTGCATATTACGTATTGAATTTTGACCTGCGACGCCGTCGCAGGCCATTCAGTAAATGATATACAAGCATACCTAAAATCCCGAGAATTTTCTTTATTAGCATTTAACTAAGGTAATATTTAGATGGCTGCTTAAGGGATTATAAGGTGTGGATATACAAAAGAATGATCGAACACATATTTACAATACATACAAGCCTAGTGCCTAAAGGTAAAGTCTGGTAACCAAACTTTTTACTGTTTTGAGTAAATTAAAATCAATAAATAAGGTAAGTTTATAAATTAGTTGCAGCTCCTAGGTTTTAAGTAGGGGAGTTGGCTGTACTGTGATAATAAAACAAGGTGGTACTCATCTTTTGTTTTTTTTAATAAAACGCGACAATGTTGAAAGGACAATTACACGGCCTCCAATTAAAAGATAAAAGGGAAATAATTTGTTAATAAAAGAGAGAAAGAATAGAAAGAAAAGAAAAAAGTAAGAAAAGCAAAAATGAATTGTGGGGAATAGACCTCGCAGGGAATTGTCCTACGAGGGGAATTGTTCGGGGCGGAAATTGTATTGTCGGGGCAGCATTGACTGGGGGAATTGTCTGGGTTGTATTGTCCCGTTCCCTTTAGCAATATATTAAAACTTAATGCTGCTAGTACAAGTACTAAAAAATGAAATTTTCGGATTTTAAGTACATTTTTTTTCTTCTTCCGCCGAATCGGTTTCCAGACATCTCCTCCTAAGCCGCTGAAGCTAGACCAACCAAATTCGGCACATGTATGGAAGGTCATCTGGAGTGGTGAATCTGATAAAAAGTTTTGACAGTGACCTTACTGGTCAAGGTGAAACGGTAGTGTCTAAAGGTAAAACCTGGTTTTGAGTAAATTAAAATCAATAAATAAGGCAAGTTTATAAAGTAGTTGTAGCTACTAGGTTTTAAGTAGGGGAATGTGCTGTACTGTGATAATAAAACAAGCTGGCACTCATCTCTTGTCTTTTTTTTCCAAAATAAAACGCGACAATGTTGAAAGGACAATTACACGGCCTCCAATTAAAAGATAAAAAGGCAATAATTTAATTTGAAAAGAGAGAAGTAATACAAATAAAAGTAAAAATAAGAAAAATAAAAATGAATTGGGGGAATAGACATAGGGGGAATTGTCCTACGAAGGGAATTGTTCGGAAGCATTGTCTTTATTTTATATATTTTAGATATATTTATTTTAAACTGCAATACCATACTATTATATTTCATTTAAGAAAGAAATATTGTTCATCTATATCCACTTGGTCTCCGCATGTGTTGTTTTTAATACCATGGTCTCCCTCTGAAAAATTAGCATTTAACTTAGCTTATATTTAGATGGCTGCTAAAGGGAGTATAAGGCATGAATATACAAAAGAATGATCGAACACATATTTACAATGCATACAAGCCTGGTGCCTAAAGGTAAAACCTAGTAGCAAAATTTGTTACTGTTTTGAGTAAATTAAAATCAATAAATAAGGTAAGTTTATAGATTAGTTGTAGCTACTAGGTTTTAAGTAATAAGTAGAAAGAATTTTTGCTTATTTCTTTGTGGTGGAAAAGTGGTCGGTTGCAAAGTGATCAGTGGCAAAACGATCTACACCTATTTCTCATCGTTAACATTTTTTCAACGATTCATAGTGCAATCGTGAATTTATATTTTAAAAAATGATATTTCAATACACCTCTACTCTGTTGGCATATTCAAGTGTAGTTTCATAGCCGCCGTTTGCAACCTATTCAGCGGTAGCAGACCTAAATAGATACACACGCGTTCTATTTCATCGCGAGACACGCTAAGGTTTGAGGGCGCAGAGACGGCGGCAATGCTTGACAAGGAACAACGTCAAGTTACCTCATCGCAACATGAGGGTGCCGAAGATATGTCATGAGTACGGGATGACACGGCTAGTGTGTATTGTGCGACCATCAGGAGTTATCAGTGCCGGGACCTTGTGTTATTCTACCCAATGGCACATTATGACAATTTAGCTCACAGTGACATCATACTATGACATGAGCACGTGGTTGTTGTTAAGTCACAGTGAGATCACAGTGAGGTCAAATTGTTGACTGGGCGCAAGACATCATATATTTAGTGATTAAATATACTGGGTGCTATCCGTCCGATTTCGAATTGATCAAGCCACTACCATTTTTGAGAGTGTTAATAAAAGAGAAGTGAAATATGATGTACTGTTTTTATTTGTGTTTCACACAGATATTTTTCAACCATTGGTTGTTGCTTATCTTTAACCCCAAACCATCAAATACAGGCACATAGGCAATAAATATTAAGAACAAAAATACATATATAAAGTGATACATAAAATCTCCCTATCCCCGAAAAAATATCATCACAAAAGGTGTTATTATAGGGATAGCCCATGGGCTGGGTGCTTCTATGGGATTCGAGCAAACGTACAATTCCCTTTTTCCGTGAATTTCCTTCGTGATCCATGAAGAAGAGGAGTGTAGACGATTTACCGGTTATGATACCCATTAATGGAGAAATATATATTAAATTGGCGAAATATAGACAGAAAGTGATGGTTAACATTCGTGAATATATTACGAATCATACATCTGGGAGGTTATATCCTACCAAAAGGGGAATTTTGCTGCCATTGAAAGATTGGTAAATGCTGAAGACGCAAATGACATGCTTCAGAAAACTGATGTATAAATTTAGTAACAGTCAGAAGATGGTTCAGTTGAACTCATTTATAATCATGAATTCAAACGTGACGCTATCTCTAGATCACTTGGAAGAATTGACCATCTGTTACCGTGGAACTTATGCCTAATATGTGGACTATGATAAAGACTATGAATTAACAGTATCAAACCATGTTGATGTAAAAGTGATTGGATTGGATTAATGGTAAGTCAGTTTTCATAACATTTATTATGCCTATGCCAATTTAAGTTCTTGTAAGTAGGCTAATATGTTACATGTATTAACATAATATGTATTTGAAATATTTTTGCTTTATCATAATTGTACATAAGTGTAAATAGTTGTAATATTCAATAAAATAAGAAAAAAACACATATGATGCTTTTCAACTTTTTATTTTTCTCATACAGTACAATACTTAATTATAATACATAATATATGATTATATGGTGAACTAACACAGCGCAAGGGATCTTAGCTTCTTGCGACTTCATATATATTAATGCACTTAAATCCATAACGTTTAAGTTAATAAAATATTACAACAACATAAAGTTTAGTTAAATAAGCAAATTTTTCCTCATCTTTTTCACTCTGTTGCACTTCATTGTCCATATCACTTTTTTCGTCGCTGCTGTCATCCTCCTCCTCCTCCTTGTCTAGTAGCTCTTCAAAGAATGCATTGTTTTTCCTTACAGTCGCTTTTAATGCCTTTGAATACTCATAATCTTTTTTATCAACTAAGTAATTAAAGTCCTCTAAAATGGTTTGATAATGTTTGCTTTGTTCTAGACGTTGGGCATATTTGAATAGCCTCATAAACAGTTGTTTTAGTATTATAAAAGGGTCGAAGGTCATCATATGCTCTTTCACGCGCATCTTCAAGCCCTTGTTCTTCATATTCTAAAACCTTTTGTTGAAATGTGTCATCATAGTCATCATATACTTCTTGAACCATATCATGCCAAACAGAGTCCATTCTGACTCAGTGTCAGAACTGCCTTCAGAACTGCTGTCATCGGCATCATCAACACAATGCCCCATATGCATGGCTGAAGTTTCTTCGCTGTTGTATATTGCACAGCATTCTGTACAAGCATGTGCATCAATTTCATCCATATTGACTCTTTGACGTTAAATAGAAGATCCAGGTGTTTTATAGGGTTTTCCATATCCACATCCCATTCTTCTTCCACTTCTGAAGTGTGTCCTTGCTTTAAATGCCTTTAAGACTTTGTGGCTACTCATAAGATTTCAAACAAATATTGCATTCATACATCCTTTCGATTCCACATCCACTTTTCAAACGATAAAAAGTCTTTGAATGTAAATATATGACTACAAAAACAACCAACAAGAATACTCAACCACAACAGCAACAACAACAAAAACAGCAACAACAACAACAGACATTACTTCGTGACATCACTTCCAGTCAGCGATAATACCAGTTTTTTCTATCATTTATGCCAATTTGATTTCCAAGTTCTAAAATTTCGTAGGGAAAAGTCACACTCGAGGAAGGACACACTATGTCCTAATATGTTCAGAAAAAATTTTACCACATATCCAAACCATTGAATGGGCTTGCCATTCGAACACATGTTTGAATGTCGCGGTCTTCTTACATAACCAAAGAAAAAAATATAATAAATAAACACACACAACAAAGAATTTCCCTTACCTCAAATTTTTACTTCCCACCTTACACCAACAACCAACAAGCAACCAATTAACAACCAAACAACAACCAACAACCAACCAACAATCAACCAACCAAAAATCAACCAACCAATCAACCAATAACCAATCAACAACAAACGAACAACCAACAACCAATAACAACCAACCAATCAACCAACAACAACAACAACCAACCAACAACAACCAAAAAACAACCAACCAATTAATTAACAACCAACCAACCAATAACCAACCAATCAACAACCAGTCAGCAACCAGCCAATCAACAACCAATCAACCAACAACCAACCAACCTACAGCCAACCAACCAACCAACAACCAACCCAAAACCACCAACCAATCAACCAACCAACCAACAACAACTAGCCAACCAAGTCTTGTTAAATGTTTTAGTGAAAGAATGGTTGAAATCGGTGAAGTAGTTTTAAACTTATACCCTTTTGAATTTGTCATGCGTGCTAAGCCATATGGAAAAATAATTTCCCGCGGGAGGGAGGGGGTTTCAAAAACCGAAAGTGTTTAGAATCGTCTGAAACGGATAAATTTGCAAAAATCACAAAACTTTTAAATTTTAACACGGGAAAGGAGGTAAAAAACCAAAATGTTCAGAATCGTATGAAACGGATTAATATGCAAAAATCACAAAAATTTTCCCACGGGGAGAGGGGAGGAGTCTGACATAGAATGTGGTGGTGTCGTAGAACTCCCATTTCCTTACTACTGATCTGAAGATAAATATTTTTCTATAACGGTTTGAAATTCAAATGAGCAAATGGCTTAAACATACTGATAGCAATAGATTTTTGACAGAAACCTAACAATCCTTTATTTAAAATACAGGGTTTTATATTGAATGAAAACAGAGCTAACTCTTAAGATTATTAAGAAGTGCCGCTGAGCTTCTCTTTTTGAGCACAAGAAGGATTCATTGATTGTGCTCGTGGTTTACAAAATATGGCTTTTTATAGAACATCAACAAGCGAAATACAATTCTTGGCTCTGCAGTTGAAACTAATCCACAACATTATAGCTACAAACAAGAAAAAACAAAGATTGGAAAATTGTAGGATCGCATATATATGTCACATATATTCAAAATATTTTAATTCACCCTTCCTGAGACCTTAAAGCCACTACGGAAATAATCAATAGATGCCTAATCGAAGCTGCATTTTTTCATTTTTATCAAATGGGATTTTCTACTTGGGAAGAATAGTTTATCACAAGATAATCCCTTGCTTTTAATAAATCAGTTCGAGTTCACAAGCAACAGTTTCAGAAGAACAAGCTTATCAAAAAATGCTAAAAATACGGCAGATATTATACATGTGAGAAATTTAGTCGATGAAATATTGCAAGAAAAATGGGCTTTTTGTGGTGTCTCAATGACATTTGTTCTACTGCAAAAACATTGCAAGTTTTCATGTTATTTGCATTGAATTATTTTTCCTTTCTTAATATTATAATGTGATCGCAGCTGTACCTTTCAGCTTTCACACTTTGTTTATGTATACACTGCAAACATCCCTGAGTGTTACGCCACCCCCTCCACTCCCCCCCCCCCCCCCCCCCCCCCCACACACACACACATGAGTTTTCTTTACAACATATCGGCGTTGATTAACAGCAAATATTCAGCTCTATGACAATGCTTTTCGTTATTCAAATTGACAAGAATCGTTTTCTACGAATGTACACACTCGATCGATACGCACGAAGCATTTTGAAGACTTTTTTGTTTTTATTACAAGCTTTTGGAATTCATACTTGTAAAAAAAAAATGCGATCAAATCAAAGTGGCAGCGTGTTCTGCTGTTCCGGTCCCCTGCCTCTGCATAAATGCCATGTTTTTGTTGCTTCACTTTTTTTCATTTATATTTATACTTCTACCAATAAGCTTCCTTATTTAAGTTCGCATTTTATCATCATAGTTTAACGTGATCGGAGGTGATCGTTACATTCAAACCCCTTCTTTTAATTTGCATGGGAAATCTCTACTTATAAATACAAGCAAATGGTTTATAAAAAGGAAGACAAAGCGACAGAATCTTTAAATGTCATTTCAAATACGATGGCTCTCAAGGTTCCCACACTTCACACTTCTGACCGCAAAATTCAGACTTATAAATCTGAATTCAGACTTCTTACTTCATACTTCGGACTTACATTTGTTGTCGATAATTCAAAGTGTGAAGTATGAAGTATGAAGTGTGAAGACTGAAGTGTGAAATGTGAGGTGGTAGTGCCGATGGCTATGGTAATTTATGAGCTTGTTATATTTAACGATTGGTTTATTGTTAAAAGCAAAACAAGTGCACAT
This sequence comes from Protula sp. h YS-2021, assembly GCA_949752745.1. Classification (NCBI taxonomy): domain Eukaryota; kingdom Metazoa; phylum Annelida; class Polychaeta; order Sabellida; family Serpulidae; genus Protula; species Protula sp. h YS-2021. Next base: position 5,233,204 of record OX457024.1, read on the forward strand.
CTGGTGGGTGAAAATGAGGCCACGCATAAGTAAATGTTATTTTCTTCTTTGAGTGAAAAACATTGAAAGAGACCATAGCGAAAATACTCCACAACATTCGCTATGATGAAATTTCATACTTCAGATTTCTGATTTCAGACATATTATGTCATAAAAAAAGTTAAGTACGAAGTCTGAAGTATGAAGTCAGCATTCAGACTTATATGTCAGAAGTCTGAAGTCTGAAGTGTGAAATGTGAAGTCTGAAGTGTTTAGACCTTCAGAGCCATCGTACATTTCTATGTATTTCATGATGCATTAGAAGACTTTAGAACCAGCATAATCGGTTAAAGCATCAGGTAAGACAAACACACACACACAGATATATACATATATATATATATATATATATATATATATATATATATATATATATATATATATATATATATATATATATATATATATATATATATATATATATATATATATATATATATATATATATATATATATAGCTTGAAATATTCAATGTCTGGAGAATATATTGCAAATCGTGAAGTGTAAAAACAGAGAATATTTAATCTTTGGAATATGAGATTTTAGAAAAGATTGGTTCAGTTTTATAATGGATTCCGCCTCAGACAATAGCAGACGACAGGGAACGGCGATTGGCGGGCAGACGATTGGCGGGCAGACGATTGGCGAGCAGACGATTGGCGGGCAGACGATTGGCGGGCAGGCGACACAGTTGCCGTCAATAGTTGCTAACATCGGGCAATACTCTGACCAACCGCCTCCTTATACAGAAGATCCACTTCCGCTTCCGGTCAATTCAGGCACACAGCAGTCACGTGACTCTCAAGCGACACCATCAGTTACCGAGCAACGATTTCCTCAACCTTACAGGTAAAGCCTTATGAAAACAGTGTACTGCCACTAAAATGTCTACTTAACCTATTTATTTTCGATATCATACGACGAAAAGTTCAATTCGATAAGTGGACATTTTAGTAATTTACGCAGTATTTTACGGAGGAGGGGGGGGGGGGGGGCACGCATGGAGATATGACTTATCTTGTTACATGATGATGAGCGTCAGGGTAGAAATCCCCCGACATTGCATGAACATTGTTTTGCCCGATATTTAAATAGGGACGAGCTTCAGACAGCAGGATGTTGAATTTTGAGGGAGGAGGGGACGAGAGGGCTATATTAAGATGGGAACGAGTTTCAGGTGGCAGGATGTGGGATTTTGAAGGGGCAAGAGGGGGCTATATTAACATGGGAACGAGCTTCAGGTAGCAGGAGCAGGGATGCTGAGTGGGTCGGAGGGGAAAGGGGGCTATATTAAGATGGGAACGAGTTTCAGGTGGCAGGATGTGGGATTTTGAGGGGGGAAGAGGGGGCTATATTAACATGGGAACGAGCTTCAGGTGGCAGGAGCAGGGATGCTGAGTGGGTGGGAGGGGAAGAGGGGGCTATATTAAGATGGGAACGAGTTTCAGGTGGCAGGATGTGGGATATTGATGGAGAAGTTGGAGAGGGTTTGTTGACAATAAGGTGACAATAAGGTGACAATAATGAATCGGAACCTGCAACTTTTACTCCGAAACTATAACGCTACAACTTAAGGAAATTCCACAACGTCCCCTCCCCGCCCCTGGTAGGGGGGTATAAACGTGCAAACTGGTTGTCATGCGTGGTCCATGAGCCCTAAAAGCGGATTGTCAGGCGTGAGAAAAAGCCCCTTTTGTCAGCGAGCACCTCTGAGGGAGGGAGGGAGGGAGGGAGGGAGGGAGGGAGGGAGGGAGGGAGGGAGGGAGGGAGGGAGGGAGGGAGGGAGGGAGGGAGGGAGGGAGGGAGGGAGGGAGGGAGGGAGGGAGGGAGGGAGGGAGGGAGGGAGGGAGGGAGGGAGGGAGGGAGGGACAAAAAGGTGACAATAAGGTGACAATAATGAATCGGAACCTGTAACTTTTACTCCGAAACTATAACGCTACAACTTAAGGAAATTCCACAACGTCCCCTCCCCGCCCCTGGTAGGGGGGTATAAACGTGCAAACTGGTTGTCATGCGTGGTCCATGAGCCCTAAAAGCGGATTGTCAGGCGTGAGAAAAAGCCCCTTTTGTCAGCGAGCACCTCTGAGGGAGGGAGGGAGGGAGGGAGGGAGGGAGGGAGGGAGGGAGGGAGGGAGGGAGGGAGGGAGGGAGGGAGGGAGGGAGGGAGGGAGGGAGGGAGGGAGGGAGGGAGGGAGGGAGGGAGGGAGGGAGGGAGGGAGGGAGGGAGGGAGGGAGGGTTATACAGAAGATGTACAATGCAGTTTTCACAAATTCTTTTGAAAACCAGATGGGAAGGCACTTGTACTTCGAACCTTCTCATATTTGATGTATTTTTCCTCATATTTCCCCTACCATGGCTTCCATTTCCGGTGAGCGACAGTAGGACAATCGTTGTTTTGGTGATATCCTGACGTCTGTGCAGCACTGATTTTCTGACGTTCAAACGTCTCTATCAACGTTTCATCAAAGACATTGATTAGTTGCGGGTAAAAGTGGGTGTTTGGTTTCAACAATGTCACTTATTTAACGTCTGTTCAACGGTAGTGAAAGATATTTATCAGACGTCAAAAACTTGCCCTTTTGATCGCGACTTGAATGGGTATGTTGATTGGCCGCGACCAAACACAGCCAAATTACAACAGGATTCAATGCTATTTAATCAGCAATTTTTGCTCGGGATTCAGTGAGAATATATAGGCGGGTGGAGCTTATTGTTGCAGTAGATGATAAAGGAGAGAACTGGACTCTGACACCCCCCGCCCTCGTGAAAAAATTAATAAACGAGAGAACTTAGGTAAGCATGATGTATAGGACAAGAGAACTGAGCCATCTGACCCCCCCCCCCCGCCCGCCTCTTTTGCGTTTTTATCCGTTTCAGACGATTCTGAGCAACTTTAGTTTTTTTATGTTGGCATCATATATATTTACATTCAAAGACGTTTTTATCGTTTGAAAAGTGGATGTCGAATCGAAAGGATCTTAGAAGGTTGGTTTATTACCATTTGATGATAAGCGCTACGTATTGGATGATGGTTACACCACGTTAGCTCAAGGGTATTACACAAATTATAGAACATAAAAGGCGCCCGCACCAAGACATAGCAATCATTCTATATCAAAATATTAAAGAGTTCACATGTCTGCAGTGAGTGAACAACAACTACCATCTATGGCAATGCCTGCAGAAAAGTCTGAGGCAATACCTGCAGATAATCTTATAGCAAAGCCTGAGACAATACCTACAGCAAAGTCTAAGGCAATGCCCATGTCAAATCTGAATTGAAGTCACTACTATAACGGCTCAAAGGCGACCACAGTTTAGAAAGATAAAAAGAGTTGAGTGACCAGCTACCATGCCGCCGTGTAAAAAGCAAACAATGGAGTTTAAGGCAGAACCTAAAGTCAAGCAAGAACCTAGGCATAAAGCTGCCACTACAAAGCCCATGAAGGAGAAGATGAGTGTGGACGATTTACCGATTATGATACCCATTAGTGCGGAAACATATATTAAATTGGTGAAATATAAACAGCAAGTGAGGGAATTTTGTTGTCATTGAAAGACTGGCAAATGCTGAAGAAGCAAATGACGTCATTGGATATCCTGCTTCAGCAGATAGATGTGTATAAATGCAGTGACAGTCAGAAAATGGTTTAGTACAACTCATTTATCATCATCATGAATTCAAATGTGAAACTATTGCTGAATCACTTGTGTGAACTGACGATCTGTTATTGTGGAACTTACATTATCCTATCTCCGAAGATCAAACCTTGGTGAGGGGTTACTTTGAATCATCACCAATACCAGGAGTTCTTCTACAAAGGTCAGAACATCTTAATATAAGTCTTTGAAAGTGACAGTGAACACTGTATACATTTCCAAAAGTATGATGGGTTGAGTGGATGCATCGATTCCATCTCTCTCGGTGCAAAACACTTGGGTCAAGTTTTTGATGCTCGGCAAAAACTTAAAAGTTAGCTTCAAACCAAATGAACATGCACAATTGATACGTGCTTCAAATGAAATTGACATTACGCCTAATATCTGAACAATGATAACTACTATGAAAGGTTTAAATGAATTGACATTATCAAACATTTTCAAACGGGGTGATAACATTTATGATACTCACATCAATTTAAGTTCTTGTGAGTGGGCTAATGTTTTACATGTATTGGCATAATATGTATTCGAAATATTTTTTGTCTTTAGTCTAAATAAAATAAGAAAAAAACATATATGATGCTTTTCAACTTTTTATTTTTTCCTCAAGCAATATTTGACTATAATACATAATAATAATACAATACTTAATTATAATCATATATCATATCAAAGAGTTATTTATATTGCGCATATTCAGCAAGCTACTATGCGCTACAATAGTAACTAATGTCAACTATAATCCTAGAAATAATAACATAGCACAAAACATTATATCACAGCTAAAATTGTTGCAGTCATGAGTGTCATGACTGCAACGAAAACAACTTTATCGTTAATTGAAATAAGTATTCTTGAATAAATATGGATTCAAGTGTTGTTTGAACATTTCTAATTTTGCTTGAGTTCCAGTATGAGGAGGCAGAGCATTCCACAAGACAGGAGCTGCATGACTGAATGCTCTGTCACCGTAACGTGTTCTGGACTTTGGCACACACAGGTACATGGATTCGGTCGATCGTAGATTCCGTTGGGGGCAATACAACACAAGCTTATCACAAATATAGCCTCGTGCCTTATCATGTAGAGCTTTCCAAACTATACACAAAACTTTCAACTTTATCCTGTCTTCGACCATAAGCCAGTGTAGCTCTAAAAGTGCCTCTGGTATACTACAGTCCCGCTTCCTCTGCAACACAAGTCGGGCTGCGATGTTCATAACGCGCTGCAAGCGTTGAATCAAACACTTGGGTAGGGAAACTAGCACAGAATTACAATAATCAAGTCTAGAGATCACGTAGGCTTGAGCAAGGGACTTGGTTGCATCAATGGTAAGATAGCGGCGTATTTTGCGTATCCAGTTAATGTAATACATACAGGTTTTACACACATTGTTTACATGGACGCCCATGGACAATGAATCATCAAGAGTCACTCCAAGGCTTTTGATAGACTTTGAGGATCTGATAACACTGTGACCCAAGTCCAGTTCAGACACTTCTACTTTTGACCTATTTCTTCCACTACAAATAATCATAAATTCTGTTTTATCCGAGTTGAGTTTTAATTTGTTGGCTGTAGTCCACTTCTCTATTGACACAATACTTTTACTCAAGTCCGAGATGGTTTCATACTGACTATCAGGGACTCTCAGTGGCAGAAACTTTGACAGCCCAGTGTCATAATACATAATATATGATATATATGATATATGGTTTACGAGTGAATTAACATCTCTCAAGGGACCGTCCATAAGAATAAAAAGAATAGGAAAATATAAAGTTTACGGGTAAATTAACACCGCGCCACGGACCCTTTGCATCTTGCAATTTTATGTGTAAAGAACGTTAAAACTGCATTTACACATAAAAAAGAGATATATTTAATAGTTTTATTGCTACACTTTTAAAACAGTGCTAAATTTAATAGCAATATTACAAAATTTAGTGAAGTAAGTCTATTGTTCTTCATCTATTTCACTCTGTTCCACCTCTCTGTCTATATCACTCTTTACGTCGCTGCTGTCACCATCCTCCTCCTTATCTAGAAGCTCTTTAAAGAATGCATTGATTTTTTCTTATAGCCGACTTCAGCGCCTTTCAATACTCATAATGTTTTTCAGCAACAAAGTAATTAAAATAATTAAATGTTTTGATAATGTTCGCTTTGTTCTAGGGTATATTTGAATATCCTCATACAGTTGTTTTGGTCAACGCTTATAAACGAGTCGAAAGGCATCACTTGCTCTTTCACGCGCATATTCAAGTCTTTGTTCTTCATATTCTAAAACCTTTTCTTGAAATTTGTCATCATAGTCATCATATACTTCTTGAACCTTATTATGTCAAACAGAGTCTATTTCTTACTCACTCTCAAAAATGCTGTCATCGTTACCCTCGCCATAATATTCCATATGTTTGAACAAAGCTTCTTTGCTGCTGTATAACGCACCACATTCTATGCAAACATATGCATTATTTCAGCTATATTGACTCTTTGACGTTTAATAGAAGATTCATCTAAAGTTTCCGTGAACGGCGTTTTTATAGAGTTTTCCATATCTAGCTCCCATTCTCCATTCACTTTTGAAGTGTGTGCTTGCTTTAAATGCCTTTTAAGACTTTGTGGCCAGTCGTAAGATTTCGAACAAATATTGCACTCATACATCCTTTCGATTCCACATCAACTTTTCAAATGATAGAAAAAATCTTTGAATGTAAATATATATGACAACAACAATGGCAACAACAACAACAATAACAACAACAACATCAATGGCAACAATAACAACAATATACATGACAACAATAACATGGTAGCAAATGTCAACAACAACAATGGTAGCAAAAACAATGGCCACATCAACAATCGTAACAGCAACAACAACAACAACAACAATAGCAAACAACAGTTACAACAACGACAATGGCAACAGCTTGTATAAATCAATTGGATTAATGTTGTTATGCGCAATGTTCCAGAAAGTATGTCAGTGACAAAGCTGTTCTGCCGAAGATTCAAAGACTGCAAGTTCAGCAAACATAAAGTCTATTTTAATCCGTTTAAAAACATTTTAGCGAAAGAATAGTTCAAATCGATCCAGTAATTTCAAAGTTATACGCTGCTGAAGTTGTCATACCTTATATACTAGTCAAAGACAATGTTTGAGGGGGGGCGGTCAAGTGACCCAGTTTTCCACCTGGGCTTTCTAAAAGTGCTATAAAAGATATTAAAATAAAAACAAAAGGTTTCTAATCAAGGATTCATTTTTTATATTTTTGTTTGAATTATGTTGAATTTAATCGATAAAGTAGTTCAAGATAGTTTTATACAGTTTTATTGAATCCATTTAAAATATATTTACAGCCAAAAAAGTTATTGGGGGGGGGGGGCAAATATAGTGAAGGGGGAGATAGCCGAGCTTCCCCCAGGGGGGAAGCTGAACAAGGGATAAGACAGCCTGATACACTGGGACAGGTCCGGTGAGAGGTCCGTCGAGGGGTCAAGAGAGGTCTGGTGAGAGGTCCGTTGAGAAGCCCGGTTACAAAACAACATAGCGTTCCGACCAAATACCGGCTTGCCTAGACTTCTAGCAGACGATCTTTGGTCACGACGTCTGTCCAAGGTCTTCGAACGTTCACTGGGACCACTACCCACGAAGCATTTTGACGTCGAACTAACGTCGGTTTCAGGTTGCTGCGCCGACCCGAAAAACTGAATAATAATCTAAATAATATTAAACCTGGTTTTAATTCTAGAAAGTCGCTTTTCCAACGTCCGTAGACATTGTTTCGACATCAATTTGCAACCTCTACGCAACGAAGATTAGACGTTGGATAGTTAGAAGGAGGAATTTCAGGACAGCGGAAGATTTTTTTCCCATATACTTTTGAAAAATAAATATTCTTGGAAAATTAGCTTCCCACTATCGTGCGTTACTCGATGACCAGCGTGGAGGATTCTTTAGCGGAGGGCCGACTACTACACCGTAGGATTGTCACTGCCTACACGGCAATGCTCTGTTGATCTTGTTACCATTTCCGTTTTCTAACATTTTCGCCCCGCTGTTTAAACGTTTCGGGTTCCATAATATACAAAAACCTGGCGTTGCTGCAACGTCGTATGCGACGCCTTTCCAATGCTGATCCAATATGTTTACTGGGTATAAAAAGTCACACAAATGACGTCATAAAGACGTCAGAGAAAGTGCGTGTTTTGGTCTCGTAAGAGTAAACGATGTTATTTTCGCACGTTTATCAAAACTATGCTAAAATGTATTTCGATGTCCTGAGTGTCCAGTTAATATTGTAACTTTGGATTGGCGTTTGATAGATGTGGCACAAGACGTTGGATCGAAGTGGGGTTTCTGTTAATTATAGAAATCAAAATAATATCTACCTGCATAAGTTGAATAGACATCGATTAATCTAACGTCTGCTCAACATTGTAGAAAGGTTACAAAGGGAAGTCGGAACAACGTCTATTCCCCGATATTGTATCGATGTTGAATCTGGGCAGCGACACTCACAAGGGTGTCGTGGTCCAATCACAAAGGTGTCGTGGTCCAATCACAAGGTGTCGCGATAGTCACAAAGTGTCGTGGTCCAATCACAAGGGTGTCGTGGTCAAATCACAAGGGTGTCGTGGTCCAATCACAAAGTGTCGCGATAGTCACAAAGTGTCGTGGTCCAATCACAAGGGTGTCGTGGTCCAGTCACAAGGTGTCGCGATAGTCACAAAGTGTCGTGGTCCAATCACAAGAGTGTCGTTGTCCAATCACAAGGGTGTCGTGGTCCCATCACAAGGTGTCGCGATAGTCACAAAGTGTCGTGGTCCAATCACAAGGGTGTCATGGTCCAATCACAAGGTGTCGCGATAGTCACAAAGTGTCGTGGTCCAATCACAAGGGTGTCGTGGTCCAATCACAAGGTGTTGCGATAGTCACAAAGTGTCGTTGTCCAATCACAAGGGTGTTGTGGTCCAATCACAAGGTGTCGCGATAGTCACAAAGTGTCGTGGTCCAATCACAAGGGTATCGTGGTCCAATCACAAGGTGTCGCGATAGTCACAAAGTGTCGTGGTCCAATCCAAGGGTGTCGTGGTCCAATCACAAGGTGTCACGATAGTCACAAAGTGTCGTGGTCCAATCACAAGGGTGCCGTCGTCCATTCACAAGGTGTCGCGATAGTCACAAAGTATCGTGGTCAAATCAAAAGGTGTCGCGATAGTCACAAAGTGTCGTGGTCCAATCACAAAGGTGTCGTGGTCCAATCACGGAGGTGTCGTGGTCCAATCACAAAGGTGTCGTGGTCCAATCACAAGGGTGTCGCGATAGTCACAAAGTGTCGTGGTCCAATCACAAGGGTGTCGAGGTCCAATCACAAGGTGTCGCGATAGTCACAAAGTGTCGTGGTCCAATCACAAGGGTGTCGTGGTCCAATCACAAAGGTGTCGTGGTTCTATCACAAAGGTTTCGTGGTCCAATCACAAAGGTGTCGCAATAGTCACAAAGTGTCGTGGTCCAATCACAAAAGTGTCGTGGTCCAATCACAAAGGTGTCGTGGTCCAATCACAAAGGTGTCGCGATAGTCACAAAGTGTCGTGGTCCAATCACAAGGGTGTCGTGGTCCATCACAGGGGTGTGGTGGTCCAATCACAAATGTGTCGTGGTCCAATCACAAAGGTGTCGTGGTCCAATCACAAAGGTATCGCGATAGTCACAAAGTGTCGTGGTCCAATCACAAGGGTGTCGTGGTCCAATCACAGGGGTGTGGTGGTCCAATCACAAAGGTGTCGCGATAGTCACAAAGTGTCGTGGTCCAATCACAAGGGTGTGGTGGTCCAATCACAAATGTGTCGTGCTCCAATCACAAAGGTGTCGTGGTCCAATCACAAGGGTGTCGTGCTCCAATCACAAAGGTGTCGTGGTCAAATCACAAGGTGTCTCGACAGTCACAAAGGGTCGTGGTTCAATCACAACGTGTGGCGACAGTCATATGGTGCCGTGGTCAAGTCACAAGGCGTCTTGATTCAATCCCAAGGTGTCGCGACAGTCACAGAGTGTCCCGACAGTCACAAGGTGTCGTGGTCCAATCACAAAGTGTCCCGACAGTCACAAGGTGTCGTGGTCCAATCACAAGATGTCGTGGTCCAATCACAAGGTGTCGCGACAGTCAGAAGGTGTCGTTGTCCAATCACAAGGTGTCGTGGTCCAATCACAAGGTGTCGTGGTCCAATCACAAAGTGTCGTGGTCCAATCACAAGGTGTCGTGGTCCAATCACAAGGTGTCACGACAGTCACAAGGTATCGCGGTCACCCTTCAATCAAACTCAATTTTCATGAATATTCACCAGAAGCAGGCTGCGAAAAACAATTGTTCGAAGCGACCTGTTATGGCTGCCATTTCCGTTGAGCGATGAAATAATAGGGTTTGTTTGCGAACCCGATGTCTATATATAACGTCGATAGCCCAACGTCCATAGAACGCTGCACCAAAGACGTTAATAAGACGTCTGAGAAAGTAGAGCGGAGCCAATCCAACTAGCCATCGGCCAATAGCGTTCGCTCAAAGTGAATCTGGTGACAGGGCCTTTTAATGCCATTTGCGGGCATTTTATCAAGCATTAAACATTCCCAACACACCTCTGTCAATATGACGTCATCATCCTGTTGTAAACACAGATGTACGCATTTATATGTCATTTCCTGCTAGAAGTATGTTGTGTATGAAATTTTAATAAGGAAGAAAACGAAAATTGGAATATGCATGATAAAATGTCGACTGTTTAAGAGTTAAATATAGCAACCTGGAAGATGTTACGGCGTTCTGTAACCAGGGGCAACAGAGACATTTTTTAATCATGCCAAGTATTATAACCCCACACACCTTTTTTCTTTTGGTCGTTCCCGCTTTTTGTGTTGTAGAAGTACATCAAATACTTCGGTCTTTAACGACAACCCAAGCCAGCCCTTACTCCATGGCAACTCACCTGGCTACAGTGACTTCGGTGCAATAGTTGTACAGCCGGGGCCGACACGAGTGCTGGTGCCCGCTGCCGGAGGAGTAGGAGGAGGTGACGCAGCGGGGACTGGATCGGCGAATGCGCACGGCGAGAAGGTGGATCGTTGCGCGACGTACTGCCTGGCGTGTTGTGTTTATTGGTTCTTCTGCTGGCTACTCGGTTTGATCGCTTTCGTTATTGCAGGTGGAATTATTTTCATTTTATTTAATTATTTTTTTATTTATTTATTATTATTAGTAGAAGTAGTAGTAGCAGAAGTAGTAGTAGAAGCAGTAGAAGTAGTAGTAGTAGTAGTAGTAGTAGTAGTAGTAGTAGGAGAAGTAATAGTAGTAGTAGTAGGAGGAGGAGGAGGAGGAGGAAGAGGAGGAGGAGAGGGATAAGAAGGAGTTCCACTATTATTATTAGAATTATTATTATTATTATTATTATTGTTATTATTATTATTACTTTTAACAGTAGCAGCAATTGCAGTAGCAGTATTATAATTATTATTGTTATTATTATTATTATTATTATTATTATTATTATTATTATTATTATTATTATTATTATTATTTTTAGCTGCGCATGTAAAACAAACAACCAATGCAAAAACACAGGCCAACCTGATTATTAATTATTGTTTTACCAAAAGACTTCTGGTTGGCAAAATATTGTCAATTTTTCAATTTGTGACAATTTTTTATCGCTCTTAGTACGGTTTTTTTTACTCCCCCCCCCCCACCCTTTTATAATTTTTATTTTCTCTTTTCTTAAGTGCATGATGTTTATAATTGAAAGCCATTTACTTTTATTGGTTGTATTATAATTTAAAATTTAAGAAAATAGAAGTTCACATATCCACCTTTCCAAACACGGCATAAATAAGTCACTCAAACCCTAAAGAAGTCTTAGAGAAAACACTGCCTCCAAATGTATGCTCAAATTTGCATAAATTTGCATAAATTTTAATAAACAGCACATGTCATAAATTAACCTATTTATTTCAGTCAGCGCAGATGGAAGTCCTGAACGCATTCGACAAGAGCTTCGAGTATCAGAGCGTGTCAGCCTTGCTGGTGTTGCGATTGGCATTGTAGCGATCGCTGCGTGGCTGGTGATTCATTTTGCGGTGCTTTAACCAGCCAGCCAAAGTAGCCCGGATGATTGTGATTATCCCCCGTGCAACTGAGCTGCTTTGACAAAGAATCTACTAGTGACATAGAAACAAACATATCAATTTTTTTTTTTTTTTTGGCTATGGAAAAGTCGGCTCCAGTGTAATTATAGAATGTGTGAAATACACAACATTTTATGTCAAAAAGAATACTGCAAAAATTTTAAAAAAAAAAAGTTAATAAAAAAAGACAAAAAAAAAAAAAAAAAAAAATAGCAAAACTAGCAAGTGAACTATAATACATAATGAATGTGACCTAGAGGGGTACTGTATGAATACTAGAGCGATACCGGTATGAAATAGTATAACAGCTTTAAGCGGTGCGTTTTGTTTTCTAATTATTTTTAACACTTGACAAGCCTTTGGCTTGCAAGGGTTATATGAATTTGTGCGAGCAAAATTCGTCCTTTTTTTCTTCTTGACAGTTTTTCCGATTTTTTGTGTCTACTTCTTCTCTGACACTATGGGCCCTACGACCATCAAACGTGGGACTTATGAAGAGCTTGATCTGAACATGTGCATGTCACTTTTTATTTTCGTCTTTGCTTTCGTTTTCTTTGTTAAAACGCCATGTGAAAAGAGTGTATTTGTTGCAAGTAAATGCCTAGCATTTAATGCACAGCACAGAACATCATACAGTTGCTATGCTTTGTGCGAGCTCTCACTGCGTAAATAGATAACACGGCGCATGCCTGATCAGTCAATAAAACCTTAAGCCAACAACAACTAAACACTACTCGGCTTATAAGACGTATTCAAGTTGTGTTGTTTGCAATATATTATTCAAGAAATAACCCACTGAAGGAAGTATTTTTGCGTTTTAATTTTTGTCAAGTGTTTAACATTTCGCTAGCGGAATGAGCTTCTAGTTTTTAATTGTTTTTCTTTTCTTTTCTTTTTTTTTTTTTTTTGGTTACTAAAAATCATGAACGTAAGCAGCTTTCGCTGTACTTATTTTCCGCAAATGTTTGTGCGACAAATAAATAAAACTAATCTTCTTCCCGCTGAACATAGAAACGTTTTTTTAAAGGCTGTAGAAAGATTAAAACGTTTTCCAAACCATTTACTAACTTTTAATGGTTGGTAAATGGTTTCGTTATGGTAACCAAATAATAACGTCTATTTTTAAACGGGCATGCAAGGATATTTGGTGGCATAAAAGTTACATATTGCAATAAAAAAAAACCTTTTGTTAACAAGGAGATCCAAACATTTTTAAAAGGTTTGGAAGATAACCAAAAAAAACCTTAAATTTTAAACAAAATTATAACAATTTCTGGTTTGTGAAAGGCTGCAGTTTTATTCAAAATTAACGTTTTGTTCAAAACGAAAAACAAGCGTTTTGAAAAGTGTCACGTAGTAATCAAATTAAAACGTTCACTTTTGAACGAAAATGAAACTATTTTTGATCTGTATAAAAAAACATGAAACACTGCAGTTGTCAAGATAGACAGTCAAGGAACACGTTTTCAGAAGTTAGATTTACTGCGTTGAACTTATTGTTAGATATAGAGTTTTTTCTTTTCAAAATAAGCATTGAAATTAAATTACTACTCTCATAGGTATGAAAATTGGCTTTTTTAAACATATGCGCTTATTTATGTCATAATGTATTGCACGAGTGTGCAATGTGAGCGATATTAAGATAAGATAAGATTTTATTTGCAACAACAGCAATATTGTTGGAGAACATAGTGATAAACTTAATAGGAATTAAGTTCATTTGATAACTTTTGCAATCCGATGACAGTTTCACTTTATTGCAAGGCTGTAGTCTTTTGGTATTTGAACAGGCAGTATGGCATAAAACTTTTTTTAATCCAGCGCTTTTACATTGAGGTAGTTTAAATTTGTTTTTTTTTCTCTTGTGTTGTGTCTGTCAGACATTTCTGATGATAGCAGATGACTTCTTTTGCTGTCTTATTCTTGCACAAGATGTTTGAAAAATGTTTGCGTAAGGGTCTCTCCCCTTTCTTCTAGGGTGGGTAGAAAACTTTGTAATACTTCTTAGTAACAGATGCCTCTGTAGACGAGCTCCAATACCCTTCTTTAGTAAAAGAATTTAAAAATTTAAAAAATAAATATATTTATTCCGTAGTCTAATTGCACATTATAGAGAAATAGTCCCTGTCAAAGCGTTTCCCGGGAAAACTTGGTACCTTTTGTGAACATGTATATGGTACGAGTCTAAAATCGGTCGAAAGGTAAGACTGAAATTGATATTGAATAAAAACGTTTATAAACGTTTATAAACGAACCCAAAGAAAACGTTTATAAAAGAACCCACAGAAAACGTTTTATGAAAACGCTAAAACGTTTTGGAAACGTTTATAAAAATGTTATTCAATGTAACATCTACAACCTACAGAAAAAAAACGTTATCAGAACATTGAAAAGGTTCGGGTAAAAACGTTTTTAAAAACGTAATACAACCAAAACTGTTTGAGGGGTTATTTTATATGTGGCCCATGTCGTTCATTTAATGCAAAGATATGCTTTTCTGATTACAGACGCTGAAATTAATTAATAATGTACTAAAATGCATAAACGTAAAAAAATTATCTCTGTAACTTTTTCTTGAGGATACATTTTCATCACGACTCAGTGATACTTCCTGCCTTGAATGGTTCCCAGAAAGGACGGGAGAAGGGGGGCGGGGCACTTGGGGGTGTTTTTGTTTGTTTGCTTGTTTTTTTGTTTTTTTTTTTTTTCGTTTTTTTTTTTGGTTGGAGGAGGGGGTGCCGGGGTTTTAACAAGTTGTCAATCTTTAAGATGTAAGTGCCTCCCCCTTCCCTCCCTGTGGAAAATGTGCGTGTGTGTGTGTGCGTGTGTGTGTTGTGGTGGTGGTTCGTAGGGGGGGGGGGGTGCTTGATTTATTTTGTTGCGGGTTTTAACCAGTTGTGAATCTTTAAGATGTGAGTGCTCCCTCTCGGTGGAATGGTTTAATATCTTGAATTTGTGTGTGTGTAAGTGTGTGTTTTGCGGGGGGGGGGTTGCTTTATTTATTTATTTTTATTATTAGTTTTGGTGGGGGTGTGGACGGGGTGCCGGGTTTTAACCGGTTGTCCATCTTTAAGCTGTTTGATACATGCAGAACATTAACCCGAATCACAGTTTGGCCAACGCACGACAATCCTGTTTTTATTCAGCAACGAATTAAGCCGGTTTGTGTGTAATAACAGGCCGTGTTCGCTTATGGAGACAAATAAAAATATCTCTTTTTCTATGTAGAGTCTCTTTTTTCAAAATGGCCGAAAAAAGAAGTGCTCTGTCCCTTACCGATTTTGAGATAATGGTCAACATTTTATTTTTCTTTCTTGGCCGTGAGATGGTCAAAGTACCCAAAGTACCTGACGTGACTCATCTTTCACGCGCAATAGATCTGGGCCTGAAGCAATTGTCAATATAATGGTCATCTTTCTGTTTGACATTAACTTGATATAGGCGGTCAAGGTCAAGGTCAAGGTCAAGGAGGCACCGCTCATGAAGAGTTCAAAAATGGGCTCAAACCGGCCCCATTCTATATTTTGGTCAGCATCTAGTTTTCTACCTTGTAGTAGAAGGTAAAGGTCACCTTGACATCATCAAACGTTTCATATGATTAAATATGGTCAAAATGATAATAGCCAACTCCCAGGTTTGGACCTTAACCGTTTTGTAACGTGTTTTAGGACAAACCAATTCGAAACTGAGCTCAAAATCGCTCTTTGTCTAACTGTTTTCAAAACAAATGCTGCTCAGTTTCACGTTTTCAAGGTACAAACGTCATAAGACCTTTGACCTTGACCCTCCAGGGGAAGATTCTCATTGTGAGTTTGCTCCCTGCCTATACCGTATATGTATATGAATAGAGAATTGTGATAAAGTATTTTTAATGGACCCTCATTTGACAACGGCATTTGAGGTATATTTGAGGTATATTATGAGGTATATTGAGGTATATTAGGTAATATTAAAACAAATATTACTCTATGACTTGAAAGTTAATATACTCGGAAAAATGGCATTAATGATTTTGATTTTGTGAAAAGCATTAGATTTGAAATAAAGGTGATATTCAACTCTAACATTTTCGGATACATTTAAATAAAAAAATATTACGTAATAGCTAATTCCGTTTCAACTTTTATTCAAAATGTAAATTTAAGCTCAATCCGTATTGAGATTCAGTTAACTGGTCTACTGCAAACTTTGTATGTGTCAGTTTTAGTGTTACAGTCCACGCTCCTAGTAATGAAACACTTATATTTTAACGACTAGTCATTTTAAAGGCTGGTTTGTTTCAAGCTTAAACGTAAAAGGCTTAAAAGTAAATTCACCTCTATTCTGCTTGCCTCTTTTAAACCAATGACTTTGCATTTATTTGTACATCAGATGTTGAGCCTCGTACTTAAGGAAATGTAATGTTTAAACGAAACGACCAACAATAAGGTTTACGCCTATTGTCCAAACTGATCAAAGGCGACGTTATGTCATTTGTTTTGCCAAATTAGTGAATAAAATTTAATGTGAATAAAATATAACGTGCAAAGGGACTGTTGTCTTCCTTTCCACACAGCCTTCAGTCCACACCCAGAATAAACACCATCCTACCCCCTGCCCAAACGCCCGCCCTTGAGAGCAATCCAGACAAACTCCTTTGTCCTGAATACCCTGAATCTGTTACAAAACCGCCATGTCAAATTACAAAAGGGTACAGCGTATTCATTTACTTTTATCAGGACAAAAGTGCTGAAAGCTTAAAATTGATTTTTGATTTGGGATACAGTTGTGTCGCCCACTACAAAAAGATTTCAAGCTCAGTATTATCCAATCAATATAAAACTAGCTACAATATACTGATTTGTTTCTATACATAGGTCAAGAGCACAAATGACTTGTTTGGCGTGTAAACAAAAGAAAACGATGTATATGAGAATGCCTGACTTCGAGGTATTCTCTATTTTCATGGCCCTGTCTATTCATACCGAGGGCGTCAGCCCGAGGTGTGAATAGACAGGGCTATGAAAATAGAGTTTACCGAGAAGGAAGGCATTCTCATACTTAATGTCCATGTGCCAGACGAATTGGCCCCGCCTCCCGCGGCCCGTCACCCCCTATTGTTCTGCGATTAAGGTGACAAATAAAGAATAACATTCATGACAAGGTATAAAAAACCGAACGATCATTCATAACAACCTAGTTAATGCAAGAGTCAACACGAGCTTTTTTTTTTTTTTTGGTACAAAATTAATATGGAGGAAGATTCAGAAAATGAGTTTTTTTTACCCAGACTCCTTCTGAATTGCAGAGGGAGTCTGGGAATTTTGACATTGATGGATTTATTCAAGTATATAATGTTAACGAGCCTGCCGGATCTATCGATACCACAAGCATGTTAAGACCGGATGGACCTTACATAATTTTTGAAAATGAATTCCGACATTAGCTACAAGGTAATTTACTTGAAAGCTTCTACTTTCTTCTGTTTAAGTCAATGTTACTCGTCGTAAAATTCTGGCGTTTTGCTCGAGATTTGAAATCGAGAGAAAACACTCGATTAAGTGATCATTCTGACGTCTATCAAACGTCTTTTTGAGGTAACTACGTCTGTCGACGAATATTTAACGTAGAGATGAGATGCGTTTTGTCATTTTCGTCGCGACTAAATCACCACGGCTGTCGAACGTCTGTGTCGATATATCTCTTTCATCAGCCCCCCCCCCTCCCCCAACTCCAATAAAAACTAAAAAATTTGTCAGGTATTTAGGCATTAGAATATTTGTTAAGGAATATATGTTTTTAAGTTTAAATAATTCTTTTTTTTTCAAGGCGAAGATTCTTAATGTTTGATTCCTGTTAAAATTCCATGTGATCAATGACTATGTGTTGTTTTCAATGAATCAAATTAAACAACAATGAAAACAAAGTCACACCTTGCAGGGCATTCTCAAAAAGAATGACCTGTGTACCGGGTCGTTATTTTTGAGAATGCCCTGCCTCACAAAAGAGGTGCGACTTTGCTTGCGGCGTTCTTCAAAATAAGTCATCGGAGAAAACAAAAGAAGTGGACATTAAATTGTGCTGAATTCTATGCGCACGTGTGTTGAAGTGTCAATATTTTTTAATATCTTTATGAGACCATTTTAGGTATTGGTCGAACTTGTCAATCATTTAGGTATTGGTCTGTTAATTCCAAATATGGAAGTATCGTGACGCCCATTTTGATATAGAAATGTCGGGCGATATTTTCAAGTGTTTTAAGCATAGTTTTGCGCCGCCGTGTATAAAAGAAATGTGCACGTGTGCAATTTTTCTTCTTGAATTTGAAATCTAAAATAGTTAAGACTGAAATGTGAAATAGTTTAAAATGGGATACGTAAGGATGAAACACGAAGTTGGTGACTTTTTTCTGTAGTTTATTTGTAAAATGGCTTATGAATTTGTAATTATTTTGACGTTATATTTCATGATTTTTTTACGGATTTGATTTACAGTAGACCCTCGGCTAATTGACCAGCCGTTTGAGTCATTCTTAACAGTTCGAAAACGCCATTAGTCATTCTGAAATTAGATTTAAATGTCCTATATGCGAGTCGATGTGAGGATTGAATTATTGTGTGACTTGCTCTAATGAAATTTACTTGACCGGCAGAATTAATTTGACTTATTGGAGTCCGCTGCGAGCGAGCTACTGTATTTCATAATTCAAAATATAATGCCACAGGTTAAAGCCCAAAAGGAAGTTGCGAATAAAGTACTTCAAGAATAAACTGTTTCCAAATGGGGTTACTATTGAAATATATTTGAAACATTTTAGAGGTTGTCAGTCTGGGGCCAACATGGCCGAGATGCGTCGTATTTATATGCTGATGTCAGGGTAGTTTAGTACGTTGAATACATCATGTTTACTTTAAATAATAAATAGAATCCACTTGGATGTGTAAGCTGAATAATAATTCTTGTTAATAAAATACCTCTGAAATTAATATCATAACGTTGGCATCAACCTGACTTTGGCTCCGAGACTGAACAGACATTCGTTTATTTTATAGAAGAGATATTTGTTTAGATTTACTTTTATTAATCTGCAAATATATTACGACGTTATTAATAGAATAATTGTGTAAAAACATGAGCGTATCAAAATATAAAAGATATTCACTGGTTAGTCCCTGTTTCCAAAAAGTGGTATTGAGCTCACAAACAAACAAAAATCATGCACAGTTAGAACAACCTTTGTCACAGCGGGCTACAAAAACGTTTTGTGTCTTTACAGGAGAAAACTGGGTCATCCATTTTTTCCGTATTTACATTTTATAAAACTATAACACTGAATGTCAATACCACACCACAATAAAGTCCTCCCTCGGAAAATGACACGAGTGCATTATCATGTTACGTGAATGTAAATTTTGTTATTTCCTAGTGCAGCATTCCTAATTGAAACATTACATTTAAGCACAAGTCGATCACGGATTTATACTAGTCCATAAGATAAGAAGATAAACTAATGAGAGTGAAGTACATCTTACATTCATCAGGATAACATTCCTGGTCGCTTAAACCTGATCTTAGGCTCAGGGTACAGTTGACTCACCCACTGTCCATATCAAAATTTAACTCTTTATTCCAAAAGTAACACTGAGCAAAACAACACACACATAAAATCACGTACAGTTTGAACAACTACAGAATGTTTTTTTTTTTTTATAAAAGAGAGGTAGCCATGTCATCGATTGTGCCCCATTTCTGTTGACAAACACTTACACAATTAGCCATGGTATAATAATATAAAAAAACAACTGCATCGTCTCAATTGAGAGTAGACCCACACCATCTATCCAGTTAAGTCTGAAAGTTACAAGCAATGTCGCATTCAAATGATAATAGTTTAATTGTATTTTAAACAGAAGCTTTTCCATAAATTTGCTTTATTACCATTATAAATATCTTATAAGGTTGGGAACAGAATAATTGTTTTAAGGCATGAGCATATCAAAAGATAGCATATCTCATTCTCTGGCTAACTCCTGTTTCATAAAGGTATATTTAGCAATACAGCACACGCAAATTCTCATGCATAGTTTCAAGCCCTTTTTCAACTATGACGTCGATTTTTTTCTGTACAGTAGAGTAGACAGATATTACATCGATTTTGCCTGATAATTGTTTGCAAAAAAATTAACACAAGCAACCATTGTATTATAAAACATAAATAACTGTCCCATCTAGGAGTTATACCAATATCTACGATCTCCACCTCCACTTGAAATACACACAATGCTGCCTATAAGATGTTAAAATGGTTCATAGCCTAAAACATTTAATGACATATCAGGATATTTATGACAGCATTTTCATTTATACGATAACGGCACCATTAGATGTTGTTGCTTAAACATAAACACGTACTAGAAATGAATGTGTTTATGAATTCCAAAGAAACCTAGAGTAAGTTCATGCTTAAGTTGAAAATCATAAAAAACAATACTTTTGTGTTGTATCACTTCATGACGCTATCAAAAATCACAAATGCGAAAAAATAACTCGACAATAAAATAAATCTACATACACGGACATAGATCTCCCTAGGCTGTGACAGCCTAGGACCACCCAAGGAATGCTATAAAACAAACACTGATAGTCTAATGTTCTATCTCAGTATCCAAGGAATAATGAACATATATAAAGGCTAGACTCATTTTCCCCCTTCTCTTATACATATATATCATTCTCCGTGACAACCCCTGCAGTTTTTTATTTGTGTTTAGAGTTTCATTTTCGATGTTCTCAGTCTAAGTTGTAGCATAAGGCAGAGTGTTTCAAGACAATTAATTTGGTTTTTTACCACATACTGACGTCTATTGAGTAGGCCACAACACGTATTTCTAGATAATATGCTATGATTCTTTCGTAGCAGTTCCGAAGAAATTTTAATACCACTATTTTAAAATATGTCCTAATCTTATTCACTGACAAAAACGGGCGATTACAGGTACTAACAGGCACTCATTTTTTCTCATTCACTGCTAGGCACATTACCGTATTTCATTTAATAATAGAAACTTACTTTTGTCTCGTACACTTATAGACTTATTTTTATCAAATTCACTAACAGGCATTTACTTGAGTCTCACTTACTAACACACACTTCCTCTTGTCCCATTCACTAGTTGTCATGTAATTTTACTTCGTTCACTAACAGGCACTTACGTTTTCTATGTCACTAACAGGCACTTACTTTTCCAGCTGTTCATATAAGGGGATATTTTTCCAAGTGTCCTAAATGGAATCGTCTCTGTAGTCATTGTAATCTCCGTATCTTCTGTCGCCATCCGAGTTGTTTCGTTGACTTCTTGCTAAGGACGCTTGCTCTTCTGCGCCAAAATGCATGAGCTATTAGTGATTTTTTTTAAAGATAAATGATTTTGAAAGCGCTGCGACATTACTTTGCTGATATTTGCAAAAAAAGCTTTTAAACCTTTTTCCTTGATTTGTTTTCGTATTTTGAATCACTCGACACATTCCTACAATGCAAGTAGTAAGAATCCTCAGCAACAGCGGTACTATGAAAAAAAAAAAAAACAAACCTTCTAACAGACTGTTCTCATGGAGTCTAAGATCAAGGTCTCCAATATCCAACACAAAATGATCTTCGTTCCTCTCCCTGTAATAACAACATCAACACAACTATTTGTTCATATTTTGAAGAATGATTTATTTTCTCAGGGATACGCAATCATTGCTGAGTTATGCATGTATTAAGTTTATTCTAATAACATTTGTAACAAATTAATTTGCCTTATCATGTCAGCAATAAACAAATCGAGGGCATATAAAAGATACTGTTGGGTATGAAACAGAATTAAACTTACAATAAAAATAATATTGACAACACCTAACCCGTGGATTACAAAAGGCGCGCTACATACCCCCAGTTTTTGTTAACATCCTCGAGAAATATGCTATTGTAGCACTTTAAGTACACTTTAAAGTACAAAAGTGGTTACATCGTAGACTTACATTTGCCCATATTCGTGCCTCCTATCATTATCTTGAAATTCATAAAAATTACGCAAACCGTTGTATTCGGGGTCGTAAATCGACACGGCCCCGCTGTCATTCGTATTAGACTTCAGCCGATAACTGTCTCCTGGTTATAAAATTAAGTAATTAATTAGCATGCAAAATACACCTCTGCAATTAAAAAATTGCAAGAATACAAATAACAGTAAAACTAATCTGTAGTTTTAGTAAATTTTAAAAACTTTATATTTTAAATATGACAAAGCTCTTACATAATGACTGTGTTCGGTTAGTGTTGAATAACCTACCAAATGAAACGTCACAAAAAGCTGTGTGTATTCTACTATCCGTGTTCTCTTCAGGGATCCCAAAATGCCCTCCGACGGCGCCCTCTAGAAATTCCCTTGGTTCACAAGAGTTGTTCTTGCTTAGCAAACCATCGTGTTCAGATTCTCTACCATTTTCTGCCTCATCCTTCAAGGAGACGAGATCGTCATGTACATCAACGGAATTTTCCAATGGCGACACCACTTTGCAGTTGTGACTGGATAACGTACTAGAAGACACTTCGTTTCGATCAGTATATTTGCATATGCTGCCATCAATGGCGGTATTCTCTTTAATGAGACTCTTTACGCTGGTTTCGTCATTATGGTCTTCAAAGGTATCGTTTTCTCTCCAAACAACACGTTGATTAATGAAGCATCCCAGCTCCACCACCCTTGTGTCAACTTGATCTGTGAAGTCACACATTTGCATGTCTCCAGTTTCGTCTTGTTTTGTGACGGCTCTCGTTTGCTGTAACTTAGTTTCCTCTTGGTCTGTGACGACTCTGGCTTTCCTCTGACTTGCTTCATTTTCATGCTCCTGTATATTTTTACTTAACATTTCCTTGCTTGGCATTTTATCGGCTTTGTTTTGTTTTCTAATGAGACTCGTCTGTCTTATTTCATTGTCATGCTCCTGTTCATTTCTGTTTGACGTTTGCGCCTCAGTTAAAAAATAAGTCTTTTCCGTTTGAACTCCAGCGCTTTTATAATGTGGGATTCCTTCCGCCGCATTCTGTTCATATTCAAAAGATGTTTCACTGGACCAGGCGCTTTGACAGTATTTATAATATACTGTTCTAAGACTTTCCTTGATTATCGGTAGTGAGGTTCCACTCTGAGATCCGATATCATGGCTGAGGGATTCCTTAGAAGCTGCATGATTCCCCTTCCTTGCATTGTCTCCCTGTTTTGCGTCATACATAAACAGCATAATAAACAAAGACAGCAACAGGATTACAGTCAAACATAAGAGAAACAACACAATCTTTCTGTGCAGGTCAGTCACAGCTTCCTGATCTTCAGCATTTGCGGTCGTCGTTTTTATTATGGACAGTAATTGATCGGACGAGGCTTCTGACGCACCATTTCCTACATTCAGTGAAAATAAATAAATATCATAAAATTAAGTGAATGTCCATTACGTATGTTTAAATGAACACCTAGTATATTCTGCTATTTTAACAAAATTCAACCATTCTATATGCTAATGCACATGTTCCCCTTTATGCCATGTATTTGCGTTTTATGTTGTATATGCATGTGCATATTTATGCTATATATGCATAGCAATGAAAGCAATGAAATCTTACAGGAAATACGTAGAATTTATCAAGCCTCGTATAATTATAATTTCACTGGTGTTAATATAGATAATAATTAAAAGCTACGATACGCACCTGAACATTCTTCTAACTGCCATTGCGTGCCGTAATTTGAGGTGCATGGAAGGCATAACGCAGTGAGGATGTCACAGAAATAGTCCTTACTACACTCATATTATATTAGCACACCTGGTATTGCATAATTCCTTCCGAACCTTGATAACTAAAAATAATTTGGAAAGGCTGAAAGAATTTGGAAAGGCTAAAAGACGGAACTGTGGAGATTATGAATGAAGTTTAG
This sequence comes from Protula sp. h YS-2021, assembly GCA_949752745.1. Lineage (NCBI taxonomy): Eukaryota > Metazoa > Annelida > Polychaeta > Sabellida > Serpulidae > Protula > Protula sp. h YS-2021. Next base: position 5,257,046 of record OX457024.1, read on the forward strand.
CTCGTATATAGTAATAGCTTTTGCTAACCCTAGTGGTGAGACAAGCCTAATTGTGCAAAGGTCTGAGCGTCAGTACCATTCTTTTGGGGGGGGTTTTATAGGTAGGTTATTCATGTATATCAACTCGAGCAGTATCTCGAGGACAGGTACTCTACCATTGATAGCTGACAAGAAAACAATTATTGTCTTTCGCCGAGCCATGGGAATCGATATCAGTACTCGTTAAGTGTACCTGTAAACATGTGTTGAAAGCGCACAACTACAATTAACTATATATATATAGATAAAAAGCTCGGTAGAAACACTTAACAAAAACGTTTTGTTACGATAATAAAACTACTTACTATGTTGGTATTATTTCCAGGTTTATTGACAATAATGTGTTTCTTTTTCATAGACATATCCTAATTGCCTAGAAGCGTCATGTCGTGAAATATATATGACTTGTTAAGTTCTACTTCTCACAACTTCTTTCTCGTCAAACATTTTTTTTTCACTCAACTAATATGTGCATGATTAAGCTTGTTTATTTCTATAAGCGACATCATTTCCGGTGGGTCTTGTTTATATTACACAAGCCACGTGACAGGGGCAATATCTAAAGATTAATTTATACAATACTTTTCTGTTACATTAAATAGGTATTATGATTGTATTTGCTACTGTGGAAGCCGTTTTACTTGATTCAGGTTTCTAGAACTTATCAAACGAGTCATCGTTATTAATATCTCTAAGTAAATAAATTTTACTTAACGGGGAACGGAAATTAATCAATGCTAAACCATATTCTTGGGGAAATTGCCTTGAAGAAATAAACGAAGCGAAAAGAAAAAAAATGCTGATTACTAACAACCACATAAAATTCCTTTAAATCAATACACAATTCATAACACCATGCACAGTTCTGGCTCTATACCAGTATCTTTTTCAATATTTATTATCTGGAAGACTATTCACGTGTCAGGTTTTTTCTTCAATAATTACCGTAGGAGGACCCGTCATGAAATCTTTTCATTTTTTTGGATGTTCATTTTAAAAAAAATCTAATATGTAACATATCTCTTATTTTTCTCATATTAAAAATAACACGAATTGACTATGAGACTTAATGAAAAAATACACTTATTTAAGGTCACCTGCTAGAGCATGAATCAACAGTTAAGAAGTGTGTTTTTCAGAAAGATGTTCATGGAGCTTATGATTCTAATTGAGATTGTAGAAAGCAAAGGTTTTGCAGGCCTACTTCCGAGACAGGCCTATATGTGATGCGGTTGTAAAGGCTGAAAAATTATTATTTTGTGCGAAGGCTAGTGTTATAGTTTTTGGAAATCGATATATAAACTGAGTTTCTGTCTGTGCTCAAAAATGACCTGAAATATGTCATGAAAATACACTACTAGGACTAACATGTCTATTTTTGAGGGTGTAGTTGTAGTTACTGTTTTTGTTGTTATTGATGGGACTGAGATATATTGAACTTTATTTAAACTCAAACAATTACATACACTAGAAAATGATAGTAAAATCAATTGAATCACCACGTGCAGCTTTCGTGATTGGCGAGCATTTTGCAAAGTCACCACTGTGACAAAATCATCACTTCTTCAGACCCTGTCACGAGAGCATAATGTGTATACAATTGCGCAAATACGTAGTTATTGACATTTTATTTCCTCAGCATAATATATACCTAAACGGGAGCATTACATCCAAGTACAAAATGAATACATATTTGTATCGGTCAATGTTTAGCTCTCACCCTCAGAACTCCATGCAAAATAATAGAGTAGAGTGCATTTACTTTTTTCACATTAAAATGGCTGATCCGTTTAAACTTGAGTTAGGCTTAGGAGGCACTTGAGTTACCCACTGTCACAGGATTGTTATGCTTTTTTTATACAATTAATCAGCACTTAATGATATTTTCTAGATGTGGCTTAACATAATTAACGAGTTCATTCATGTATTCATGTATTTTAAGTAACAGTTTTTATTCGAAAAACGTTCAGTTACTTTATCAAAACTGTAAATGCATAATTGCCTTTGTAAGCCAATCGTGTAAAAGCACATGTGTATCAAATATAATATATCAATTTTTCTGGCTAACTCGTGTCAAAAATGACATTGTGCAAACACACACAAAACATTACGCGTAGCTGGAATGTTTACATTCTATTTTGCAAGAAAATCACACAATGAGCCATGATGTTTTAATGTAAAATGCTGCCTTCAAAATGTTAAAATAATGCATAGCGTAAAACATTTTAATCACATTTCGTGGCTTTTATGATCAGATGCTCAATTGTACGATACCGAGAAGATCAGACGCTATTGCTCAGACAGACACGCACTAGAAATGAAAGTTTTTATAATCCCTACTTTTGTCATCAAATACTGTCGAGAAACGCCATTTATCAACATCCAAAAAACCAAAATCAGGTTGATGCTGAACAAGAAAGTATCAATTCATAACAAGGTTCAATGATCTATGCGCAAGGACTCCAGAGCGAATAACTAAATACGAAAGCGTGATAGATCACTTGCAAGCTATGTGCAATGATGATACATCAAGCATAACATACAGTCATGTTTCCCACAGCAATGTACAATTCACAGCCACGGGTCTGGTTGTAAAATAACATATATAGATCTTTGATGTTATTCATGAACAGGCCATTGCCATGGTGTTATTAAGAAACAGGCACTTACTGTTGTCTTATTCATGGACAGGCATGAATAATTTTATCATCCTCCATTAATATACACTTGCTTTGGCCACTTCTCATATATTGGGCTTGAACCATCTTTATAGTCATAAACCCCCTCCGTATCTACTTTCGTTATCTGCGTTTTGTTGACACCTTACTGGGTTGATTTCCTTGCCTGCAAAGAAGTTTTTTTAGTAATTTCTTTTCAATACATGTGGTCGAAAAGTAACAAAATTATCTCGTTGGCATCGCGAGAAAGCCCTTTTTAACTTCATATCTTGATTTATTTCGCATTTGGAACCATACTTGGACAATCTAAAGTATTAAGGCAGCAATGGTGTTATGCGTAATAACAAACCTTCTAGCAAACTGATTTCAGTGACAATTAAGTCATTGTTCTCAGTATCCTGCACAAAAATTGTCTTCATTCCAATCACTGTAAGAGATGCAAAAACAACTAATACAAACATCAAAGCTACGTAATCATTGCTATAACACGGTTAACAGAAAAAAGATAATATTGTGTAAAGTTTAGCCTTGATAATATTTGTTGCACAAAGCTGTCAAAACACAACTGCGAAATAATTAATTATTGCTTCACACAATCAAATTAAATTATTAGAAAGTTATTTTAACTTGTAAAATAGAATTTAACACACAGGTAAAACATTACTAGCAACAATAAACTTCGTCGATTAGGAAACGCCCGTTACAAGCACTTATGTTTTATTAACGTGGCTGCATCATCACACGTACTTTTGAAACTTGTGAAAATGAGGTCCACGGTTATATTCGGGGTTGTAAATGGACAAGGTCCCGCTGTTTTGGACACAGCCCCGCTGTCATCCGTAATCAGCCTCAGCTGATGACTGTCCCCTGTTAATTGTAAATGGTTATATTATTATATCAGCGAATAAAACAAATTGTAGCTTTGTAATTGAACATTTTTAAGAACTGCATTTTGAATGCCACAGATATCTTACATAATGAGTGTTTTTCTCATAGATATTTAAGTTACCGTTGATTAACTAACTGCTTGTAGTTACGGTACAATTGCTGTGGGATTCTTGTGATGATGTATTGATCTGTTGCATTGCATTTCGTGTGGTTGTCTCAAGAGGCTTAAAGGGGCATTCTTCAACTGGTTTTCACATCTGCCGTGCTTGCAATGGCCTCGCGTACTGTTGTATTTCATTGATTAGCTAATCGTTCTAACGTGCCAATTCCTGAAACTAAATAAACAGCCAATCCAAAATAAAATGAACTATGAATTATCATTATATATATATGAAATTAACGGTCATTTCATATCGCTATTTCTCGTTTCACTCAGCTATGGTTTAAGGGTGTAAAATTTGTGGATTTCAAATGAAGAATTCAAGTAGTACAAGTTATCAACTTCGCATAATATAAAAGTTGGACAATCAGTGTTATTAACAAACAGTTTGTAATTTATTTCCTAGAACATACAGATGTATACTTTATCTTGTTTAAACTTCAATCATTAGCTGATTTGTATGTTATAGATAACCAAATAAAACTACTGTTTTCCCGGAGATCTAATTTTTAAAAAGGCTTTGACTGATATTATGAAAGCATAATTTTACTAACTTCATTTAACAGAATATTGTGAATGTTTTAGTTATTAAGTTATGTGCTCAACAAATAAATATGAACAAAAACATGGAGTTAATATTTCGTTTGCACTGTCTAATAAGTACATTTAAATTTCATATGTATCGAAATTTAATATTTAACTATTAACTATTGTATCTCAATGATTTCATCCAACCATCTACCTACAGAGGTTTGTAAATTTTTATTATCAATCATCTATTTACATAGGTACAAACAACAAAAAAACTAGTCTCTCGGTCGGAATCAAATGCACTCCACATTCCAAAGGCTGAAAACAAATGATTAAATATGCAACATTAATGTGACGCTTGCACGGAATGTAACAATAAGGCTGTGATCTTGATCATGCCCACTGGTGCTAAACATTATACAATAACTGAAGCATAACGTACGCACCTGTACATTGCTCTAAGCACCATTTCGCATTGCAAATGAGACTGCACAGCTGACAAGATCCAGTGGCGAAGTCACAGAAGTAGCCCTTGCCACAAGCTTCACTGCACATTTTACCCTTGACTGTTTAAAATCTAATCTAAAGATATAATTATTAAAAAAATAGACCAATGTCGCTACTGAGAGAAGCTAAATTTACTATTGAAAGCGTAAAATCATTATATTAAGTTTACAAATATAGATTTTTGCTGAAAGTAATGCCACTTTGCCCCGATGCATAACCAGATATACGAAAATACAAATTTAAAAAAAATATTTCTATTGACCTCGGGTATCCTGATGCTAAATGTCAAGAATTTATAGGAGCTGGCACTTTCATTTTCTTAAACTGAGAAAAAATTAGCAAATCGGCCAAATAAAATAATTCCCCATTCCCAGTCCCACGCATACCTGACTGAGTCACATACACAAAACGGTATCATGATCTAATAAAAAAATATAGGAGCAGTACAATTTAATAAATTTTTACAAAACAGAGTTTTATTTTTTCACTATGAACAGGATTTTCTGAGTACTTTGAGGTGAAATCAAATGTATATGCCACCATGGGTATAACATATGTTGCCAAGGAGTTACGTAACCCCAAAAGACTTAATAACTAACGGTGTTGTGAGTATACTGTTAACTGCACAGCGCGTTTTAAATAAGAGATTACTTCTGATAGCACGAAAAGAACGCAAAGACGTATTGTTTTACGAAAAAAATCGTGCAGCTTATAAATAAAATTTAGATTATATACAGCAATAGTTTTTTTTTGCACCCCTTACTGACGAGACAGCCCAAGCTGTGTGTCAGTTTTTATGTCAATAGCGATCTCTTGCGGATTTTAATGGGCAGCTTGTTCATATAGAATACTGGGAGTTTCTGGAAAGAAGCCCTGGGCTTCTCGACATTTTGGTAATCTCATATTGAAACTAAATGGAAGACCCGGGGGACTTCTATTCGGAACTTTATAAATATACGTCCCAGAGCTTCTTTTATTATTTCGGAAATTCAAAACGAAGAAATAAAGCTGGCTATGGGTCGAGTAATACCCCGGAGTAGAGCTGTCAGTACGGGTTTGCTATCTGCAGACTGAAGAGTGTGAGAGTAGGGGGCTTGTCTTGTGCATGGAAAAGGATAAAGGATTAAGTAAGAGTAATTACTCAGGGGTACTCAGGAAAAGAGGATGAAAGGTGGGGTCTTTTATTCGGAAAAGCTTCTATAGGGGGGGGGGGCTTCTTTTCGGAAACTCCCGGTAATATCTCAAGGACAATCGCTATACCAAAAACTGGCTGAATAGAAGAGAACTATTATCTTGCGCCAAAGCTTGTCACACATTAACGGGGAATCGATAGCCACAATTGTCCAGTGTACCTAAAATAGAGACCTATAATGTGTGTTGAAAGTACACAACTGGACTCTACTATATCATGGGTTGTTGTGGTGTTGTTGTTGTTTTGTAGTTGCAGTTGTTGCTGTTGTTGTTGTTCCTATGTTGCTGTTGTTGCTGTTGTTGCTGTTGTTCCTGGTACTGTTACTGAAACTACAACAAAGAACTTAAAGACAATTGCAGTGTTGATGAAAACAAGCCTCTCAATATATGACCAGTGTTTGATTTATTTAACTGCCACAAATATAATTTTAAACGACCACTATACTAAACAAACACTTACCAAAAAGTTTTGTTCCAATCTTGAAGGTACTTTCTGTGTTGTATTTCTGTTCTGTTCATTTTCTATCATTTATTTTTCATTTCATAAATAATGTTCAACATGATGGCAATCATTTCCGCCATATCTACCATATAGCTTACAGAGTGAAAACTTAATACACTAAATACTTGACTTCTTGAATTTTTAGACTTCTTATCGTAAATTCTAATTTTTCTATTTATCCTATATGCTTCATTAAAAAGTTGGAAAAAATTATAGGAAGTGAAAACTATCCCTCTTTCAAATATTAAATATTTGTCTATCACGTATACTTGAAATAATAGCTCTCCTACAAGGAACAGTATTTCAAATCGATTGTTTTAATTCTATTTCTATTTTATGGTCGTAAAAGCATTTTTTGTCTTTCAGTCTACCAAGAGCCCATATTGTACATGAATCAAGTGTTTTATCTTGTGTAATCGACACAACTCCGATGGGTCTTGCTTTATCACATAAGCTTATAGGTTCATATTTTAAAAAAATGACCCTGTGGGGTCTGGGGACAATCTTAATAATACACCCAATGCGTTCTGTTCCTTGCATGGCGTAAGAGGCGACTAACCGGAATATCTTTCTTTCTATCATTCCTTTTACTATTTCTTCATTCTTCCTTCCCATTTGTTTCTTTAGCAAGTGCGTCCTAATATACCCATCCTAGTTGGTAAACGGAGCGTTAAACACCAAACAAACAAATCAACAATTTAAAGATTGATTTTTTTACAATACTGATATAAAACAGGCACTCTGAACATATTTGCTACTGGCAATTCAATTATGCTTGACTCATGTTTGTAGAACTTACCAGCCGGCACCATGTTATCTTTATAGTAAAATTATTTGTACACACCAACTAGTTTATTAATCGAAGTAGTTTCGACCTTATGTACCTTTTTGTGGGATGGCAAGCCTCCACGTTTCAATCATATGTTATAATGCAAGATTCTAAGAATTGCGGAATACTAGGTCTAGATTATGAATGTTTTCTAAATGCTAGAAAAATAACATGGATAAAACACATTGAAAATGAAAAATGATTTGATGTTAGTTTTTAAAAAGTATTCTGCAAACAATGGAACTCACTAAATCTTAAACTAATCGATAGATACAAAAGACATGCGCACTGAAATTCTATTTTATCAAGATATCTTGTCAAGACGGCACTCCGCAAATAACAACCGCCTCAGTAAAACGGATTTTCAGCAATGTTTATGGTATAACAAAGTTATATTAATGCAAAACGAGATTGTTCTACTTTACTGAAATGAAAGAAAAAAGAGTAGTAGGAAAACGACAGTTATGCCCCATCCCCTCTCCCCTAGGACATACTATGTCAGACACCCCCCTAGGACATACTATGTCAGACCCCCCAGGACATAGTCTGCGAGACCCCTCCCCCTGTGAGAAAATTTTGTGATTTTTGCATATTTATCCGTTCAGACGATTCTGAACATCTTTGTTTTTTTACCTTCAGACTGCGTCCCCGTGGGAATATTTGGTGATTTTTACATATTTATAGGTTTCAGACCATTCTGATGATTTTTGGTTTTTTGAACCCCCTCCCCGTGGGAAAGTATTTTACCATATGACTAGCATGATAACTTGAACAGCGCATAACTTTAAACTACTTGATCGATTTGAACCATTCTTAGACTAAAATGTTCAGCAAGTCTTTATCTTTGTTAAATATGGATGATATTTTCAATTGGATCTATATAGACCTTATGTTTGTTGAACTGGACATCTTTGAACTGTGTAAACATCATAAGCGGATGCAGATATAAGGCATGTGCCAATATAACGAACTGTCAACATGTGATGTTTAGTGACATGCCAGCTGTTACGTGTCATAGTTCTTCCACCATGTAGGATTTGAGGGGACATGGCATTGTTGATTGGTTTTAGTTTGTTGTTGGTTGGTGTTATTGGTTGTTGGTTATTGTTAGAAGATGGGAAGTGAAAATTTGAGGTAAGTGAAATTCTTTGTTATGTATGTTTATTTGTTATATTTTTTTTCTTTGCGTGGTTATGTGGGAAGACCGCGCCATTCAAACATGTGTTCGAATGGCAAGCCCATTCAATGGTTTGGAGATGCGGTAAAGTTATTTCTTAACATATTAGGACATAGTGTGTTCAACCTCGAGGTTACATCCCCCTACGAAATTCAGGGCTCACTGTAATCCTGGATTTTATTATTTCGATTATTCTAATTATAATTTACAATCTTTGAACTGATGAAATCTGTATCTGAATTACTCTCGCAGTATAACTCATATTCTTGATTCTGGAGCTTGTCGGAGATATCATTCTTCAGTATTTTGGGGATTCTCGTTTTCTTTTGTTTTTTTTTTTTTTTTTTTGTTTTTTTTTGTTTTGTTTTGTTTTTTTTTTGCTTTATTATTATTTTTTATTATTTACGTATTTCATATTTATAACATTCACAACAAGTATGTAGATTCGGCTAGGTGGTTACGCGATATGATGTTGCGTAAGTATACAATTGTGCAAATGCGTACTTGCTAACATGTCATTCCCTCAACTTAATTGCATTCCTAAACGGAAGAAGTACTGTGGACCCATGGTGGCGGAAAAGTGGTATTTCGAGTTGTCCGAATTTTATATTGTTTGTATTCTCAACTCAGTTTGTGATGCTGTAAAATTAAAATACGTGTAACCCTGGATGAGTGAATTTATTGCTAAACCTGAATCATGTATATCTAATAACTCTACTCCCAAATACATTAACACACATGTATGCAGATAAGCATTAGATCTTAGTAAAGAACTTTTCAATTGAAGTCTGTTTTTTTTGTTCTCCAATTATCTTTTGCGAATATCTTCTACGAAGTAACGTTATATACTAAAGGCGTGACACTGGACCATCAAGAGAGTCGTCCCCACCAGCCCCTAGTGCAGTATCGAGTGCCAAAAGGATTATGACGGGCAAGACGAACTCCGAGGGAAACCAATGCAGTGACAGAGTTGGCACTAACCGACACTTATGAAAAATTCCTTCAGAAATTCTTTGTACATTTCCAACGTGAATGAACTCCGGAAAGATTATAACCGCCATGTATCAAAGAATTACTCGGAACATCAAGAGATAATGTACATACCGATTCACTCCCCCCCCCCCCAAGTGCGGTACTCAGTTGCTTAAGGATTATTTCTTGGCACTTTTTGTCAATAGTGATGTATACACAGAGGAACATTTGCCAGACTGCATATTATGCAATAAATAAACATGCTGGGTTCCTAAGATAAATATTCGCTTGTTAGGACAGTCCGGTATTTTGATTATTTTTATACAACAAAACCTCAATTTCGGACTGGAAATATTGTCCGGTATTCGGAATTCCCAGGTGTCTGCCTTTCCAAGGTATCGTTAATACACAAGTCTATGGAAATTTAAACGGGGGTGAAAAAAGCTGTCCGGTTTAGTGAGATGTATGATGTGTCGAGGTTTGTCCGAACTGAGGTTCCACTGTACATCCAAGCTCAAACAGTTCATGTTAAACTCTCATCCTCAAAACTCCATACAAAATAATAAGAGTAAAATGCATGGACATTAATGAGGGTAGCATGCCTAGCCATTTAGACTTGATTTTAGGCTTATTATATTCAGTATCTATAAAACTTATCTCATCTTTTTAAGCATGGCTTAAGAGTGTCAAGTGTAGTTTGGTGTGTAAGTAAAAGAAAATAACATTCACATTATTCAATAAAACGGTATTACTTTAAATTTACTCTCAACTGAGAGTTAAATCCATACCTTCCAGCAAGTAAGATTTTGATCTTAAGCTAAAATATACAAACAGTGCTGCCTTTATGATGTCAAAATGGTGCAAAGAGTCTAAAATATTTTAATCACATATCCTGATATTTACGCTTAATTATACGATACCGGCAAGATTACATGTTGATGCCTAACAAACACACGCACTAGAAATGAAAGTTTTATGATCTTTGCGCAGTTCATTCACTTTTTATCAACAAAGGCAACCAAGAAAAGCTTTTTATCAAAATCAATTAAACTAAGATGCTTTTAAAGGTCGCTCGCGCTCCATATATTATTATACGCAGTTTATTATTCACAATCTATTATACGCAATATATTATTCGCAATCACCTGTTTTTTTCAACAGGCATGTCAACATTGTTTTTAAGCTTTGCTATGAATTAGGTTTCATCTGGTTGTGTTCCAAACACGAATATCTGTTTATTCACAAGTGTTTCTATGAACATGTGGAATAAGCAGCAGTGTTAAAGTTCGGTCTTAGGCTCACATTCTTACAACTTTAGGCAAATGCTCATGAGCGCATTCCAGAATATTAACATTTACCGTAAGCAAGTCATTATCTTTTGTGTTTAATTTTGATTATCCCTGTTTTCAACGATTGTGTGTAAACGTAAATATAATGTTATGTTTTCTTGACTGATTTCTACCTGTTACAGGTAGATTATGTGTTAAGTATGTGTGGCGTTTATGTGCTAAGCATGGTCGTCTGTACATCATTATAATTACATGCACTGCTCGAAAATATTTCTGGACATGTTTAATTACTTTACAAATTTTATACATCCATTGTCCGTTATATTGGAATGTGGAAACCGATATCACTTGGATGAGATTGGCTCCCTTCATGTGGCCTTTCTTGGGTATGTTTTTGTATCCTCAGCGTTCGCTTGCATTCGGAAACAGTCGGAAAGAAAGAATTTCAGAGAAATCGCAAATGGTTCCAAGTAAATTAATACTTTAGAGTTTTACAAACATAAGAATAACTGCAAACAAGAATGATTACGGAATAATTTAGATATAAAAGACTTTCTTTTCTATATAATTGTATGTACTTGAGATATTCATGTAGATATTTGAGATATTCATTTCAAGAATTGAAAAATTATTTTGCCGCTTATGTTGTTTGACTTGATATTCAAACATGTAAATATTCAATGATATACGAACATTCGAATATTTAAAAGGTATATCAGGTTAAAGAACGCACGCAGCATATTAATTATACCGTTTTCATGATTCTATTTGCGTTATGTTTATGTATATATCACCAGGTTATTAAGGAGCACAATAAAGTCGGCGGAGTGCGTAACTACATTGTGTGCTTCTTTCCTAGAGTTCTTACAATGCTGAAGGTGAAAGATATAGCAACAGCATAATAAATATCAATTCATGAATCTCTCAAATAAGACCAATGCCGTCACAGCAAAAGATTAAATCTGAAAGTCCCACAAATAGCTATGTTGAGTATTATCTTCAGTCTTTACCATGTATTTTACAACAATGTACTGTTTCCTAATCAAGTCAAACATCGCTTCAATGTGTATATGTCAGTATATGTAAGTACGTGTAAGTATAAACACTTTCTGCAGTGAACTATACAGTCACCTATAACTCAGCATGTTTGATTTTGAACTTTTCTTTCGGCTGGCCTGTACTACTGATCAGTTCCTCAAGTAATTCACCGGCTTCGTGCTCGTCAAGGTCTGCATATACGGATATAGACCTTCCGTTGCTGTGGTAGCCCATCACCCAAGGAATGCTGCAAACTAAACAGATCATGCATAATGTAAAGATCCAGCGAATCATCCAAGGGGTGCTGTAAAATAAGCACATCATGTATAATGAGAAGATCCAACCCATCACCCAAGGAATGCTGCAAAACAAGCTCATCATGCGTTATGCAAGGATCTATACCAAGGAATGTTGTAAAACACTTTTGGTGGTGAAAAAAAATTATTAAGTTTTTTGCCTTTTTCAATAAACCTCTGGAGTTATTAGCAAGCAGACACTGTTGTCTTGTTCTCGACTTACCTTTGTAACTGCTCATATATAAGGTTGTTTACTTAGTGTCCTATACGGAAACCATCCCTGTACTCATTATGCCATCCGTGTCTATTTTCAATGTCGGAGTAGTTTTGTTGGCCAGTTACTGGGTTCATTTGCTCGCCTATAGAAAACAAATAAACATTTTTTTTTATTTCAAACAGACGTGGTCGAAAAGTCACTAAGTTATCTTGTGGGCAAGGTGGAAAGCCCTTTAAAGTTTTATAGCTTGATTTATTTTTTTATTTTGAATTGCATGTGACATTCCAGCATCCAACGCGTCTAGGCAACAGCGGTCTTATGCGTAACAACAAACCTTCTAACAGACTGATTTCATGGACGCTAAAGTCATTGTTCTCAATATCCAACACAAGATCGTCTTCATTCCAGTCACTGTAAGAGCTACACAAACACAACTAATGCAAACACCAGAGCTACGTAATCATTGTTATAATATTATAATGTTATAATGTTATAATGGTTAACAGAAAAAGATAATATTATCTGAAGTTCATTCTTGATAAGATTTGATAAGATTTTCTGCATAAAGCTGTCAAAACACAACTCCAAATTAATTATTACTTTACATGAAATTAAATCAAATTAATTGATTTGAAAAGTCATTCCAAATTGTGAAATAAAACACAGGTGAAACATCATTGGCAAACTCGTTGGGTTAGGAAAGTTTTGTTACAAGAGCTATGTGTTATTTGCCTGTTACTGGATTTTAACTTCTCAAATACTAATGTAGCTGCATCATTACACTTACTTTTCCCCATGTTCATGTATCCTAGCATGTTCGTGTAATTCGTTGGAAATCGGGTTGTAAATCGTCACTGCGCCGCTGTCATCCGTAATCGTCCTGAGCAGATAACTGTCTCCTGATTATGGCAATCATTCATCAGATTATTATATATATACAGCGTCTTTGCAATTGAACATTTTCACAAAACTGAAAATAATTGTAAAGTGATGCACACATCAAGTGAATTATGAAGAATTCTATTTTGAATATTACAGATACCTTACATGAGTGTTTTCGCAACCCATTTAGGTAACTATCGAATAGCCTACCCAATGAGACGTCACCAAAAGCTATATGTCTTCTGCCATCCGAGCTCCCTTCTACGATTCCAAAATGTTCTCCAGCGGCGCCGGCTAGAGATTCTCTTGATTTGCTATAGCTGCTCTTGCTAACCAAAGTATTTTCTGTTGTGAGAGAGTTTGCATTGTTATTACTTGTAGCGGCGTCCCTTCTGGTTTGAGCTCGAAAAGGATGATCACATGACTTGGAATAATTAGCAATAGAAAATTCCAATTGTGCTTGGTCACCTGTTTTCTTTTCTTCTTTTGAACGAAAGAACTTGCAATTATGTCCTCTTTGCTTCACGTAAGTTTGATCTTCAACAGCATCGTGCTGTCTTGAGACACAATCTTGATCTGTGACGACTGCAATCCTTTTCATCTTGTTGTTGCCTTGATTTCTAACGTAACCAGCCAGTTTGTCCTTACTTCTGTTTTGTTTTTCTTCGAAACTCGTCAGTTTTACCTCAGTTTCTTCTTTTAGTGTGGAGATACTCGAATGCTTTCTTTTGGTTTCGTTTTGTTTTGTGACGACACTCGTCTGCTTCACCTTGGTTTCCTCTCCTTGTGCGAAGATGTTCGCCTGCTTTGTTTTGATTTTGTTTTGTTTTGCGACGACAGGAGTCTGCTCTACTTCAGTGTCACTCTCCTGTGTATTCCCAGGGAATGCTCTCTGTTTGATTTGTGTTGCATCGGTGGAACAACGACCTTTCCCAAATTGAATCTTTGCCGTTTGTAACCTATGATCTATAGAAATTACCCGTATTTCCTTCTCGATCTGCAAACTTTCAGTAGATATAGAGCTGGAGCTTTCCGAATGTTCATCACCTCCTGTTCTACGACCTACCATTTGCAAGCATCGTCCCTGTTGTGAAATGCCAGTGTGATGTGGGGTATCGTTTCTGAGGGACTCATCAGAAGATATATCAGTTTGTTGCATGCCTGTCACAATCTCCACAGGGAGGTATCCTTCGACTGATTGCCAAACAGTCTTCTGCCATTTAAGATGCCGTAGTATATATATAAGCACGATAACAAAAAGCAGTGTGATAATCAGAAAGGATAAGACAGTGAACTGAAAGTACTTGTGTACATCACTGACAGCTCCCTGCTCTAACTCTTGTGGCGTATTTGTGGAGGTATGGCTTGTCGCTATGGTCCTTGGTAAAACAGACAAACTTTTTGACGTACCATTTTCTGAAATTTAAAATATATAAATGTATTCTCAAATTCAACATATATTACACATTTTTAATCAACAGCCATTATATACCACCATTTTTTTCAAAATTCGTCTACTCTATAGTTACTACATATTTCCCCTATTAATAAATTTCATTTGTGTATGTCATATGTTGACAAGTTAAAGATCTGAATGCCAATACATAATTACACTTTCTCTTCTTGGAGTACTCAGTCAGAGCAAGTTGGCAAAATACATAATAAAACAGTCACGGTTGATAATATAAAGTTTGAAATATGACATGTGACTTCAACAAATAAATAAAAATAAAATAAACAAATATGAAAAAATCTGAAAAGCTAGAAAAGTAAATTTACATTTAACATGAAATTCATGAGTCGTTTGCCAAGAAAACAACTCGTAAATTACAAGTATGAACTTTCTAATAAAAATGTCCATATTCCGAATTTCACAATTTTAAACTAACTACTAAGATTCTTGCTACAACGATTTCTCCTATCCATCTACATACAAATGTATTTTTTAAATTTTTCTTTGTCCACTATATATTTATGTAAATGCAAAGTATAAAAATTATTCTTTCAGTTGGCGATCAAATCCAATGCGTGCAAAAAGAAAAAAAGTGAGAGAAATTTTTTTTAAATGCAGCATTGATCATGACGCTTGAGCAAAGTGCAATGGTAAGATTGTGATCTTGATAACGCTTATTACTGATAAAAATGTATGGTACACATAAATATACAATTAAAAGATGAGGTGCGCACCTGAACATTTCTCGAACCAAAGTGTCGTACCATAAATGATGCTGCACGGCTCACATGTTACAGTGCCGGAGTCACAGAAGTAGCCCTTACCACACACGACACTGCACATTTTGTCACTGATTGCTTACAATCTAAAGTAAAGAATTTATTCTTGTATAATTAGAATCATATTTCTCCTCAAATATATAAGCAGCTGTAAATGTACAGTCTAATTTTATCGAACTTTCAAATTTTATCCGGTTTGAAAAGGCTGAAAAATTTAGACAAAGCGTAAGATCAACAAAATAAAACAAGTGGAATAAAAGAAATGGTCAACATAAATGTATAAAAGTCGCATTGAAACTACAAAATTACACAAAAAACCAGCTAAAGAAATAAGTATTTGGCATAATTTAACAGATAACAAAACATTTTGCAAACCATAATTGTGAGACAGGCTTAGGTGAGCAGCGGCCTAAAAGTCAATATCAATCTTTTCTGTGGTTAAATAGCGAGCTTGTTTATATAATGTAGTATCTCAAGGAAAACATCATGTAAGGGTATGAGGAATCGATTAGCTTCCTGTACTTTAAGAAAGAGAGCAGAAAACATATGTGGACAGCAGAGAACTAGGTAAAATACCCCTAACAAAATGCATGTTGTTGTGTTGTTGTTGATGTTGTTTGAGTTTGATGTTGTTGTTGCTGCTACTGGTGGTGGTGGTGGTGGTGGTGGTAGTGGTGGTGGTGGTGGTGGTGGTGGTGGTGGTGGTGGTGGTGGTGGTGGTGGTGGTGGTGGTGGTGGTGGTGGTGGTGGTGGTGGTGGTGGTGGTGGTGGTGGTGGTGGTGGTGGTGGTGGTGGTGGTGGTGGTGGTGGTGGTGGTGGTGGTGGTGGTGGTGGTGGTGGTGGTGGTGGTGGTGGTGGTGGTGGTGGTGGTGGTGGTTGTGGTGGTGGCGCTGTTGTTGTTGCTGTTGTATTTGTTGTTACTGATGTTGTTGTTGGAAGAAGAAGAAAAGAGAGTATTAACATTTATTGAATTTTTACAAATATAGTTTTATCCAAGCGCTTTATTAAATTAACATGTACAAAAACATTTTGCTGCAGCACTAAAAGCGCTTACAGGGTTATGTTATTAAACTCTTAATTTGCCATGATTTACTCTTTCATTTCATGTATTGTGTCCATGACTGGAATCATTTCCGCCATATAGCTCACAGAGTGAAAAAAATAATACACCGAATACTTACAATACAGAGCAAGGGCATGAGGAATCGATAAGCTTACTGTACTTAAAGAAAGAGAGCTGGAAACATATGTGGACAACACATAACTAAGTGAAATACCCCTAAAAAATGCACGTTATTTGTGCTGTTGTTTGAGTTTGTTGTTGTTGTTTACGCTTGTTGTCCTTGTTGCTGTTGCTGTTGCTTGTGGCAGTAGTGGTGGCGCTGTTGATGTTTTTGTTGTTGTATTTGTTGTTGTATTTGTTGTATTTGTTGTGTTTGTTATTGTTCAATTTGTTGTTGAATTTGTTGTTATTGAATTTGTTGTTGCTGTTGTTGTTGTTGTTGAATTTTTTGTTATTGTTGAATTTGTTGTTGTTTGTTCTTGAATTTGCTGTTATTGTTGAATTTGTTGTTGTTGTTGTTGTTCTTGTTCTTGTTATTGTTGAATTTGCTGTTGTTGTTGTTGTTGTTGTTGTTGTTGTTGTTGTGGTTCTTGTTGTTGTTGTTGTTGTTGTTGTTGTTGTTGTTGTTGTTGTTGTTGTTGTTGTTGTTGTTGTTGTTGTTGTTGTTGTTGTTGTTGTTGTTGTTGTTGTTGTTGTTGTTGTTGTTGTTGTTGTTGTTGTTGTTGTTGTTGTTGTTGTTGTTGTTGTTGTTGTTGTTGTTGTTGAATTTTTGGCTTGATTTGTTGTTGTATTTGTTGCTTTTGTTGTTGTTATGTTAATAACCTCCTAATTTGCCATGATTTACCTTTTCCTTTCATGAATTGTGTCCATGACTAGAATCATTTTTGCCTTATAAACCCCAGAGTAAAAAATAATACACCGAATACTTAAAATGTTCGAAACTTCTTTTCATAAAATTTATAATCTGTGAATGAAAATTAATCCATTTATCCCATGTACTCTGCTAAAATCAAAATCTTTATGTACCTTCTCTTTGTCTCGATCACTTCCTTGAAATAACTACTAATATGCAGTACTTGTAGATCGATTACTTGAATCTACTATTCTGTTTCGTACAATTATATTTTCTTGGTAAAGCATTATTTTTTCGTTCAGTTTAGCAATGGTACAATTCCGATGGTTCTCGTTCGATTACATAAATCACGTGACAGGGGCGATATTTAAATATCAATCTGTAGAATACGTATATGCTATATTAAACAAGTACAACGAACACGTTTGCTTCTGGTAGTTCAGTTATGCTTGACTCATGCTTGTAGAACTTGTCAACAGGTTCGGTGTTTTTGATATCTTTATGGAAAAATCATTTTTTTATTTGACTTCATCTGGAATGTGAAAATTCATTCTTTAAAACCTACATTGCTCCTGACAATAACCTTTAAAGAATGAAACAGGAAAAAAACTAGCATAATGGTCGTATGTGCCTTTTGTCTCATACAACCACTCAAAGTTCCCTTCGGGTTTAATCGTTGTTGCTCAACAGCCAACATCTATGCCCGTATGGATTGTCGTATATAACATGTTTTACTCCACAGAGCCCTTAGTGATTCCGCGAAATAGTCATGACTAACTAGAAATTAACTAGTTTTCAAAATATTCTCCCGCTCTGTGTTTGTATATAACAATAAAATATATATATATATAGATCTCATCAGAGGTCAGCTGTGCGATAAAAACGGGGTGTATTATTCTTACTGTTGTTATATAGAAGGCTACACACATGTCAGTATATTTATTAATACATATAATACAGACGAAGGCCTGTTGAATGCCCTTGTTTCCTTTTAAAGTCATTTCACATATTTATTCTTTTTCTTTAGCCGTTTCACATTTCACATCTGATCAGTTCGGAACACTTGTAGTACTATGAGTGTCCATAAAAAGCGGAGAAAACAGATCGTTTTGATGGCGGACGTTTTGGGCGAGGAGTGTTGTTTTCGTTAAAGACTGAAAATTTTCAAGAAAAGGGTATATATATAGATATATATACCTCCTAATGTAAATATATGTCTAGTCTGTTTTCTATAAGCAACAATCAAAGTAGTTGTGAGTATACATGCATATATAATTTAGTGTAATATATGAATACATAGCAGTAGGGGTGTCTGTTTTAGAAACGTATTTAGAACATACATGTCTGTTTTAGAAACGTTGCCGGAACATACATGTATGCTTTGGAAAGGGTTTGTATAAAAGATAGAAAAAACTGACCGGAAGTAGCGTCATGTGCCCCCTCAAACCCAAGGGGGAGGGGGAACGTTGCTAGAAGATACAGTGTATTTTGGAAAGGGTTGGTATATATGACAGAAAAAAAAACTGATCGGAAGTGACGTTATCTGTTTTGGCAATGCATGTTCTAGCAGCGTTGCCAGAACATACAATCTGTTTTGGCAAGGGTTGGTATACATGATAAAACACTGACCGGAAGTGACATCATGATGTGCTACCATTGTTTTGGCAACAACAGTTGTTACCATTGTTCTTGTTAGCGTTGTTGTGGCAACAACAGTTGTTACCATTGTTGTTGCTACCGTTGTGTGGCAACAACAGCTGTTACCATTGTTGCTGCTCTCGTTGTTGTGGCAACAAAAGTTGTTACAATTGTCGTTGCTGTCGTAGATATAGAAAACACTATAAAAACGCCTACCACGGGTACTTTAGATGAGTCTTCTATGGACAGTCAAAGCGTCAACATGGCTCAAAAATGCACATGCTTGCATAGAATGTGGTGCGTTATACAAATGTCAAGAAGCTTTGTTCAAACATAAGCAACATTGTGGTGAGGGTGACGATGCAAGCAGTTCTGAAAATGAGTCAGAAACAGACTCTGTTTGGTATGATATGGTCCAAGAAGTCTGCAATGACTATGGTGACAAATTTCAAGAAAAGGTTTCAGAATATGAAGAGCAAAGGCTCGAAGATGTGCGTGAAAGAGCAAGTGATGACCTTCGACCCATTTATAAGCGTGGACTAAACCAACTGTTTATGAGACTATTTAAATACACCAAACGTCTAGAACAAAGTGAACATTATCAAAACATTTTAGAAGACTTTAATTACTTTGTTGATGAAAAACATAACGACTATTCAAAAGCACTAAAGGCAGCTATAAGAAGAAACGATGCATTCTTTGAAGAGCTTCTAGATGAGGTTGAGAATGATGAAGGCAGCGACGAAGTACTGTGGGTGAGGACAGTGAGGTAGAAAAGAGGGAAATAGATGAAGAGCAATAGATTTATTTAAATAAACTTTATAATTAAGACTTTGCAAATCAACAAATGTTGTAATATTGTTATTGATTTAAGCGCTGTCTTCAAAGTGTATCAATAAAATTATTCAATATATATCTTGCTTTCTGACGTGTAAACACAGTTTCAATGTTTTTCACATATGAAAATGCAACGTTCAGTTTAGCCTCTATTAAAGACAAAGTCCAGCTAAACAGTTTAGCAAAACAAATGGTTAAAATTGACCCAATAGTTTTAAAATTGTGCTCGTTTGAATTTTTTTTATTAAATGACGTTATCAATCAAAAACTTACTAAATATTTCGCTGAAAACGTGGTTAAAATCGACCGAATAGTTTTGAAGTAATGCGCTGTTGAAGCTGCCATGTCTACCTTACATATCCGTCTATAACATCATTGATCACGTTTCAGTGGGACGGGGTGGGATGGGCGACGACAATCAAAGGTTTGAAGGGGTGGATATCATCAACATCAATAAGAAAAAAATTAAAGTTTGAAATTTTTAGTACATGCAGTCATCAGTAAAAAAACTTTAAGTCTTATTGAATACTTTGCTTAAAACATGGTTAAAATCAGTCCAGAAGTTTTGAAGTAATGCGCTGTTGAATAGCTCTCTTAAATTATACCATATATGTTGTCGTCGATTACGTGGGGGTGGACGATAACACCAGATTTGAGGGGGGTGAATAATAATACCAGGTTTGACTGAGGCCGGACGATAATAACAGGTTTGATGGGGGGTGTCGGACGACAATAAGGTTTGAGAAACTCTACACTTACCTGAATGAATGAAACTATGATGTTTTTGTTTTTTTATACCGTGCGCACTTTTTTAGATCACTTACGCGCAGTATCCACAACAACGATAACAAAACTGCTTATAATGTATAAAACGGAAATGCACTTTTATTACGAAACCCTATAATGAAACGTTATGACAAAGCGCTATGATGTTTTTTAGAAAAGGCATACACTGTCCATACATGGGCATACGCTGTCCATACATGGGCACATACATGCGTGCTCAGGGTGCATTCTGACTCAGTTTTTTTACAGGTTTGAGGAGGGGGACGCTAATAACAGTTTGAAGGGGCACATTATGACGTCACTTCCGGTCAGTTTTTTTTCTATCATTTATACCAACCCTTTCCAAAACATACACGAATGTTCTGACAACGTTTCTAAAACAGACATGTATGGTCTAAATACGTTTCTAAAACAGATACCCGCACTACTATACATGAATTCATAATTTGGTGAAAAGGGGTCCTTTTCCTTAAATTAGATACTCCGCGTTTAACGGAAAGAAATTAACGAGGGTGCCTATACGATCCCGATTTACTGGGTAGAGATCTCGACTTAGAATTTTTTAATTAGTCACATACAGATTATTTAATTCCTTTGCATGTTAATCAGTCCTGTCTGGGATAAAAGCTAGAGTAGGTTGATGATGCTTGTATATTATCAACCAAGCGGCGATGCTGTTTTTCACCCTTCTCATAAACATTCTTCTGCATCACAAATAAACCAAATCCATTCAAGTTTATTTTCTTCATAGGTAAGTGTTCAAGGTAAAGCAAATTCAAGGCAAAAACATTAACATGCAACAAATAAAAAAATGAAGCAGACACAAGCTAAAGCTTAAGACATGCTTGTCGATTATAGATATGTGTCGATATGTGTACATTTTTATACTTCACACATGTGACCAAAATAATACTTTTTTCATGCCATAAAGGAAAACCATTTAAACATTAAATTACTATCAACCAATCAAGATCATACTAACTATGGAGACAGAAAAATATTAATCTTCAGTATCGTTGGAGGATAAAAATATTTCTTGGTTTCTTTTTTTGAAAAGCATAATAATAGATATATTCTTCAAATTCACAAGCAAAGTATTCCACAGCTATGTGCCTTGTAATCTCAAGCAATGTGATTTTAAAGTTGTGCGCGAGTAGCTGTTTTCAAATTACCTTTTTGTCTGGTTATCCTAACATTATCAACTTTTTGAAATTAACATTGAATATTTCTAGTAAGTATATTAACTTTAGTGTTAACATAACAGTAAGAGTATTAACTTTAACAAGACCTTATAATTTTAAAATGCGCCACTCCCCTCCCCCACCAAAAAAGGGGGAATTATTACGTTGGTATTTTCTTCCAACATTTAGTATTATCACCACTCTCAAGTTTAGTTCTAAATTACTTGGGAAAAAAATTGTTGGTACACATCAGACATTGGGTCGTTACTTTGAGAAATATTTCTGTAATTGCTTTGCCTGTGGTGCCGTGGCTACCACTGGAGACTGGCCATTGCATCTGATAGACAAGCAGAAGAATAACACTTTAACTGGGGAAACACTTTGGTGGTTTGAAGCTACTACAAACTAAACGGTTTAAATACTCATCTTTCCTATGCTTATGGCATGAACAAGGTCATTTGATCCAATTGAACATGAGATAATACGCAGCTATATTCTCAGAGTATTTTCATGACGCTTCGCATGTTTTGCTTATTTATTTATTTCTTCTTTTTTTTTATTCTCCAGCAGAAGTAAGTTTTTACTTGTACTTCTTTTATATTCCCTAAATTTGCATGAATATTTCCGGCAGAATCAATAATAGCAGCATTTTATTTAGGAGGAATAAACATCTTGTTCACAGTTTGAGATTCTTTATAGCTTTCTGCTTTTTTTGTTTTTTTTGTTTGTTTTTTTGTTTTGTTTTTTTTTTTAATATCTTATTGTTTGCTCTATTTGAATCTTTCCTCTGAATTGCTTTGTTGGAAAAATTTTCGATTTTTATTGTTTCAATGGTCCATTTTGTATAGAATTTCATAGTCGATGATAACACATCAGATGAATGCGCCACAGCGATTCCATTTACTGATGTTCGAACCTGAATAACAGTTGATGCATTCAGAAAAAATTTTGAATTTTGTGGAGTAAATTGAACACATAATACTTATATTTCTGACAAAAGTGTTAATACCATTTATGTCAACCACAATCACTTTTAATTGAAATTAAAATACTTCACCAAAATAACATTACACCTGCAGGTGTAAATAGAAATTAAATCCCAAGAAAGAGAATATCAATTTTTGCCGGCAGTACCAATCGTGATATAAATTAACGCTTAAAGGTAACTTTCATCTTCTGCTTCTTTGAAGCATTGTTTTAACTACAATCCTATGGAATGCTAGTATCACATTTATTAGAGAATTGTTGACTTCAAAAATTAATTTTTGATATCAAAAATTAATTTTTGATCTCCAAAAATCAATATTTTTATATCAAGAATAATTTTATATCTATAATTGCATTCTGATATCAATAAATTTTTAGTGATATCAAGAAGTATTATTGATCTCAAAAACGATTTAATGATATCTAGAGTTGATTTTTGAGATCAAAAATTCAATTCTTTATAGCAAAAATGAAATATTTGACAGCAAATATCAATTTTGAGCTCAATCATTCATTCCCTTTTTATTGATATCAAGAATTTATTTCAGATATCATTATTTAACAATGATGCTTTATTAATTTGTATTTTAACATCTGCAAACGATTTTTTGATCTCAAAAATTGATTTTTGGTATCAAAATATCTTTCTATTTTTTTTAAATAAAAAATTCAGAAACACACATCTGTAAATAAATAATGACTGATCCTTCTATCCAGAATCTCTCTTTAAATTTTAATGTACGAAAAAGAAGCAATTCTTGAGATCAAAAATTGTATTTTTGATTTCAATAATTCAAGTTTTCATCTCCAAAATTTAATTGACGATTAGTTATATTTTATGTAAATGTGCGTTTCCCTTAAGATTTTTAAGTTTATAAAATTGTATTTTTTGAATCTCAAAAATAAATTTTTGCCATCTAAAATTCAATTATTGATAGCAAAATATAAATTATTGAGATCTACATTGATTTATTGATATCTTTAATTATATTTTGATATAACAATAAGAATCAAATGTTAAAACAGCATTCCATACAATCCACACCATTGTAATGTGTTTAGACATTTCATATCTGCAGGTGCTGGTGAAAAAAGTTTCGTTTTGTTTTTTAGTTTTTTTATTATTATTATTTTAATATATTTGTAATTAAATAAACGGAAATACCAAGTTGTTACCTTGATGCTGCAAAATTCGGATTGTGAAGAAATTACAAAGCCTACAAAGTCGCTCTTCCTTCAAATGACCAAAAGGAATTCCTGGCCCCGGATTCACGAACGCCCCTTAACTTAAAATTTCACTTAAATCTTTCAGTTTTGCTGAATCATCCCTTAAATCAGGTTAAGTTAAGGGACGTGCAAGTGGTGCATACCACTTAACTTAAAAGTTCACTTAACGGGCCCTTAACTTAGCAAAATTTTAAGGGAGGTCCCGAGGTCCCTTAACTATTAAATGAAAGTTGAAATGAAAGAAAATGCGACGATTCTTCAAAAAAAGTATCAGAATGGATTTTCAAATAGTAAAAAACATGCCTGTGGAAGGTTTCGATCTGTTACATTGGGTGAAGTCCTAGTTTTTGAAGTCCGTGCAAACGACACAAATGGTCACTTAAATTTAAGTTTGACTGAAGTGGGTTTTGTGAATCGACAAATAAGCCTTAACTTAAGAAATTTAAGGACCCATTAAGGTAAGGATAAGTTTAAGTTAAGTTAAGGGAACTTTCGTGAATCCGGCCCCAGATCTGCTTCTTAAATTCTTTTAAAATGATATACAAGCAATTCGTGTTTGATAAATATCTGAATTTATAAATGTTGCTTCATTCTGAAATAGGGTGCCCTAAACCACTTTTTTTTCTTATTTGTTTCGACTGTTTGTAGACATTCACTAGTCTATAAGCCAATTCGCACTTTCGGATTTTTCCGGTGTAGGTGTTGTTTCAACTGAAAATGTTGGGGGTTAAATTATAAAGAAACGATAAGGGAAAAACATCAAAATTCTAATTTTCTTTCAACATGCACACTTTCAAATTCATAAAGCCATCATATGATCTTTTAAAAACTATGTTACATGTTATTCAGTCCCTTTTATTATCAACATGTGATTATGTTTCTGGTAAAATGGAATTTTGTCGATTTTTGCCGTTTTTTTCCTATGATTTCTTTATATCCTTATCCCACCTAAATTCAGCCGAAACGCAAAAACTTTTCGGCAAAAGTGCGAATTGGCTTATTGGTAAAATTTAGATACTGTCTTGTTGTGACTTAATGTAAGTTAAGCAGGTGAATCAGGTCAATAAGTTTTTTTATAAAATTTTTTCGATTCACCTTTTCTTCATGCTGTTCTCATCGGAATCTTGTGGTGTTGATTTGTATCAATTTATACATATACATTATGAATAAACAAATATCTATCTAAAATTATAATATACATTTTGGACGTCAATAATAAGCCCATTCGCACTTTGACTTGCCGAAAAGATTTTGCGTTTCGGCTGAATTCAGTTGGGAAAAGAATGATAGAAAAAAAACTGCCAAAATCAACAAAACAAAACAAAAATTATTCATTTTCTGAGTATTTTATCAGTTGACGCACTGGTTCCGGTGGTTTTGAAAAATAAGAAGTGAAAAAAATTCTAGAATTGTCTAGTGTGTTGTTTAGGATTGTCCCGATCTTTGTTGATGTCACACTTGTTGTCTTTGCAGGAGACTAGCGGCGCTGTGCTGCGTCATGTGACCGGATAAAGCTACAGACATGACGTCATCATATATAGCCAAGCCCAAGCATCCGGATAAATCACAGCGCCACATCATCACAAGCGGCGAAAAGACGCCATTAGCGGAACAGGCCACAAGACACGCGGAGGTTCTCGAAAAATTTGCATTTAAGAAGTCACGTGATGCTAAATTAAAAATACAAAGGGCTGTTCCAGAGAAACGAACTGTTGGGGAGGAGAGAGCTGGAGATGGGCCACCGTTGAAGCAAGTTAAATGTGGAATATTTGATGGGGAAAGCTCTGTGGAGCGGAATGATAACGAACAGTGTGTTCCCCAAGCTGTTGAAGGTGGCCCCGGGGAAAATTCCAGTTTCCAGAATAGTGTTGGTAAAACATTTGCGATGGATCTGTCAAATGAGGTATGTGCAAGAAAAAAAAGGGTTACCAGAGCTTAATTCTGTCGCTATTCAGACAAACATAATCATAATTTCAGACTTCTCTTTCTTTGTTATGCGTGGGAAATACATCGAACTTTGAAATCCATGCTCATCTCTAGTGGGAAATTCCTTTGCTGCCCGTTATGTGTGTGCAAACAATTCTTCAAAATGCTACCGACATTTCTAGTCCGATTGTTTTGAAAGTTTGCAGGAATGGGTCATCCTCCATACCGCTATTTTTTTCGATTTGGCCAAAAAGTTGGCCAAATTTGGGAGAACACAAAAAATACTACTGTTCCTGCAAATCCGGCCCGATTACGTTGAAATTTTACAGCTCCTGCAACAGGCTTGAGTTTTGTTTGGCGACAGTGACCAGAATTTACCAAAAATATTGGTCAAGAACGGTAAGATTGCCACAAAAAAAAAAAAAAAGAGAAATACAGTGTGCTCCTAAATGGGTCTTTACCAATCCCCTGACCACTTGCTTCGATAGCTCACTGTAAGATGATGGGCGGATTATAACAGGGCCACGGGTTCGATCTCCGCTGAATTCAAATTTTTTCACATGTCACTGTTTTGTTTATCGGTTTTACATGTAATATTTGTAGTTCTGCCTCGCATAACAGTGGTTTGCGCTGTCACCTGCGAGGCAAAAGGTTGTGAGTTCAAACCCAAGTCAGAAATCAAGTTATTTTGTGTGAGTGTGTTTTGCTTGCCTGCTATATTTTTAGTGTTACAACCGTTGTTTAAAAAAAAACAGCTGACCTCCGATGAGAGCAATCTGTTATGTATGAACATAGAGCGGATAGATATTTTTTAAAAGTAGTTCCTCTCTTTTATGACTAGTATTTTTGCCAAACCGCCGTAGAGGTAGGTTGTTGGACAACAACTGCGTTTCTACAGGTGCGTAATAATACTTAACACTTTTTGTATCAATACTTAATATATTATAGTACTACAATGGAGTTGTTGCAGTATTTTTGTCATTGGTTCTACAAACACTGCCCAAATAAACTGGTAGTTTTGACAGAAACACCAAAAAATGCTGTACTCCCCACAGATGCTGTCCAATTATTTTCAGGATGTCGACGACTTGGAAAAACATGGAATTTTACGAAGAGCTGTTTCAGACCTGGAAAACACCTGGAAGTGTTTTTTTTTTTTTTCAATGTTGGCGTGGACACCCTGACTTTTGATAGCATTGCTGTATGTGAGGCTGTCTATCAAATGTAAATTTTGTGAAAGTTGGTCGGGTTTTTCCTTTCACCTTTATAATGTCTTTGCTTTTACGGCTTGGCCCAATGCCCGCGGACATTCTTGTAATATTTATTATTGTGATTATTATTTATTTTTATTTTATATATTTATTGATTTATTTATTTTGATGTCTTTCGAAAAAAAAAGTCAAAAGAGATAAGAGTGATAAGATTGAGATTGTTCGCTTTGCAGATAAAGGATTACGTCAGGGGATTATGGGAATGTTTGTTGTGTAGGTGAAGGATTACGTCATTGGATTGTGGGAATGCTCGCTTTGTACGTGAAGGATTACGTCAGGGGATTATGGGAATGTTTGTTGTGTAGGTGAAGGATTACGTCATTGGATTGTGGGAATGCTCGCTTTGTACGTGAAGGATTACGTCAGGGGATTATGGGAATGTTTGTTGTATAGGTGAAGGATTACGTCAGGGGATTGCTGGAGAGGTTTTCTGACCAGGACACGAAAAACCCGACGCTGTATGAAGTGAAGCACCTCGATACTAAATCGCTGGAAACCTTACTTCGGTAAGAAATCGGTCCCACACAGAAGCATAGAAATTGATCTACAGTGTAGTGCAGTTGTCTGTTATCGGGATAACGAAGATAATATGTCGTTATTCAACTAGCCTAATCGATACACATTAAGAAAGGTCCGAAGTAAAATGCCGCTGTATTTATTGACAAAGTCGAAAACTGACTCAGAGAAACCTATAAAAAAGACCGTTCAAGATGCCGCATAATTTGGTGTTTTTTTTTCTTTCTTTCTTTTTTTTTTTTTTTTTTTTGTGTTGTAGATTCAACGACAGGGTTATACCCAAAGGCACTACTAAAGATGACCTAGTGAGGATGGCGCATGACTACATGCAAAACGGCTGTCCTCCTCGCTGCCCGAAATGCAAGCGTGGCGCACTGCGGTTCAGGTTTTGTTGTCAAACTCTTTATAGTCTCACCCCCGTATCTTTATAAAGTCTCACCCCCGTATCTTTATAAAGTCTCACCCCCGTAATTAAAAGCATGACAAGTGAGGTGAGGACAGAAGCTTAGTCATAGATCTGCCCTCTTGCAGCAGTGTAGAGAAACTGATCAAGTGTTCAGTTCAGGTCGGATTGAAAAACAAGAGTGTCCAGGGACATTAGGACCACCCGAGATCTAGTAAATCAAGTCTAAAAGGCCTTTTCTATATATCAGAGTTCTTGTGCCTAGTCAGATTAAAAACAAAGTTTTGCTCAGAGCTGGCTTTATAACCGGGCGGGGGCGTTGGAAACATGGCGTAATATTGTGGGCGAATTTTTAATTTATGTCTAAACCTGCTTCCCGAAAGTCAAATTCAAGAAAAACCAGTTGTAACGACGGTATGAGAAATTCGTAGTTTTCTCAATTGACAAGATAACCAGTGAGCTTCCAATTTAAAAAAAAAAATCAGAAATGTGATTGGTGTGATGTCATCAGTTGAGGTGTTGCTGGAGTGGTGTGGCTATTTGCAGCAATGGTAAGAAGAGGGCTGGCAAGCGTTACTACTGGTGTCCTGGATCCACGACTGACGGACGTCACTTCTACGGCTGTAACTTCAAGGCGGACAGGAAGGACATAGAGCGCGTACCCTGGGTCAACCCACAGTGAAGGTGCACGTGCCACAGTGAACGCGCACGTGCCACAGTGAATACACACCACAGTGAACCTCCAATGAATGTGCACGTGCCACAAAGAACCCACAGTGAAGGTGCACGTGCCACAATGGTGTATGCGCCACAGAGAAAGCGCAGTAAAGGGTTTCTATGCGTGAAGAAAAGCACTCATTTTGCCGATGGGAGTTAATATTGACCGAGGGTATTATCCGCGATTGTCCGCGGGGAGTAGGCCGGATTGCAGGCCGTAGGGATTATCCACCGGGAGAAGGCCGAATAGCAGGCCGTGGGGAGAAGGCCGGATTGCAGGCCGTAGGGATTATCCGCGGGGAGGAGGCCGGATTGCAGGCCGTAGGGATTATCCGCGGGGAGAAGGCCGAATAGCAGGCCGTGGGGAGAAGGCCGGATTGCAGACCGCGGGGAGTAGGCCGGATTGCAGGCCGTAGCGATTATCCGCGGGGAGAAGGCCGGATTGCAGGCCGTAGGGATTATCCGTGGGGAGAAGGCCGAATAGCAGGCCGTGGGGAGAAGGCCGGATTGCAGACCGCGGGGAGTAGGCCGGATTGCAGGCCGTAGCGATTATCCGCGGGGAGAAGGCCGGATTGCAGGCCGTAGGGATTATCCGTGGGGAGAAGGCCGAATAGCAGGCCGTGGGGAGAAGGCCGGATTGCAGACCGCGGGGAGTAGGCCGGATTGCAGGCCGTAGCGATTATCCGCGGGGAGAAGGCCGGATTGTAGGCTGCGGGAATTATCCGCGGGGAGAAGGCGGGATTGCAGACCGCGGCCGCTTCAACGGCGTTAGGATTTAGGGGAGGCCATATATTTGTGTGATAAAATGTGCAGCCGATCTGGAGCTCAGGTTGTTAAAATGTCTGGAAAATACAGTGCGAATTTTTTTGAGAAATTGAGACCATTGGTGGGTGGAGCTCACAGATGCCCAGTGTTTATTCCTCTTCTGTTTACACCACAGGTGCGCGAGTTAGGTCTTCACATGTTCCCGCGTTCACGCCTGGATGTTTGCAATATTCAAAGGTGTGATTTTACCGTATATAAAAGATAATCAACGTAAATTTGGTTTCTCTTTCTTTATGAATAAACACCAGAGCTTTTAGTAAGGGTTATAACAGTACGTCATGTGACATGGATTTTATATGTGACAAAAAATCAATAAAGCAAATTCCAGACCCGTTTTTGTTGTTTTATTCCTGTGCCATAAATATCATAACTATAATGGTAATATATATAGATATTTTGTTAATGTTTTTTTTTAATAAAATATTTTTGAACGAAACATCAACAAAAAGTAACACATTTACTCTGCTTATTTTCATTACATTCAAGGGGCAAAATTCAGCAAAAAAAAAAGTCAGTGTTAAACGGTGCACTTTATCGAGCATACCCCCCCCCCCCCCCCCCTCCTCCGTGAAATGTCTATCTCTCTCCTCTGAGCCTTCTAAATATTTGACAGAACATTTTTCAGTCGAAAGTATGTTCATATAGCACAAGCCGAAACAGCTGTGAACGCTCCCTCTCCCCTTCCCAATACGCCAAAATTCTGCACTCCTTGTGGTTTTTAAATCAAACTCTTTATAGCTCCTTATCGCCAACAATAAAAAGCTATAATAAAAACAGGTTTTTTTTACTAGTAATCTCTTGAGCTTAAAGAGACAGCTTTTCGTGAATTGCTAGCTTCCGAGAGAACGATTTGCATAGCCCGTCTTCTAAACCTACTCTGTTCAAACTCGTGTATCATTACAACTCCAAATGTATCACAACCAACACCAGCGGGAACCGAAGCTCTTGTTTTAAGGGAAACTAGACCCTCCAGATGAAACTGACATCCCCCCCCCCCCCCCATGCTTCTAAACAACATAAATAATTATAATGAAATGATTCCAACACCCAAGAAAAAAAAAACATGAACGAAACAAAATATAAACTGGTTTAGAAAAGGCGATATTTAATGATATTGATTCGAACACAGGTCGATATTTTGACGGTTTCTGGACGTTTCGGCCCAAAACCAGTTCGGCCCAACCGGTTCGGCCCGACGTGAAAGACGATTCGGCCCAGCTTGTTTCCGATGACATAAATGTTAAAGGAAACTTAAAATCAAGGCTGTTCGTGCTTTTGTTTTTATTACAAAATGAAAAACAGCATTCGGCAGAACACTGAAACTGCAGTTTTACACACCATAATGCTGTTGATATGAACGACTTCATATACAAACGGGAAAACTTCAGCAACGACTCTCACTGTATTAGAACTGGATATTGTCGATCGACAAACATTTTAACTCTACAGTTTTACTCACCACAATACTGTTTATATGCACAACGTTACATAACCAGAGTTAAACAGCAGTAACTTGTACTATGACAGTGAATAATGCTCAAATAATCCTGTCCTTGTTCCGTCGACAGATTTAAAACAATCTACTCATTGGGACCATAAATATTGTTTTTGTTTTTAATTACATATAAATCAGAACACCTAATTACACTGACATGTTAGGTCAGTTGCACTTCATATACCGGAGAAATGTTAAAACAATTGAAATGAGTTCTGTCTTTAAAAGGGTAACAAAATAAAGGACGGATTAATGATATCTGTGTGGATCACTATCTGAGACTAAGTATTTGTTGTTGAAAGAGTCTTTTCATGTACATTGATAATAGCAGTACATTCTTCTTTATATATCTTTTCCACACATAAAAATTATGGTGTGTGAAAAAGTAATGTGCCATTGACATTGAACTTACTCACTGGAAGTCACAAAAACTTTTATGAGGATCTCTCTAAAAAAAACATTGGGCCGAAACATCCAGTTTGGGCCGAACTGGTTTTGGGCCGAACCGGTCAGGTGAAAAAAATCCTGGGCCGAATCATCCAAATTGGGCCGAACTGGCTTTGGGCCGAACCGGTTCTGGGCCGAATCGACCAAATCCCATTTTGACGATATTGATTCGCACACATTCCAAGTACCCCGTTTCAAGAACAACTATGATTAAATACTAGATACTAGGCACCTCTGTACCGACACAAACAGTATATGAGTATACTTGGAGATACAACCATAAAATAATGATAAGTTTGTGAACTTCAGTAACACAAACTGAAATCCAGACAGAAGTATCGTAAAAGGAACTTAATGAATCCCAAATAACTCATCAAGGCAACAAGTACACAGTCAAATACAAATCTGAAGGCATGCATCCTGGGTGGTAAGAACTACAAACGGCGAGTTGTAGCACTGACGTCAGCAGTAACGTTTCGCGGGGACCATTTACGAGGAAAGTGTAGTAACACCGCAGTTTACAAAAGGCAATGCTATAGACTTGAAGGATTAATTTATGAATCAAGGACTGGGCCTAGTTCGCCGCAGTAAAGCTTTCGGGAAAGCAGGTCCAGACTCGGGAACGAGAAATTCACCCAAAAAATCCCCACCAACAACACCCAAATCCAACTACAAACAAACTCCCGTTACGAAATACTTATCGAGATTATAATTGACGAAGGAAAGTAACGCCAATATGAGCGTGTCATTTGCTTAACCCACGTTCAGTAACTGTTTTTGGATTTATTCATAAAGCGCATTGCAGCATTGCGATTTAATATCAAAATGCGCTGGAACACAAGGAAATTTCACATAAACGGTAATTCTCCCTCCTTGTGGATGAGAACAAGTGTAGGGTTAATAAGTGGTCGTGAAATGCATCGTACTTGCACCAAGCTTATAGGCTTATAGCTTATAAAAAGCTTATAAAAGATAACGGCTTATAGAATAAACAGTTTACAGGAAGAGCAAAATTCTAGAAGATACAGCTTGTAAATCGTGTAGTTTTATTCCAATTGTTTCATTATAAACAGACACGGAATTCATGGGCTTAATCTGCTCTATCTCCACTACTCTTGCGTGAAGCTGGGAGAGTATTTCATCGGGAGGATTTAATTTTTTCACGACAATAGTTACCCATACAGACTGCATTCGCCGTTCTGTAACGCTGTGTTAACTGTATTAGTAACTAGAAGTATGTCCGTCGGTACACGGATGCCCCGACAACTGGATAAAACAGTGAAATGGCAAATCAGCTCCAGGAGTGACTTTAGATGACCATATAAGGTCATCAAAATCTAATCAGCTCGACAAGTTATCCACACGCATCCTTAAAACCCGTTCACAGGTTTTGACGCGCGGACAGATAATCGGTCAACTTTTCCTAGTAAGACTAGTCAATATTTCCCAGTAAGACTGCGACATGGAAGCCCATAAAACTTACAAACCTACACGACAAGCTTTACGCAGTAAGACGTCACACCTAAATACTGTGTGAAATTCCAGGCAGCTGTATGATGACACTGTCGGAAAGCTAAGCTCAATGGTTTGATGACACTGTCAGACAGAAAGCTAAGCTCTATGGTTTGATGACACTGTCAGACAGAAAGCTAAGCTCTATGGTTTGATGACACTGTCAGACAGAAAGCTAAGCTCAATGGTTTGATGACACTGTCAGACAGAAAGCTAAGCTCAATGGTTTGATGACACTGTCAGACAGAAAGCTAAGCTCTTTGGTTTGATGACACTGTCAGACAGAAAGCTAAGCTCTTTGGTTTGATGACACTGTCAGACAGAAAGCTAACCTCAATGGTTTGATGACACTGTCAGACAGAAAGCTAAGCTTAATGGTTTGAGGACACTGTCAGACAGAAAGCTAAGGTCAATGGTTTGATGACACTGTCAGACAGAAAGCTAAGCTTAATGATTTGATGACACTGTCAGAGATAAAGCAAAGCTCAATGATTCTAAACTCTAATAAACTTTCCGTCTCAGTTTCAAGCGAAACACCAATATAGATGGTTCCCTTATGGTGTCTTAGACACACGCAAGTGTGTAATGTGTTTGTGTGGGTAGGGGTGGGTGGGGATGGGGGCGGGGAAGGGGGGGGGGGTTAGTTCGGGGCTTGGAACGGGATGGAGCAGTATTCTGTAAAGTACACAAACACACTCGTGACCAAGAATCAAATCTTACCAGCAGGGCTACTGTTTAGGCCTCAGTAACATTCTTTTTTTTCGTAAACAAAAACAGCCACATGATTAAGAATTCGCCTCGTATCACTCAGCGTAGATACTAACAAGGGGTGGAGGAGTGGGGGGGGGGGGGGGTTAGCGGGCTAAACATGAGCCCCAGTGACTTATTTCTTACTGGCAGGGGCAACAGATTGCACTTTGCCGAGCGATTCGACGCCCGCTGGTGTTCGCTTGTACGGGGACACCGCCTTGGAACCAAGTAGCGCACTGGAGCTCGTGAAGCTGACGATCGGTCTCGGGATGAGCGACGACGGGATCGCGAGCGATGGATGCGCCGCCGCCGCTGACGCCGCTACCGCCGGGGTGGTGGTCGTGGCGACCCTGGGTGGCGTAGTTTCTATGGAGACGATGGGCCTGGAGACGGACATGTACGTCACGCGGGAGGACGGGGCGGGGCTGTCACTGCCTGACGTCACGCGCGCCAGTGACGTCACGGCTTTGGTGGGAGATTCGGTGATGTCAATCGGCAAAGTTGCCGATCCCTTCGCGGGACTCCTCGACGTCATAATACTGGGGCTCGGGGCGGCTGTTGGGAACCTGACCACAGGCGTGGCAAGCGACACGCGTGTCTGCGAGAGCGACTCGCTACCGTGCGAATGGTTATAAGACTGGCTGCTTGCTTGCGTCGCGGCGTGAGTCACCTCCGGCGCGGCGTGCGTGGCGTACGCGCTGGCGGCGGCCATGTTGGGCGGCGTAGGCGTGACCCGCCGCTGCTGTGGCGAGGGCGGCGGGAACCGGAAGTGACCCTGTGGCGCGGCCGTCGTCATGGCAGCCGGGGCGGTGGCGGGCGTTGGTGGCGGCGGCTGCTGCTGCTGCTGCGGGTGGCCGATCACGTGACTGGCGTGTGGTGTGAGCGTGGCGTACGCCTGTGGCGCGGCTGGCGACGCCACGCCCTGCGCATGCGCGGTGCGTTCTAATGCCAGTTTCTCTAAAACAGTGGCTGGAATTTGCACCCCGGCAACCTGTTCATATGTAAAACCAAACGACACACAGCGTGTTAAAGCAACATAAAGATATAGATATTTTACCCCTTTTCTTTTTTCTCCTCTCACAAGTAAGTATTCATATTTAAAATGGCTGCTTTAGCTTATGCATGTATACAACGCTTGATTCATCATCATGGGATAGTGTCATAAATATCACCGACATTAATATGGACAGTGGGTCGCAATAATTTCGAATCTAGCGCCAGGACATCCGGTTTTCATCACGTCGCACAAGCAAAGAGAACAAGAAACTACACACCTGCTGTGCGCGCCCCAGTGACGTCAGCAGCTGCTGGATCTGACTTCCGGTCATGGCCGTTGCGGCAGCAGAGGTTACGCCCGCCGCGCGGCCCGCGTTCTGTGCCGCGACGCCCGCGGGACTGCCGGGGATTGAGAGCGGGCTAAGCGTATGTGGACTGTTCGTTTGCTGTAACGCCTGTACGGGGCTTTTGGGCAGGGCGGGCGGGGGCTGTAGCACGGCCTGGAGTCCCGCTGGTTTCGCCTGCGCGGCCGTGTGCTGCGTGTTGCTGGTGCTGTGCAAGCTCGCCAACCTCTCCTGAAACACCGGAAGTTGTAAACACGTGTCATTCTTGCAACATGTAAGTTCGCCAGCCTCTCCTGAAACACCGGAAATTGTAAACACGTGTCATTCTTACACCATGTAAGCTCGCCAGCCTCTTCTGAAACACCGGAAATTGTAAACACGTGTCACTCTTACACCATGTAAGCTCGCCAGCCTCTCCTGAAACACCGGAAATTGTAAACACGTGTCATTCTTACACCATGTAAGCTCGCCAGCCTCTCCTGAAACACCGGAAATTGTAAACACGTGTCATTCTTACACTAAGTAAGCTCGCCAGCCTCTCCTGAAACACCGGAAAATGTAAACACGTGTCATTCCTGTAACATGTAAACTCGCCAGACTCTCCTGACACGGGAAATTGTAAACACGTGTCATTCCTGTAACATGTAAGCTCGCCAGCCTCTCCTGAAACACGGGAAATTGTAAACACCTGTAATTTCTGTGGCATGTGAGATTACCAGGCTCTCCTGAAACACCGGAAATTGTAAACACGTGTCATTCTTGCAACATGTAAGTTCGCCAGCCTCTCCTGAAATACAGGAAATTGTAAACACGTGTAATTTTTGTGGCATGTGAGATTCCCAGCCTCTTCTGAAACACCGGAAATAGTAAACAACATGCTTTTGTAACCGCCCATCGAGAAGCTACCTTGTCAAGCGAAACTGTACGAATTTATCGTTGGCGTGAGGCATGACGGCAATGACTTTATTCCTACCTTTACACAGAAAAAAAAGAATTATTTGAAATGCGTCTGTTTCTTTGTACCACTTTCTTGTTTGTGGAGTGAATTTTTACGTGAAGTGTGAAACTTTCAAACACATGCATCGAACAGGCCTTCTGATCTATCACTAATACAACACCATTTGGTCGATTCGGCCCAAAACCTGTTCGGCCCAAAACCAGTTCGGCCCAATTTGGATGATTCGGCCCAGGATTTTTTTCACCTGACCGGTTCGGCCCAAAACCAGTTCGGCCCAAATTGGATGTTTCGGCCCGATGTTTTTTAGGGAGATCTTCGTTAAAGTTTTTTGACTTCCAGTGAGTAAGTTCAATGTGAATTGCATATTACTTTTCTACACACCATAATTTGTACGTGTAGAAAAGATATATAAAGAAGAATGTCCCGCACTTATTGTTGTACATGAAAAAAACTCTTTCAACAACAAATAGTAGTGATCCACACAGATATCATTAATCCGTGCTTTATTTTGTCACAATATTTATTTTATCGTGAAAGACAGAACTCATTTCAATTGAATAGCCTTGATTTTAAGTTTCCTTTAACATTTATGTCATCGAAAAAATTGGGCCGAATCGTCTAAACCTATGGGCCGAAACGTCCAAAACCATGGAACGAAACGTCCAAAGCTGGGCCGAATCGTCTTTCACGTTGGGCCGAACCGGTTCGGCCGAACTGGTTTTGGGCCGAAACGTCCAGAAACCCTAATATAACATCAACTGTGTCCTTGACGAAGCGTCAGGACGGCGTGGCCCAGCAACCTCTGTTATACCAACCACAAAACTTCCTCAGTCATAAGCCTCGTGTATTGATGTGAACCCTATGAGTGGTTTCAAAACCTTGGTTTGGGATTTGGATTCCTTAATCTTAACCGTTGGAAACCAGGGTGGAGCGAGGCGACAAGACCCTTTATGGACGATTAAAGCCGCTTTACATTTATCTGTAATTTCGTTCTTTTCTGTGCCTAATTTTTCTATGCACTTCCGCAGATTTCTAATGCTGATTTCGTTTCGACTGCAAGTTCGTTGGGGATAAACGTATAAAGAAATGATTAGCACAAAAACATCAACAATACAATTTTGCTTTCAAAGATGCACTTGTGTGTAAATGTGCTTCTGGTAAAGAGTTGAGGTTTTTCCAGCTTATTTTTTTCTATCATTTCTTTGTTTGTTTAACCCAATATATGTTGCAGTTGAAACGTCAAAAATTTTCTGTAAAGTGCGAATTCGCATATCTATGTACCATTTTCTATTGGTTCAAATGTGCTATTTTAACCAATCAGAGCGAGGTGTGTGTTTTATGGTTGCACTTGCACCGTAATAAACCACAAGTAGAAAATTCAAGAAAAAAAAAAAGACTAGACAGAAGGTTTTACACGAGCGATAAAGTGAGATGAGATGACTCACGGCTAGAGCTATAGCGGCCGCCTGCTGCGAGGCTTGCTCCACGGCTGTCTGCTGTGTTGTCTGTATGGCTACCTGGCTGACCTGCTGCTGCTGCTGGGCTGCCAGCTGCTGCGCTGCCTGCTGCTTTTGGATGGCAGCTTGCTGCTGCTGCTGCAGCTGCTGCTGGGCCAGGGCGTTGAGAGCGAGGCTGAGCTGAGCAGCTGCCAGCACGTTGGCCTGCTGCTGACTACTCTGCTGCAGGGCCTGCGGTTAGTCAAGTTGGTTACAGGTAGTCATAATTGCTGGAGTCAATTCGCATTAGTAACTACAGTGTATTAATTTGAAAATATTGAATAACTTTCGCGCCACAGATACAAAACAAGCCAATATAGAGAGCACAGCCCCCGACCGGAATCCAAGATGGCGGCCACTGTGACCTTAAAATTGCGTCAAGGTCAACATAGAAGTTACCTACACATAACAATCATGGTAGGTCACTTTTATACCAAATATAATAGGAAACGGATAATCAAGTTGGGAGTAACAGCCGGAGATGTACGGACAGACGGACGGATAACACGCCAAACTATAGCCCGACTCCAGGTTGGGGCAAAAAAAAAAGATAACACATCTTCAGCACTGACCAATCAAGAATATAAGACACAAATATACAAAACGATATCGCAGGGGATTTTCTTATACTGCACGGGGAAGGATGGCACGGGAGGCGGACACGACACGACACGGACCTGTTGTATCTGAAGCGTCTGCTGCGGGGTGAGCATGCTGTACGTCAGAGCGGCGCCGCCATCGTCCTGTTTTATCGCCCCCGCCTGCAGCGACAGTCCTGCTCCAAAACAATCACGAATGTTTTTTTTTTTTTTGTTTCTGATAAATCTTGAAAGATTTGTTTTCTGAAACACAGACAGAGAAGTGAGGGTATTTTTGGCCAATCAGTGAATGACATA
Source organism: Protula sp. h YS-2021 (assembly GCA_949752745.1). Classification (NCBI taxonomy): domain Eukaryota; kingdom Metazoa; phylum Annelida; class Polychaeta; order Sabellida; family Serpulidae; genus Protula; species Protula sp. h YS-2021. The sequence goes on from OX457024.1 coordinate 5,295,598, forward strand.
AAGTTTTCCGACGCTATCCCTTGAGGAACAACATCGCCATCTGACATTAAAATGATTAGGATGAAAAATACACCCCATCCTCCCCCTCCGCCCCCCCTCCCATCCCCCCGCCCCCGCCCACCACCCCACACCGCACTAACCTGCGTATTGACCAGCGGCAGCCGCTCCTGCCAGCAAACCTGTCAGCTCGGACGCACTGCTCGTCGCTGATTGGTCCGTCACGGCCGAGGCCACGCCCTCTAGCGCCGGCTGATAGCGGCGTTTACTGGATCCACTGTCGAGGGTAGAGCCGTTACTGCTGCGTCTTTTCTTTGTTTGTGGTTTCCGCACTTGAAAACAGAAAGGACAGCAAGTAAAACAGTGCTGCTTAAAAAATACCCCAACTTCAATTTTTTTTTAAATAATCTTTTTTATGTTTCTGTCTCCTTATTAATATCGTCATCATCAGTGTTTTATTTATTTATTTTACTCATCTATTTATGTTTATTTATTTATTTTTCGGTGTTTCACAAGGTTCTAGTATGGAGCTTTTCGGCCAATAACTGAACTGAAAATCGATGCTGACAGGCTGAGCCGGTTTTACTTGAATTTGTATGGGTCATTATTTCACGCGATACATAAAACATTTTTACTTTTTAGTTCGTTTTTTAGGCCAAAAAGAAACACAGTCTTGGTTTTCAAATTTTTTTTTTTTTTAGTCTGACTCATTCGACCAGCGGCGATCTTTTTTTTATTCACTTCTCCCGAAAAAAAAGACCCCAACTTTTTTTTTATTTTTGAAAATTTCGATGACCCGGCATTGACCAAAATGCTTGTTTAGTTTTTTTCCCCTCTCTTTTTTTCCTTTAGAATACGATTTCCCCTCAAAGAACATTTTCAGATCTCCTATCGGCCTTTCGGATAAATCAATTCTACTGCAAACTGTATCCACGAGACCGCGGCCGGTCCATTCACGGCCGGGTTACTTTTTTTTCCTTTTTTATTTGTGATTTTCGTTATCCGGCCATGGAACGAAGCAAGTGTCGGTGAAATTAGCCGTTAATTTATACTTCGTAGAAACATCAGACACACAGCAAAGACACTGTGAACGAACAACAAAAATGAAATTACAAAAATGAAATTTAGAAGCTTCTGATGAAACGGAATGAAACCTCTCCCGCCCACTTACAACCCCCCTCCCCCCTCCCCCCACCCCGTCAGTAACGGCTTACCATTGATGCGCTGCGTTTGCAGGCCCAGGGCCAGCATACGTGAGTCATAGCTCCGGGAGAGTCCCGCCGAGAGTCCCGCCAGTGACGTCACCACATCTCACGCCCCCCTAACCCCCCCCCCCTCCCCCGTCAGTAACGGCTTACCATTGATCCGCTGTGTTTGCAGGCCCAGGGCCAGCATACGTGAGTCATAGCTCCGGGACAGTCCCACCAGTGACGTCACCACACCCCAAGGCCCCCCACTCCCCCCGGACACCCCCCCCCCCCCGTCAGTAACGGCTTACCATTGATCCGCTGTGTTTGCAGGCCCAGGGCCAGCATACGTGAGTCATAGCTCCGGGAGAGTGCCGCCAGTGACGTCACCACATCTCACGCCCCCCTAACCCCCATCTCCCCCCTCCTCCGTCAGTAACGGCTTACCATTGATCCGCTGTGTCTGCAGGCCCAGGGCCAGCATACGTGAGTCATAGCTCCGGGACAGTCCCGCCAGTGACGTGGCGTCACCACCCGCTCCCACCACGCCCTGGAACTGCGGGTAATACGAGCTCGCCAACGCCCGGCTCACGCCTGCACCAGAGTCACCTGCGGCGCCCTGCAAGTGACAAGGTAGTGTAACCTTCATACGCGAATTTCTCAGCTTAGCTGATATAGCTCCGGGACAGTCCCGCTAGTGACGTCACCACAACCCCCATAGATCTCACATTTAAGGCTCGGGATGAACTGGCAAATTGACCACCCTTTTTTCACATGCATAACTGCCCAACAACGACAACAGTCTTTCTTTTCTTCACGAGGTAATAAAGAAGGTTGATTCAAAAATATCATAACCAGCTCTGTAAAATTCTTCACAGCACGGAATACGGTCCACTCACGGCTCGCAAAAGTGCATTTTCTTTTTGTTTTGTAAAGATAAAATAACCATTATTGTGTATAATTTATCACTCCAATGATGATGATATTATTATAATTATTATTACTATATTTATTATTATTATTATTATTATTATCGTCAGGAGAGGGCACCTCGGTCCGTACACGGGGTATATTAAGGTTTCCTGTCACACTTCCTGGGCGAATATCTATGGCCAGGTCACGACGCTTCTTGCGTGACTTGAAGCCCCGCCCATTCTCCAGCTCTGACGTATCGCCGGCCGAGCCATGTGATTGGCTAATAACTCCACCAATGAAATCGGCCACCTCATCCTGTACAGAAAATGTATTATTATTATTGTTTATTTTTCGCAGTGTTGACTTGCACTACACTCTGTTTTTCTGTCTTTAATCTGGTTTAATAAATATATCAATGTTAACCTATTATATTGTTTAAAGCTTATTAGAAGTGTGCGAAGCTTCTAGCCATCAACAAAACATAACACGTGTATTTTTGTTTTTCACCAAAATATTCATTTTTTTAATTGACGCGGTCGGCGATCTTTTTTTTTATATTTATCTTTTCATATTTATAAAAAATAAACTGTTGTTTATTTACTTTTGAAAATTTCGATAACCCCGTCTTGGCCAAAATTCTTGTTTTTTTTTTTTTGTTTTTTTTTTTTTGTTTTTTTTTTGCGTTTACAATGTTTTCTTGCATTAAAGTTTGAGGGCTAAAGCCGTCAGCTAAAATTTTAAGATAATTTTTCAAGGTCATTTTCGGTATTTTTTTCATGCCTTATGGGATTTTTTTCTACTTTCAGATTTTAGTGACCCAGATGGGGATGAGAAAAAATGTTATTTTTGCCTGGCCTAAGTAGTAGGTTATAACAATTTCACCCTCGAATACTTCGTCAGGGTCTCGACAGAGAAAATTTGCCAATTTACTTCAAAAATCAATATCTTAGAGTAGATAACGCATATCTGAGAGATAACAGACTACCTGTATACATCTGTCAACCATATTTTGCGTGATTCCCTCTGCCTTTTTCTTGGCTCTGCTCACTCGCAAGTGTTCGTCTGCCCCTCCCACAACCAGCAAACTGTCAGTCACATTTTACACACCATAAACCATTCTGAAGGATATGTTCAGATTAAGTTCTTAAAGTTTAAAGCTAAGTAATAGTCATTAGGATTCTATTTGAGGGGCCGACTTGACCAAAAAGGGCCGAGTTGACCAAACACCTTCTATTTGAGTTCTGTTTTCAATCCATCCCCACCCCAATCGCTGCTCCAATATGTTTATTTTACTTAAATTGCAAACAATAGTTATTCAATAAATACATATTTTTATGATTCTCATTTAAAAGGAAATCTGTTGGCTCTGTTTGTGGACTACATTTATATCGGACTGTAATTTGACGACGCTTTCTCGCGCACCTGTTATCCGCGCGCATTTTCTCACGCAGGTCTTCTATGTCGTCAACAGTGCACGTGCTCGCTTTCTGGCCAATCACAAAGAGCGTCGGCATGCGGCTGTCTAGCAAAGGGTCATCACAGTCACCGCGGGAACCATGGATACTCCGGAGCGGGAAGCCGAGGCACACGACGGCCGTCACCGCCTCGCTCAGCGCCACCTTGTGGGAGAAAAAAAGAAAAACTGGATTCTTTCTGGCGGAAAGGAAGCATGGCATAATTATGTGTGCCAAAATTGGATTGTTTCATAAACAAAGGGCATTTGATATTCAACTTTATGCATATGTATCTCCTTAAATCAGTTAATTAAACAGATACTTAAAAACTCTCTCTCTCTCTCTCTCTCTCTCTCTCTCTCTCTCTCTCTCTCTCTCTCTCTCAACATTTTTTCATTTTGATCTTCACCTGACACGCAATGAGAGCTCCGACGCTCCAGCCAACGAGCACGATGGGTCTCCCTGGGAACTGCGTGCGGAGCTGCAACAGACAGGAATGGTTAACCTCCACTTACACATACATCAAGAATAATTCCTACATATGTTATAGAAATGTTGATTTCCTTTCTAGTATGCACGAATAATACTCCCGCCACTGACTATGTCCATGGTAACAAGGATGAAACTGAGGGGGGAGGGGAGGGGGGAAAGGGGGCATGGAGAGTGGACTCACTTCCTGTACTTTGGTCCTCACGGTGTTGATCATGTGCTGCAGGCACTGCGCTATGCTGAGGCTACTCCCGCCACCCACTGTGTGCATGGTAACGGGGATGACCTTGCCCATGCCCGACAGCTGACTGTGCCAGAATTTGCTGCGTTTTGATTGGTGGTTGCTGGATACTGTTGGCCCACTTGGTGCTATCAGCAGCAATGGGTTTCCCGGCAACTTTTTCTGAAAAAAGCAAACAAAAAAAAAAAATAAAAAAAAAGAAACTACTGCTTCGTATCTTGCTTCTATACTTCTATACGTAATCTTCGCGGTTGATTAGGTTTTTGTATGTAGTTTAGGTTTTGGTGACCTTCTGTCGTTGTTCAAGGTCACTGGGGAACTTCGAAATTTCACAGGTGATTTCCCATGCCCCGTGGTATGTGAACACCATATCTCATTGGATGGCCGGATATATATATATATATATATATCCGACAAACTGCACACAATACTAACCGTCACATGATCACTCCCACATATGGAACAGCTTGGTACCCAAATGAAAACAAAGTTTGCAGCGAAAAAAGAAAAAGAATAGTATAGCTAGACCTGCTAAGGCCTTTAAATACGACCATAACATTCCTTGGCCAGTGAATTTATTTCTCAATTGTACCTAAGACCATAAGGGTATTCGTATCCCTCACCGGTGTCCCCAAATCCTGACATGCCTCGGACTAAAACGTCAAGTGGCACGAGTGAATGGGGGGGGGGGGGGGAGGTGTTTCCTCAAACGCCTTCCTCAATCGTAATGGCATATTTTTTAGATTAAACATACAACTCCGGTGTCTAATCTCCCCATAATTCAGCCTATTGTTGCAGATAAAGGCCTCATAATCCACCACAACTGACACTGACCCCTGTCTGAGTGACAGGTTACGTAATAACTGTAGGTGATTAACGTATAGCAGGGTTGAGATTTCGGGGTCGCCCGGTCGCCCGTGGCGACCAACTTTTGGCTCGGGCGACCAAATTTTTTGAGTTGGTCGCTCGAGTGGCGACTAACTTTTTTTTCTGAGTATTTTCAGGTAAATTTTGCAAAAATTGCGCCGGGGGACTAACTTTTGTGCAGGGCGATTAACTTTTTTAGGTCGGTCGCCCTCCGGGCGACCAGAAGATTTTAGGAAGCCTCAACCCTGTATAAAAAGTTCAATTACAGGCAATGTAGGAAAAAATAGTCACGGATCGATAGTTATGCCGCCATTGTTTTCAAGTATTCCAAAAAAACGCATAAACATTTGAGAATCATCTGGAAAACAAGAGATTCCCGGCGTAGTTAACAACTATGCTTAGTCAATAAACGAGCCGATAAAACGGATAAGGTGGGCGGCGGAGGGAGGGGGGGGGGATGGGCGGGGAGTGGTGTTAGATTCAGCGACTGCAAGATATATCACCTATTTTTTAAGTGGTGACGTCATACTATTTCTTAATCTTCTATCAGACTTTTATGTTCAACAGAAACCGTGCGACTTATCCATGGAATACCTGCACCGTTATATTGAGATGTTTTGCTTAACAGGTAGCTTTTTTTTATTTAATTAATGACTGAATCATTCACGTAATAGATAGGTGGGTACCAATGCCCGCAAGCTTTAGTCAAAATATCACGAGATTAAGGCCATATCTAGAGCCACTAGCATTTTCTCTTCTTTTTTTCGGCAAATAACCGAAAAAAATTCTAGCCAGATTTGTACTAATGTCCGCCTCCCTCATTTTCCTTCTTTTCTTTTTTTTTTTTTTTTTTTTTTGCCAATATTTTAGCCACTTTTTGGCGAATTGCCAAAAAAGTTATAGCCAGGTAGGTACTTACATCCGCTACCATCAACCAAAATTTCAAGGCATTCTGGGTAAAATCCTAGGAGATACGCGATTTTTCAACTTATACGCGTACGCGCACATACTTATACGCGCACATACTTTCTGTAGCTGCTATAGCTCTTGCTTCTCTGAGAAGCTGGGGCTAAAAACAAAGCCAAAAGTGCTTACGGGTTTGTGTGACGTCATGATACTAGCAACTGGGTCCCAAGGCCGCTTAAGGAGAAGGGCAAGGGCTTCCTGTGACTTCTCTCCCAGCCTCTTCGCCTGCATGTCAATCATCTTGTCGATCAGACCGGGCACCTGCAGGACAAATAATTAATACACATAAATGACGTCACAACGACGCCCAGCCCATCAGCATTGGTTAATGTAAATAAATGGAACAAAGAAACACTTTCGATCTAAATGTAACAATTTTCTTCGCAAAGTAGCCCCTATGAAATATCCTTCTTGATAAAATACCCTTCCTGTTTCTAATTATAAACAAGGTTGGTCAGTGAAAGTGACTATGTCCCCCGCCGGCGTACAATCCCGGTATTTGATTTTGTTAGGTTGGACTACAACCCTTCCTATCATGTTCGTGAATTTTAAAATTCCAGCTGGACCAATGTCCTTAAACCAACATGGTTCATTTACAATACCAATTCTTGTTACCACCCATACTACCTATGTGTATAACATTTGGCAATTGTTTCAAAAAATGTAGGCTTGAGTGTGTTAACAAACTCATTCCAGTATGTAAGGGTTGTGAAAATTTCTGAAGTTCAGCTGGGCCAATGTCCTTGAGCCGATAGGGCTCATTTACAATACCGACCTTTGTTGTTCCAATACTTCCTATATCTAAAAGATTTCAACAATAGATCTAGAAATGTAGGCTTGAGTGTGTTAACAAACTCGTTCAACTGAGTAAGGATTGGGAAAATTTGTGAAGTTCAACTGGATCAATGTCCTTGGGCCGACATGGGTCATTTACGATACCAAACCTTGTTGGTTCTAATACTACTCACAGTTAAGATATCTTGTCAATCGGTGCAGCAATCTAGGCTTGAGTGTGTTAACAAACTCATTCCAGTATGTAAGAGTTGTGAAAATTTCTGAAGTTCAGCTGGGCCAATGTCCTTCGGCCGATACAGCTCATTTCCAATACCGATCCTTGTTCGTTCCAGTACTATCCATAGATACAATATCTTAACAATCGGTGGAAAAATCTAGGCTTGAGTGTGTTAACAAACTCTTTCGACCGAGTAAGGATTGGCAAAATTTGTGAAGTTCAGATGGGCCAATGTCCTTGGGCCGATTGGCTCATTTACAATACCGATCCTTGTTTGTTCCAGTTCTACCCATAGATACAATATCTTAACAATCGGTGGAAAAATCTAGGCTTGAGTGTGTTAACAAACTCATTCGACTGAGTAAGGATAGGGAAAATTAGTGAAGTTCAGCTGGGCCAATGTCCTTGGGCCGACTTGGCTCATTTACAATACCGATCGTTCCAGTACTACCCATATATACAATATCTTAACAATCGGTGGAAAAATGTAGGCTTGAGTGTGTTAACAAAAAAGGTGTCGACAGACGGACAGACAAACCCGAAAACTATAGTCCCCCGGGACTAATTAAGTGAAATCACAGTGTAAAACCGAAAAAAAACTTTAATCCCCCCCTCCCCCGAAAGGAACTCAGCAGGGACTGATAATTTTGTAATAAAGAAATCACAATATACACCAAATCAGTCTGACAAACATTTTTTATGCGTCTCATTTACTTGGTTTTAATAAGTTTCAGATTTTGCACACCATCATTCGTGAATTTGAAATAATATACACATATACCGAAGACAAGTGCCACAAACGGCTGGATGGTCCGGTACCCTTGGTAAAGAACCCAAAATTCTCAAGTAATTGACACACACAAACTGAAAAACTCAGTCCGATCAAATGTGCAAAAGGCCAGCTATTGACCATCTTTTTGTTAGACATAATCTTGATTTTTCAAATCCATAAACATTGTCTTACATTTCTGGCTGATTTTTCATATTTCAGAATTATTATTTTTTTTAATTCATGCCAAATTTCCAATTACATCAAAACTCTGCGTGACACAGCTTTTGACATGCTACATCCCTGTAAACATTTTGGCGTAAATAAAACGTCGATTTGAGGTATCGTCAAATCGCAACATTGAAATTTGGTTTTGATCAGTGGCGACCACAGACCAATGTCTTTGATGCAATGCTGAATAAATTTCGGAAAATCGGCGATTTGTGCAGACGTCGAAAAAGAAAAAAAAATAGGCAACTGCAGAAGAAAGACCCCCCCCCCCCCCCCCCCCCCGCGTACAATTATTGACATACCCACACTTTTGCCATGTATATTTCATATTCAACGGAGACCCAACGCTGATAAAAAGTCAAGAGAGGGGGAGGGGGAGGGGGACTCTCAGAGTCCTAAAAAATAAACGGAACCCATGAAAAAATCCACCACTCATAATTTTAATTATGTCAAAAATGAACAATGACCGTTTTGTTTCTGTAATATGGTACAGTCCAGCCTCATCTTTTATCTTGTAGAACACATAGTTACTGTGTATCCATCGAAACAATGTCCTATACCGCGGTCCTTCAGGGCCGTAGCTCCCGCCCTCCACCCCCGCCATCAACACACACCATCCATTTCTTCACTCTCTTTTAGAGGTAATTGTTTTTTTTTATGGGGGCAAGGCTGGGCATCTTTAAACCTACCATGCATTTTTTTTTTTTTGGGGGGGGGGGGAGGCGGGAGGGGTGGTGGATGGGGGTGGAAGAGTTCGTCCCCTTTTCGTACTATGCAATGTCGGCAAAATAGTGCCAACCTGCAATGTGAAAACGTGAGAAAATACAGACAAATGCCAAATTCTGATTAAACAGAAGTACGTATTTTTCGGTATGCAAATAGAAAATTTCACGAAAGACAGTGCTGCACAGAAAAAACAATTTTGGAAATAAATTTAGGCATTTTGGGATTTTTTTTTTTTAAATCCAGTGATATTCCATAGAATACGACTGTGCGCAAGTAGAATTTATTTTCAGACAGTTTGAGTATTGTGTGAATAACACATTTCTGATCTATACTTTGGAATGTTTCCAAGCGCAGGTCTTACAGCAACCTTTTTTTTTTTCTTCTTTTTTTTTTTTTTTTTTGGCAACTCGGAATGTTACATGTTTTAGAAAAACTGAAATGCTACAACATGTAAATGTTTCGTCGAAATGAAAGGTTATGAAATTTAACGTCCGCCGTACAACAGTAGTCTTAAGTCCAACTCCGAATTTACAACGCAGCGATATATATATATATATATATATATATATATATATATAAATTTTCTCGGATGTATGACAAAGATATAAGTCAAAAACTACTAGGCATTTTCTTTGGTCTTGCGTCTTTTTCACTAAACTGGTCATTTTACACACCACATTGTGTGAATTTCAAGCTCGAGTGGATACATATGCTGGCGGCTTCTATATTCACAATTGATGGTCCGGCACCTTTGGTGAAGAACCCAATTCTTGAAAACACAAGTTTCATCACTAGCAAACTGGTACTGAGCCCCTACTTCTATAAAATCGTGCCAAAGGTCAACTATTGACCATCTTTTCTTTTCTTTTTTTTTTCTTCAAAGATGCAATAAGACGTTTATATATTAATCGAACGCAAATAGACAACAACAACTGAAATAGCACCGATAAAATGCTCAACACATCACAGTTGTGTTATCCGTGATTTGAGTGGCAAGTTCACTCACACATTTCGCCATCGCGTACAAATCGAAAGCAGTATTTCCGTGGAACATCCACACAGAAACTGACCTGTGAGCCAAGCTTGAAACTTGTGGTTTTGAACTGAGTTACAGCCTCGGAATTTTTGCACACCATATTCCGTAAATTTCTTAATCACGAATATTTATCTTGCGCATCCACGTAATTTCATATCACAACATGGTCCGTAACCTTTGGTAAGGAATGCAGATTTGCAGCTAGTTATGATGCAGCACGAGGTCAACTTTTGAGCATCTGTTTTTTTTTTTTTTTTTTTTTTTTTTTTTTTTTTTATTCGCTTCAAATTAATGCACTGACTCAGGATCATATAATTAAGGACTTACAGGCTGGCAGAAATAGAAGGATAAAACCCAAACAACTTTCAGGACCATGAGACACAGTGGGGCCCTGTTCGAATACAAGAATGCCCAGGGACACTGTGCCAGTCCGGAGTCTATTTGTCTACCATCAGGGTCTGGAAGAAAACTAAGTCTCGTTTCTCAGTACACATTTATACACGGAGACCTTTTTTTCTGTTTTGTTCTTAAAAAACCAAAATCTTGGAAAGATAAGCTTTATACTCACAAACGTTTACTGATCACGAAGTCCAATGAAACGGTGCTAGAGTTCAACTATTGGCCATCTTTTTTTTTTCCCCCAAGTTGGCATTTTTGAAGTGTTTGCTTTTTAAACTGACTTGTTCCTATCTCGATTTTACACACCATATTGTGTGAATTTCATAACCACGTAAATACATATTGCAAACTCTCCAAGTTGTAACAAACGATGGTCTGGAACCTTTGGTAAAGAATGCAGAAAGGCAAAATAAGCACCCCATGGTACATCATCCACTCGACCTGAAAATCAGTTCAGCACCAGTGCCAAACGTCTTTTCGACCACCCAGAACCCCGGAATTAAGACGGGGCTGGTATTTGAAATCGCAACATTAGACTTAGTTGTAATTTAATATCGATTGTACATACTGAGTATGCAGGGCACAGACTATGCTGGACAATCTCGTCTCATATTTCTTTTTCACTAAACTGAGAATGTTACACACCACATTGTGTGAATTTCAAGCTTAAGTGGATACATATGATGGCGGTTTCTACATTCACAACCGATGGTCCGGCACCTTTGGTGAAGAACCCAATTCTTGACAAGTTTGATCGTTAGCAAAGCTGGTCCTGAGCACCCAGTAAAAATCGTGCCAAAGGTCAACTATTGACCATCTTTTCCTTTTTTATTTTATTTATTTATTTTTCTTGTTTATATTATATTTATTTTGGTCTTTTTTTTTTTTTCAAAGATACATTAAAGCTTTTACATATTAATCGAACGGTAACAATTGAAAAAAAAAAAGCTCAGCAACATAACAACTGTGTTATCCGTGATTTAAGTGGCAAGTTAACTCACACACTTCCCCACTGCGTACAAAGGAAGGACAGAGCCGTATTTGCGTGGAACAGCCACATAGAAACTGACCCATACACCAAGCTTGGAGTTTCTGCTTTTTGAACTGAGTTGCAACCTTGGAATTTTACACACCATAAGGTCAGGAGCTTTTTGTAAAGAATACAGCATGAAAGGAAACTGTACACGGGTTCTAAACCACTGCACCACAGGCCCACTTTTTACTATCTTTTTTTTTTTTCTTTTCACTTCAAATTTATGCAGTGACTCAAGATAATACAATAGTGATTTAAAGACTGGCAGAAACAGAAGGCTAAAACCTAACCAACTTTTAGTCCGGGCCACGAGAAAGAGCTAGGGATGGGGGGGGGGGGGGTCCTGCTTGAATAGAAGAATGCCCAGGGACATTGCGCTGAAACAGGTGATATTTAGCGTCCAACGGCAGCCTTGAATGTAATTCCGAATTAACAAGCCAGATATCGATGACGCAGAGAAACTCTTAAGCATTATATCTTTCCACTTTTTTTTCCCCATGTTGACCTTTTTGGAGTGTGTACTTTTAAACTGACTTATTCCTATCTCGATTTTACACACCATTTTGTGTGAATTTCACAATCACCTAAATATATATCGCACAGGCCCGAGGTTTTACACCAGATGGTCCGAAACCTTTGGTAAAAAATGCAGATATGCAAAACAAGCACCCATTCATCTAAACTCGAACTGAAAAGCAGTTCATCACCACTGAGTCAAAGGCCAACTTTCGACCATCTTTTTGCATGTATATATATATATATATATATATATATATATATATATAGGTCTTTGGTCATATCGGCACTTTACTAACTCGGCACCAAACAAACTCGGCATTTTTTGGTCAACTCGGCACTTTTTTTTTTGGTCAAGTCGACACCAAGCCTAGTCAAGTCGGCACCAAAAATTTTAAAAATAGTTTTGACAATAATTTACCTACAGTCCATCACGCACCACAATTTACGCAAAATATTTTAGCGCATTACAGAAACCAGTAAGCGTAAATTTTTACGTAAGCTATGTTAAATAAATGAAATTCCGTTAAAAATAAACCAGATTGACAGTTGTTTTAATGGGAACAGAAACCTTGAGTACCATAGACACCTTTTACTCCGGTTTATGATCTCTAAGCCTTTGTTTTCGAATTTGTGACCTAATCAATTGATGTTTTACATAAGACCCTTTTAACGGAACTTAAAAAGCATAATTTTTCGGATATAATTTAATGTAGTGGTGTGAGTAATTACACTATGTAATTAATTGCAATGGATATTTGTTTGAAAACCTAATTGCAATTAGATTTCTACTGTGATGTGATGGAGTACTTAGCAAGAAGTTTATAGAATTGCATTTTTTTTATTTCCGGTAAGGTTCGCAATCGAGTCGCGCTCGACGAGTCCCGCTGGTTTCCTTCGCCTGTCGAGCCAAACGAGCTTTTTTTTTTAACTGATTTTTTATTTAACTGTCTGTAAATGCAGCCTTGGCAAAATATTTTGCTATTCATAACGGATTAATAGCGAAAGGGGTGGTGTATCTCGTACCAAGCCACTAATCCTCTTATCAAAAACGCAAACGTGCACTGTACCAGCACACAAGCATCCGTATATATTTCATATAATCTGATTATGGTGTGTAAAAATTACGGCGACTTGTCTCTGCCATTTTTAACTGTCGGTGAGTGGACTTAATGGGTGTCGGCGACTTTGACTCTCGGCGAGATGTCCTGCTCCCATTGAAATAACGCAGTGCACGTGTTCTTATACCCTGGTACTGATTGCAATTAATTCCTGTTAGACTCTCAAACTTATGCGCTATTGTTATTTTTTTAATTGCAATTCTTTTCACAACAGTTGCAATTGAACTGATCAAAGATTTTAACCAGAGTATTGTTGAAGTGGAATCAAGCCTGTGATCGTTATATAATAATAAACACACAAAAGTTGTGAAAACAACTGTAATTGTGACATGAAAGGTGTCTGAACAACTCTGTAATTATGAGATGAAAGACACTTTGTTCTCAGAAAAAGGTGTGTAAAATAACAAGTCAAAACATCTCTCAGTATGACAATATAAAAACTATTTTGCATAATTTTACTTAACTATCTTCTATTTTGCGTAAACTTTCTTGTATGTTGTCAAAACTATTTTTTTTAACTTTTTGGTGCCGAGTTGACCAGGCTTGGTGCCGACTTGACCAAAACCAAAAGTGCCGAGTCGACCAAAAAGTGCCGAGTTTGTTTGGTGCCGAGTTAGTAAAGTGCCGATTTGACCAAACCCCTATATATATACATACCAATTCATCTTTCAGACACAGAAAAGTATCCCACGCATTCTCCGATCACTTGCTATCCTCCCCCTTCTTCCCCTTTCTCTCCCCCCCCCCCACCCCCTCACATGGCCGATTGTTCTCAAGCCTTTATCCTGCCCAACAATTACGTGGCTTCCAGTTTAAAGACTAACATCGAATGAGAGGCACAAACGTTGCTTTCACACATTTTTCTTTCCTTTTTTTCACCAATTTCAATGTACTCTTTATGTTATTTCACTTACATGAGTTGACAATTATGAGCTGGCCGAAATGCGACTATTGTTTAACGGGGAGGGGGGGGGGGGGGGACCGGGGGGCTGAAACCCACATTCTTCACCAAGTAACATTTCGTAAGGACCCACGAAGGGAGAGGGTAGTGGGGGTGGTATTTGAATACGAGTATGTCCAGGGACATTGTGCCAGCCTGGCTTTTTCCCTATCTATCATATCTACTATCTCCAGCCAATAACAGCACACACATCAACTTACCTTGCTTTTTAACGTCTGCAGAACATCGAGGTACGTGGCGAGTAGAGGCTGGCTCAGACAATCCACCAGAACCCCGTGTAGCCACTGAGTCAGTTTCGTTTCCTGTCACAGATTGTGGTGTGTAAAATGACACAGAAATCGGATTGGAGATTTGGCACAGATTTATAAATACCTCTGAAAATCGATTCCACTGTAATTAGACCTGTGACGCATTTCCAAACAGTATAACTGTGATTACATTTTAACAGAACAACCTGCTGTTTTGTTTTTTATTTCGAGAAATGCAAGAGCAGTATAAAAAATGCAAAATTGAACGCAACAGTCCAAACTGCCATAGAAAAAAAACAACAAGATATACCGTAATTATTCTGAATTTTAACAAGAACTGGAAACACAATATGCGAGTTAAGCGAAAAAAAGAACTGAAACGAAATGAAAGATTTAAAAAAAATAATAATAATACCCAAGCCTAACTTTCATGTTTACAGCGACGTTAATATTGAGGATATTTTGGACATTCTTTCAACGTGGAACTCAACATAAATGCAAACAAATGTAGATAGATGGACGAACGCCTCTTACCCACATAATCCCCGCTAACGCCTGTCTGATCCTGCGCGCTGTTTTGTCAATATGTATACGCCTCATGATTGGCTCATTCACGTGCTGAAATGTAACAGCCAATTCCATTGGTTCATTGTACAAAAGTAAACAAATAAACCTACATGAACTTTTTTTCTCACCTATATTTCTGTATTCTGTAGTATATAAAATCAAGCAATAAATTTTTCCTACAAACCACAATTTCTTATCAGTTTAGACAAAATAAATAAATATAATTATACAACTTCCAATCTTGGTTCTTTTTTTTTTTTTTTTTTTTTTTTTTTTTTTTTTTTTTTTTGGATTGTACTGTAGGGCAGTTTCGGGGAGTAACGACACTTCCAGTGCCCTCACCCCTTCATACGCCAGCCGGCTGAGGCGGTCCCCCTGCAAGGCCCTGGTCACCTTGTTGAAGAGCCGATTCTGCTGCATGCTCCACCCAGCCCTACAACATCAAAGACACACATTTTGTCAGAGGAACCGGGACCTGTTTTCATTGCAGTTATTTGTTTTATATATGTCATTAAAATTAGGATTGTGTTTTTTATTTAGTAAATTTTAGGAGCTCTCATTTTTATCTCTTTTTCAGAGATGCTCTACTCCAACTTGTCCCTTTCCCGTGCCTTCACGACCACCCCACCTGGCCGTGCCTGGACGCTATCATAGCGACCCCTTTCACCCCAGTCCTATCCACCCCCTCTCCTCACCCCCCCCCCCCCAGAAATGCCCCTCGACATCTGCTCCTTCTATCACCACCCCCCTTTTTCGCCTGACCGTGACACGCGTTCCTCCCGCCATCACCCACGCCCCCTCCTCCGTACCTGGACACGCGCTCCTCCCGCCATCACCCCCCGCCCCCTCCTCCGTACCTGGACACGCGTTCCTCCCGCCATCACCCACGCCCCCTTCTCCGTACCTGGACACGCGTTCCTCCCGCCATCACCCACGCCCCCTTCTCCGTACCTGGACACGCGTTCCTCCCGCCATCACCCACGCCCCCTTCCTCCGTACCTGGACACGCGCTCCTCCCGTCATCCCCATCCCTTCCTCCGTACCTGGACACGCGCTCCTCCCGTTACCCCCCCCCTTCCTCCCTCCGTACCTGGACACGCGCTCATCCCGGCATCCCCACCCCTTCCTCACTACCTGGACACGCGCTCCTCCCGCCACCCCCCCTCCGTACCTGGACGAGCGCTCCTCCCGTCACCCCCCCCCCCCCCGCCGCCCCTTCCTCCCTCCGTACCTGGACACGTGTTCCTCCCGTCACCACCCCCCCCTCCTCCGTACCTGGACACACGCTCCTCCCGTCATCCCCATCCCTTCCTCCGTACCTGGACACGCGCTCCTCCCGTTACCCCCCCCCCTTCCTCCCTCCGTACCTGGACACACGCTCCTCCCGTCACCACCCCCCCCCCTCCTCCGTACCTGGACACGCGTTCCTCCCGCCATCACCCCCGCCCCCTCCTCCGTACCTGGACACGCGCTCCTCCCGTCATCTCCATCCCTTCCTCCGTACCTGGACACGCGCTCCTCCCGTTACCCCCCCCCTTCCTCCCTCCGTACCTGGACACGCGCTCCTCCCGGCATCCCCACCCCTTCCTCACTACCTGGACACGCGCTCCTCCCGCCACCCCCCCTCCGTACCTGGACACGCGCTCCTCCCGTCACCCCCCCCCGCCGCCCCTTCCTCCCTCCGTACCTGGACACACGCTCCTCCCGTCATCCCCCCCCTCCTCCGTACCTGGACACGCGTTCCTCCCGTCACCACCCCCCCTCCTCCGTACCTGGACACACGCTCCTCCCGTCATCCCCCCCTCCTCCGTACCTGGACACGCGTTCCTCCCGTCACCACCCCCCCTCCTCCGTACCTGGACACACGCTCCTCCCGTCATCCCCCCCCCTCCTCCGTACCTGGACACGCGTTCCTCCCGTCACCACCCCCCCTCCTCCGTAACTGGACACGCGTTCCTCCCGTCACCCACCCCCCCCCCTCCTGCCCCTTCCTCCCTCCGTACCTGGACACGCGCTCCTCCCAGTCGTCGCCCACCTCGCCCACGCGCACGATGCCCAGGTAGCGCTCGCACTCGTGCATCAGCTGGCGCGCCTTCCCCGCCTCGTACGGCACGCTCCGCGCCGGCTCCTCGCCGTCCACGTCCACAAGCTCCTCCTCTGCCCCACTGCAAACACCATCGCAAAACTAGAGCGACAAGTTACTGAGTTTGAATCGGGTACAACTGTAAGTTAAGTATCTACAGCCGGTGACGTTATGACGTCATATGACGCTACGCACTGCGCAATCTGCAGTACATAAAGCGGTCAGTGCATGTGAACGTAAGAACATACAGGAATATAACACATTCCAAACAGAATTCACTGCATCTGTCTGTGTGTACGGGCTGTATATGAGCTGATCGGGGTTGGGGATGGGTGGGCATGTGTGGGTGGGGGGGGGGGGTGTATGTGAGCTGGAGTGGGGGCTGGGGTGTGTGGGCATGTGTGGGGAGAGGTGGGTGTGTGGGGGGGGGGGGGGGGTAGGTGGGTGTGAACTGGGGGGGGCTTGTGTGGGTGGGCATGTGTGTTGGGGAAGTGGGGCGTGTGGGTGTGGGGAAGCGGTGTGGTGTGGGGTGGGTGTGTTGGGGGGCGGGGGTGGGGCTCGGTGTGGGTATAACGAACAGCACATTTTTACGACGATATTTACAACGGCTACTCGCATCGACCCGTTCCCTACGTTTCTAAAGCGCCAAATTATACAAGGGAACAGTCGCTTCGCCACTTATAACTTGAGGCAAAAGTTTGATAAACACGTTAGAAATCTTCGAAAATATTGTGAATGTACACTGTGTTAAATCATGGCCCAAGCTAACCAAAGCACATTCTGTATGCATTCATCTTGTCACAAAAATAGAAACAGTCATGCAACACACAGACACACACCCATTCGCGCACGCGTCGTGCACGCGCACACAACTACTCCTACCTTTGTCCCGCGTTCTCCTTCTGACTGCCATGGCGGGGGTAGGGCGCCATGAACAGGAGTCTGGCGGGCCTGGCGTTGCTGGCGTCCGGGTGGGCGCTCCACGGCTTGGTGTAGTTGTGATCGAGTAGCACCGTCTCGCCCACCTGGGTGCCCCCACCTGCCACGTAAAGCAAAGGTCTAGAGGTTATCAGTGCCCTGCCCTGGGTGCCCCAACCTGCCACGTACAGCAAAAGTCTAGAGGTTATCAGTGCCCTGCCCTGGGTGCCCCAACCTGCCACGTACAGCAAAAGTCTAGAGGTTATCAGTGCCCTGCCCTGGGAGCCCCAACCTGCAACGTCTGAAGGCAATAACAGTGCCCTGTTTGTTTATTTCTTCTTCTTATTTTTTTATATTTTAGTCGCCGAGATATTGAGAATTGGCAAGAATGGCATTCAGTATTTTTTTAATCGATTCACAAGAATGAGTTATCTTATGAAATTCAAAGAATGCACTGGTCATACGTATTACGGAAACGGGACAGAAATCTCCAGTATATCATCGAAGTATAAAGGCCATAATGTTCTACCCCTTGCTCTCCCCCGTCCGACCCCCCCCCCCCCCCCCTCCCCTCCTCCCAGTACTTTATAAGATTACCCTAAACGACTGATAAAAGCCGACCTGTGATTTGCGAGAAGAGAGACGGTCTGCGCATGTGCGTCCCATGAGTACCGCTGTGTACTGAAGGCGTAGTACTCGCGACACCGCTTTGTACTGGTACATCCACCATAGCTGTACCTTTATGTGGATACCTGGGGAAAAGACCACACAAGCAGGTCACACAACGCTCTTCCAGGTAATAATTATTACGCGTGCGCTGATTACTGATTTCAAAATATACCGAAGTTGGAAGGTTATTTTGGACCGAAACATCACACCTAATCAACCGATTACGGTTCGCAGAAATTCGAAAAATGTAGCCCCCGTACTGGCTTTGTGATGAACTTGCAATTTTTTTAACATCAGTTGTTGACATTTCATGGGCTTTTACATCTGTCGACGTTTTGACCGTCGACGTTTTATCCGGCATTTGTTAGCGGTCTATCGCTCCTCTCGTACATGTTCACGGAAATATGAGTACAAGTTTACTAAGCGTTTCCCGATTTCTCTTTTCGTAGTATTATGTAAACATCCTTACCACCCAATTATACATGATTAAAGTTTAATAGTCAATAATGAGCTCAGAATGTCCCCGAGAACCAAGTGAACAGTAGATCGGAACTTATTAAAATTTCTATAGTGTCAGCTGCCTATAAATCCGAAATTGTAGCTCTAAAAGGTAATAACGCCACTTTTCCGAACGACCCAAACACCAAGCTACAAAAGAAAGACTGTTTCCATCACAGAGATGACTATTTTAATTTTTATCTGATTTGAATCTACTGTTCAATTGTATCTTTTTTCTCGCAGATGCAACCAAATTCTCTCTACAAACAAAACCTAACGTAGAGTAAGCTGACCCTAATCCCTACCAATTAATGTTGAAGTTTATTTAGTACATAATGAGGCCACAAAAATTGGTCACCTAAACGACACCATCACCAGGGGAACTTACTGGCAGCTAGTTCGTTCAAAGCTGCCAGATTGTTTCTATATCTGAACTGACAATCTGGAGTTTGTACCGTAGCTCACCTCGAACTTCAGACACTTGAAAAAGCTTAACGAAGAACACGACATAAATGTAAATTCGATATCAGATAAGATAACACATCATTTTGTTTCGAAACTTGCAGCCGTCAAGCTTGAACTGCGTTTGAAAGGGTAACAGCATAAACCTTGTGCGGAAAACTTCGGGCTTTCATACATTATATATATATATATATATATATATATATATATATATATATATATATATATATATATATATATATATATATATATATGTTACAGGGAATCTGTGTAATTAGGGATTTCACGAAATCCCTAGGGAATCCGTGTGATGAATAAGCTCATATTGATTATAGAACTATTTTGAAAAATTATCCATCCAGGAAGGCTGTTTAGTGGTTCTTCAAAACTGTGTATCCCTTTTCATATCGAAAGGAACTGGAATTTAAACATTACCATCCAAAATAACAGAATTTGGCGTGAAATATGACATAAGTTAATAGGGTAAAAAGTATCGCTAAATTCAGATACTGAAGTATCTCATAAATGATAGTTTGGCAATCGAGTGCTTTGAGTATATTAATTTAAAATCTACTATTAATTTCGGTAAAATACGCCATTGCAAACATGAAAATTCTCAATAAAAACATCGAAATTGATTGAGCAAGTTATTACACGAATCCACAATCCATATATATGTTACAGGGAATCTGTGAAATTAGGGATTTCATGAAATCCCTAGGGAATTCGTGTAATGAATAAGTTCATATTGATTATAAAATTATTTAGAAAAATTATCCATTCATGAAGGCTGTTTAGTGGTTCTTCAAAACTGTGTATCCCTTTTCACATCGAAAGGAATTGGAATTTATAACATTACCATCCAATATAACAGAATTTGGCGGGAAATGTGACATGAGTTACATAAGACAAAAAATACCGCTAAATTCAGGTACTGAAGTATTACATGAATGACAGTTTGGCAATCGAGTGCTTTGAGTATATTAATTCAATATCTACAATTAATTTCGGTTAAATGCTACATTACAAACATGAAAATTCTCAATAAAAACATCGAAATTGATTGAGCAAATTATTACACGAATCCACTAGGGATTTCATGAAATCCCTAATTCCACAGCTTCCCTGTAACATATATATTACTCAGACCTCTTTTTCTATTTGACGCTATTGTATATCGCTCTAAGAGTTTCTGAAAGCTAAACAGATAGTCATTCGCGAGTAAAGATCACCAAAAATTAAACATGGAGTACGGAATAAACGGATTCTTGTACCGCGTTGTGTTAATGTTGGGGATGAATACAAGAGAACTCGGCCCCAAACGAACTCGGCCCCAATAACCCTACTGAAAATGGGTTCTCCTTGGGGCCGGCTTCTCCTGGTACTTTGGGGCCGAGTTCTCCTTGGACCGGGTTCTCCTGATACTTTGGGGCCGAGTTCTCCTTGGACCGGGTTCTCCTGATACTTTGGGGCCGAGTTCTCCTTGGACCGGGTTCTCCTGATACTTTGGGGATGGGGTATTTATTAGCAGACCTCAATGAGTTCAACGGGCAACAGTTCATTTATTTTATCGCATTTGTTTTAATGCATTGATTTTTCATGAAAAACTTCTTGCATACTTGTTTTCTTCTTTTTTCTAATTTTGTAATATTAAATGACTTTCAATGACTGATCATAGATATCTTCTGAGTTGATGATTTTTAGGGCTCTTTTTTGTTTGTTTTTTTTTAATCTGTTCAAGGGCGTTTGACTGTTCCTTCGTCATATTTGTTCCCTATGCTCGCCCGGCATGATTAAGTTTGGATATCACAACTGTTTGGTACAAGTTTACAAGATCTCCTTTTGGTGATCCACATCTCTTCAGCTTGGTAAGGAAGAACAATTCTATGTGTTCTTTCTTATTCATGCCTTATCCCACTTGTCCCACTCCCGACAACTTTGCGGATTTGGCTCTTTCGCTGACCGACTTGATGTCTAGCCTCGTGTTCTAATATATAACGGCCATCTTTTATCGAATTATCCATATTACTGTAAACTTTGCAAACCAGGAGGTGCCAAACTATAATAAGAATACAGACTAACAGTGCATAACGATCCGTGTGGTGAATGAAATGAAGTTCGATTCTGTCTCAGAAAAATACACAATACAAAACGATAATTTCCTTCACTAAGAAGACCCGAGAACTTACCTTTTACGTCCCTCCCCTAAAAATTTATTCTGAGTATTGATTATATTTAAATTGTTTCCTGTACCTTAAAGAAAGTTCTCGAGTTTTTTTGTTTTTTTTTGTTTTTTTTTTGTTTTTTTTTTTTTTTTTGAAGCTATTTCTAATAGCTCACAGGAACGTGGTAAAGTTTAAAATTTTCATCAGCAATCATGAAGACGGAGAACGAGAATTTCACTGTGCTGGAACCGAAAGGGTAGAAAAAATGAGCCTCTGATTTTAAGGCTACAGATTCCAAAGTCTGGTTCCTTTTGCTTCGTATGTTAAAGAGTGATTTCTATCGTCATTACGGTTCTACGTGGTGTCCAAACAACCTCGTCATTGTCAATTTGTGCTGGAGCACTATTCGATGTGTCCTAAGATTCCAGATTGATAAGATAAGCTTTTATTGGTTCCAATAGGCTACCAAGCGGTTGAATTGCTTGCGATAGCATACAAATGTAACAAGTATATATGAAGTAAAATTTAACACATGTATACAAAAAAAAAAAAAAACGTAGTTCGTACATCACATTCAAAAGGTCATTATTAAGGTCAATGTCTTTTTGCTATATATTTTTAATGATCTATGTAGCAGATTGGGCTCCTCACTAGCTGGTCCTTCTAGAACACCCACACCTGGACTATTATTTCCGCTTATCAACTTAGATTGGCTATCGTATTGTCTGGCGTGTTTCTGCTGCTTATCTGCACATGTCACAACGGTATCGTACCATTTGTAAGACGCTTTTTTTTTTGTACCATGCCAATACACAGACACAACCCAACATTTTACCACAATATTAAAGAAGTATATACGATGACAGGTGTCGTTCATGTTTGGGCCTGCACTTAACAAATAGCCAATAAGTCAGATCACACTTTGGGAGTTCAGAACAAAATGGGCACAAATTCTGCGTTTCGAATACAAATTAACCGATTAAAAAATTAAAGAAACGATAGAGAGATTTCGCCTAAATGTCAAATTTCTCTTGCATCAAAGAGCAATCGTGTTTTAATAACCCGTACGCTATTTTAAAAGTTCATTAAAAGTTTTTACAAATAGTTTTAAGTTTCAATTTCTTTTATGTTCCGAGTATGAGCTGTTTTTGCCTATATTTCTTCTATATGTTTCTATCATTTCTTTTATTTTTTTACCCAGTACCCTTGCAGTCGAAATTCTGGCGCATTTTATTTGAAATACACAAAGTGTGCTTTGGCTTATTACAGCAGGGGTTTCAACGAGAACGCGTGAAAGCACGTGTCTTGGAATTCGGGGCCATTTGTAACCCTCCCCCCCCCCCCATTTCATTTGTTTACTTTGACCTCATGAGGCCAGATATCGAAACACGAATGGAGGAAAAAGGTTGAGACTGTGGGGAAATGTGATGCTTTCACTTTTTGGTGCAAATTATTTAATTTACATGTCGCATTAAATGCTTTGAAACAATTGTTTCAGACTCGGGTACTCGTAAGCCCCATGTATACGATAGAATTTATGGTGTCTAAAGTCAGTGGTTGCCTCACCCACAAACTATTGACTGTCAGTCAACTGGCAGTTTTTAACGAACTTACTTGCAGCTTGTTTTGTCTTAGTCCCAGATGGCTTCCACCTCTGGGTCGAAGAGTGGTGATGGACTACAAGGACGAGACAGTAATTGGGACAAAATTATGGGTTTTAAACGATTTTAGGGAAATATCCCTCAACTTACACGTGAACAAATATACACCACCGACAGAAGAGGTCTAACCAAACATTGCTAATACAAAACACAGCAACTTCCAAGTATGCGGACATTAAAATACACAGAAGTATAAATTGTGTTTCTAAGGTAAACGATAGACAAGTTTGGGACATAAAATGTCGGCCTGAGCATGAACCAATCACAAACAGCGTTACAACCGATGTCCCAGAACATGAACCAATCACGAACAGCGCTACAACCGATGTCCCAGGACCAAGATGGCGACGTCAACAAATAAACAGCTGATCAATCTGCCTGGTTTTATTACCTTTTCTCTTGAACAACAAATGATACTTTCGATTTTATGTTATAATATTATGAGATACACTTTCCTAAGTATGTTGATCTAAGGATATCCAGTAATAAAATGATTTCAGCGTATCTGCGTCAAATGTCTCATTCTACCCTCCGTTCCATTCTGCGGCCAGAGCCTTGTAGAGGAGTGGTGATGGACTAGACTAGTTTTCGCTTGGCTGCAAGTTAATTGGGTTAATTATAAAGAAAGGAAAACCAAGAAACAATTATTAATATAGATGTATACTAGCGATTTATTTCGCTATGTGTGCCATGTGCCCTTACGCGACGATAAATGATGATTTTTGGTTATTGTTTTATTTCGTTTCACACTGCTTGGGCGATAAAAGGAGATTACAGTACGGGCATTTCTCCAACGAGCCCCCTGTACTTCGAAATCATTCATCAAAACTGTCACATATTGGTTATGTCACTTGTTTTTATAACTATAAACAAAATACATTGCTCATCTATATCTTTAAATAATTATAAAAGTTTTAATCATTCGAAAGCCACCAAAAAAACAAAACGCCCATAACGAACCATTCAAAAATTTTGCATCTAACCCACGACCCCCCGAATTTCAATTTTCTCCCTGAGAACTAAATTAAAAAAATTGGGAAATCATGGACTGCAGTTCCTTTTTTATGAATTTAGAACTTGGTTGCTAGACAACAACGGAAATTTTATTTCGGATGATTTGAAGTATGGAAACAGGCCGTGAGACAGTGAGGTAAAAGGCACCTAGTTCATCTCGAAATATGGGCCTTAGACTGTCTATAGTGAATTAAAATCACATGTTGCCCCTTGCGACAGCAGTTGAGCAGGGAAGGCAATCTGGCACACTACCTAATAGTCTGTTATTAGGTATTAACACTTGACAAACCTTCAGCTTGCAAGGGTTATATGAATTTGTGCGAGCAGCCGATCATCCTTTTCGACTGATCAAGCCGATCACGCTTGTCTGATCAGTCAATAAAACCAAACACTACTCGGCTCATAAGACGTATTCAAGCTGTGTTGTTTGCAATATGTTTTTCAAGAAATAACCCATTGGAGGAAGAATTTTGGCGTTTTAGATTTTGTCAAGTGTTCAACATTTCACTAGCAAAATGAGGTTCTAGTCTAAACGTGTATTTAGCATTTTAATTTCGAAAATATCAGCTTGTAGACTAGCACCACATGGGTACCCATAGCAGGTGCCCTGTTGATGTGTTTACTAAGCCTGCCAACCAACCGACCAATCCGCGAACGCTGCAGTTCCTATCATGTGATCAAGCCATTCCCATCTTATCACGATCCCAGTGACAGGAGTTTTTTCTCCGCTTGATTTTTGTAAAAATGACGGATCAAATTCAAGGTAAATGCATACTGTTGTGGATATCATTTATCTTGGATATATTTACTGCGTATACTGTAAGTTTGGGCTTGCTTTGTGCACGTTTGCAATGTTTGCTGACTTTGCTGATTCCTACACGTTATAGTTCTTTGTTTTCATCAGACCGGCTTTCGTTCGGTAAATGCTTCCCGGCCATCAGAACGTAGTGTGGGTTATGCGTAACAGACAGTGGAATGGTTTCCGGGCGATTTTCTCGGTTGTCCATTTCGAGGTTTTTCCTCATTGTCAGTAAACAGTTTGCGTTGCTTGGGCTGTGCAAAAGGGAAAGTTTCCACTTTCCACCGTCCACCGATGCGGAATCGATCATGTGTTAGCTATAGCGGCGTCGTACCTTTCTCAGGCACGACATTTCGGCACCACGTCTGTTGGAACAATTCTGACTATTGGAGCAGTTCCAGTGATGTCCTCAATGACGTGTGGTGTGGAGTTAGCCTGGGTCTGTGTTCTCTATACGCGTAGTAACTCTGTGTTACGCAATCCCAGGGTGGAAGGCCACCGTTTTGGAGTGCCACCGACTCGGAGTGCAACCAGCTTTGAATCCTTCCGATTGGGAGTGCTTCGGACGAGGAACGCCACCGGCTCGGAATTGCTCCGACTTGGAGTGCCACCGACTCGGAATGTTTCCGCATCGGAGTGCCTCCAATTTAGACTGCTTTCGACTTGGATTGGCTCCGCCTTGGAGTGCCACCGCTTCGAAATCGTTTCGACTCCGAATGGTGCCACCAGGTCGGATTTTCTCCGACTTGAATGGTTCGTCATAGGAGTGCTACCAACTTGGAATGCTTCCGACTTGGAGAGGTTCCGACGTGGAGTGTCACTGCCTTGGAGCTGTTCCCATTTGGAATGGTTCCCACTCGGCGGCGGAACAGCCACCGTTTCGGAATATCTTTTGTTCGGAATTTCTCCGTTTTGTGGTGCTCACGAGTTGGATTTTTCCCACTCCAGGACGTGATGCGTCGGATTGCCACCGATTTCTGGAGTGCACAGATGGGAGTTGCGGCGCCTCAGTGTGATTGCCGTTCTATTCGCAATACTCTCCGCTCCCTTGTTCTTGTGTGTGTGCATTGTTACAATCTGCAAATACTACCTCTGTTTATCTATTAGCTCTGGTAGTTTTTCCGAAAAAAACGGAAAACGTAACAGTCTAATGATTATAAGATTGCTTGCTTTTTTATCATTAATGCATACTGTTTCTCAACATTGTTCTTGCAACACTTCTTGTATGTTGCTGTTCTCTGCTTGTAGAGTCGCTGCAGATGCCGGAGTCGTGTGCTCACATCAAGCGTCCTGTGATCCACATTCACGCTGCCCGGCCTGCATTCGCCGCAGGGGCATTCAGCCATGTACACTGGAGAGTCGTTGTGATCAGTGCGCACATTTGGACGTTTCTATGTTTGCTTTTATTCTCCAGCAACAGGGGTTTCCGAGGGTACGGAACAGGCGCTCCAAGAGTGACAGGTCGTCGGCATCACTGCGAGGCCTTTCTCCCCTCAATTTACCGTTCACGATGACGTTGGATACGGATATCCAGGAGGTGTTTCAAGCATAGAAACTGATTCCTAAAACTATTCCGTTATCTGCTTTACAATCTGCGGAGCAACAGCAACTTATTTCGCAGCAGGGGCAAATTGATGTTACTGCTTCCACTGGAAAAGTGTTAGTGACTGAAACCTCTGCACTGCAGGCCCCCATTCAATCTCTTGTGAATGTTCCATTACACACGGATATCGCGACTGACATTGCAGTAGTGCCTCATGTGCTATCCTCGCAACCATCGTCGGCCGGGGAATTAAACAGTGCGATCTCTACGGAGGTTACAAATGTGTTGCGGGAGTCTTCCCCTCGGGGAATAGAACTGTCTCTCTTGAAGCAATTTGCATTAAGTCTTAACCTGCACCCGGACAAGGGGCGTCATGCTTCCGACGATGAATCGAAGATGTTACACAGTTTGGCCTCCAAGTTGGGTTCAGTGGCGTTGGCTAAGTTATGCCTTAACTCTGCTCCGCCGGCCACGGTGACTAATCAGTCGTCTTCACCCGAAGATGGGCAGTCGCATCCCCCTCGCTCCGCCTCATTGCGCCAATTCAGCCGTTGACTGGTAAACCCAGTGCGTTGCAAACGAGGGCAGTTTATGATTCTTCGTCCGAGTCCACACAGGATAATTCTTCGTCGGGCGAAGAGGAGCAACCATTGTTCAGTGCACACGAGTAGGTTCAAGAAGTTCAAGTTCTCAGAATCTCCCATCGTGGCTACGACGACATCACGCACAGTTCCGTTAACACGACCTGTGTCTCTGTCACAAGCTACAGTGTTGCATACTGCGCAATCCATAGCGCATCACCACTCACCGCGGGAGGACTTTAGGGCTTTCAGGCCAGTACGTACTCCTACGCCGCCAGTGATGGAGTTTCCACCGGAAGAGTGGGAGGAGCCTTCCACTACGGATTTTTCGGCAATGGATTTCCCCTTTAGAGATATTTTGAAGTTTATTGCCGACAATTCTGCAACGGCCTTAGTGATTTTAAAACAACAGGTCAGTCTGTCAGCCCTCTTTTTTGCGGCTCAAGCGCAGCCTCATCAGCGGGAGGATTTCATGGAGTTGTCTACAGTCCCTGCATCACTAGTGTCTTACAGGCAAGCATGGAAGAACTGCAGTCAATGCAGCAAGCTCTCCTACGTCTTTGGTCTTGCTTGTTACCTTCGAAGGTACTACATGTTAAGACGGCAGCTTATCAATCCAGTGATGGGGTTCTGCCCGTACAACCGCTGGTGTATCCCAGCGATATGGCTACGCTGCTTCCCAAGATTACGTCGGATTCAAGTGTGCCGCTAGCGGAACGTGACTGTAGACATTTTGAGGAGACGGTCAGGAAGGCAATGCGCATTCTGTCCTTTCAAGACGCAGCATTTCAATCAGTGCGCAAGTTTGTCGATCCGGGCACCAATGTGCTGTTTGATCGTGTGTTCGACTCAGTAGTGGCAGCATCGTCGGACTTATTAAAGTTAAATGCTTATTTACTGTCTTCGTTGGTTATTCTGCACAGGGATAAAGTGTTGCCACACTAGAATATTGCAGTGGAAGACGCCAGGAAATTGCGATTTGCTCCCATTGCTAATCAGGCGGACTTGTTCCCACCGCACATTCTCCAGTCGATTATCGAGGCGGCTCGTGTGCGCTCACAAGATGCTCTGATGGGCAAAGCACTCACACCACGAACTGTTCAGTCGAAGCAACGTCACACGCGTTTTTGCCTACAACTGCCCCACGGAAGAGGCCCACTTCCGCGCTAGTGTCGACACCTCAGTCGAAGAAAAGCAAACTTGACTCTAAAAAGCAGGCTACTACTCCTAAGCAGAGGCAACAACCAATTAAAGTGTCCGACAGAGATCGCCGACGATCTCTGCCCGCTACTTTCAGTTTTTGCATAAAATTGGTTGTTCCATGTCAAGAATTGAACGTAGATGTGCCCGTAGGAGGCAGGCTTTGGGAGCTCCCAAAAATGTGGTTCGGTGGTTACGTTAGGGTTACCCCCTGCCATTTGCAAAGGATACGTCGGGATGCCAAGTCTTGCCACCGCTTTCCAGTCTTCCCAATCCTTCTTTAGTGACAAGGTATCACGCTTGGGACAAGCAACGTGCGTTGCAGCAGATGATTCACGATTTGTTTGTAAAAATAGCCATAGAAAAGATGACAATAGGCACACCGGCGTTTTTCAGTCGTGTCTGTCTGGTTCCCAAAAGATTTGGGGTTTGGCGGCTTGTCATAGATTTGTCGCAGCTCAGTTAGTTTCTCCATCTCCTGTCCTTTACGATGGATACTCCGCAAATGACCAAGGCCACTTTGGCACAGGGCATGTGGGCGGTGTCGGTGGCTCATCAGATACATATCTACACATTCCCATGCCTCAGTCGGCTCATCTTTTTCTCGCGTTTACGGTGGCGGATCAAAATTATTATTTTCTTGCCCTATCGTTCGGCCTATCGACGGCTCCGTTAGTGTTTACTCAAGTTAAGTCGGTAGTCAAAAGGTGGAGTCGCAAAGAAGGATTCCTGTTGTTCCAATATCTCAGCTATTGGTTGTTAGTGAATACTGGCAGGCAGTGCTTCTAACACAAGTGGAGTTCTTGTTGAGTCGCTGCACTGCTCTGGGTTTGTTGATCAACCACAAGAAGTCAGAACTTATTCCAACGCAGAAGATCACATTTCTCGGGGAGTTACTGGGCTTCGTGTGTGCCAGGGCTTTTCCCACACAGGACAGAATCCGCAAGATTATGTCTCTCATTGCCAGGGTGGTCTCTACGTAAAGGCCTCGGGTAGCACAACTGCAATCCCTTCTAGGGTTGTTGGTGGCAACGGAGAAGACGGTCGAGCTGGGCAGATGTCACTTTCGCGAGTTTCAGCGTGTAGTTCTCAAGGCTTTGCGTATCACGGCAGGTTACCGGACCATCGTGTAACGTTGTCTTTGCTAGCTCTCAGGGATTTGGATTGGTGGACGTCTCAACCCTATCTTTTGATAGGTGTACCGTTTGCTCGGGCAGCTCCATCGAGGCATGTACAGACGAATGCGTCTTGCACCGGGTGGGATGTGGTCAAGCCAAGAACAAGGGTTGCACATCAACGTTTTGGAGATGAAAGCAGTCTTGATAGCTTGTCAGACTCTTCGATCATTTCTGTGTGGTCACGTGGTTCAGTTCCTAGTAGACAATCAGATCGTATTTGTCCAGGTAGGGCAGCACTTGTTCACCCATGTTGTCTCGTCTCACCAAGGAGGTTTTACTGCTTGCTCGGGATTCCCATTTCGTCATTCAACCCTCTCACATTGCTGGCAGTCTCAACGTCCTTGCCGATTTAGCGTCCAGAGCGGTTCAGATTGTTCACACAAAGTCGGCTTTAGCGGAGTACAAGTTTCGTTGGATTTCGTTGGATTCCGTGGGGGCCACCTCAGATGGATTTATTTGCCAATCGACTCAATCATCGTTTTCCGGCGTACATGTCTCGGTGCCCGGATATGGCTGATATAGAGATCGATATAGAGATAAAGGTGTGGCGGATATAGAGATAGAGGTGTGGCACAAGAAGCCTCGGCACCTACTTCGGTTAGATCGATTTTGACTTACCGCTCGGCTCTTACTTTTGTGTTGAAAAAGTCCTCGGGCTATGATCTCTCATCTTCGGAGGTATTGTCAGATTTGCTTAGGTCTTTTCAGGTGGAGCGACCTATTGCGGATGATAGTACTGTCTTGGGATTTGTCCTTGGTTTTGAAGTACCACACTTCGCCGCTCTTCCATAGTTCGGTTACATCTGACAAGTTACGTACTCTCAAGTGCGTGTTCTTAGTTGAACTAGCGTCGGGTAGTCGACGTGGGGAGATACATGCTTTGCAAAAAATTCCGTGGCTCAGGTCAATGGTTCGTGGCAGGCAGTGGTTTTGAAGCCTCTACCATCCTTTTTGGCTAAGACACATTTTATTACCAAGGGACTGGGAACGTTTGAGCAGATTGTGATTCCGGCGTTGCCTGGGTTTATGTCACGTGTGGGCATCGATACCTCGACGCAATGTCCCGTTTCCCTCTTACGAGCGTACGTGAAACGCTCGGCTACTTATTGCAGTACGTTACAACGTCGTCTGTTTATATCTTTCATGCGGAGTATATCGGTCGATTTATCAAAAGCATCTATTTCTAATTATATTTAGAAAACTATTTTGTTAGCTTATGATGATATAATTAAGGAGCCGGAGGATGTAATCCAGAAGCGTTTATCGATTAAGGCTCATCAGGTTAGACATGTGGCGCACTCGTTACGGATTGCTAATGACGTTTAAATGTGTGAGCTGTTGCGAGTGAGCTGTTAGTCCTCTCCAAACACGTTTATTAAACATTATCTGCAAGAGTATACTACGGATACATTAACTAATTTGCATAGTCTGGGACCATTTGTTGCTGCTGAATCGATGATTCATAATGGTTCTCCCTCTTGCAGGACTCTCGCGGGAAGAGAGCGTTCAAGGAAAAGAAGTCCGCTAATTAGAGTCCGGCGTGGGGAACAGTTCCGATGTGCAGCGGTAGTCTGGCGGTTTGGCTATCACGCGGCTCTTATCTTGCCCGCCCTATACAGACTTGCATACCATAATCTTCGGTTTGGGCAGAGCGGTTTTGCACATGGTGCACTATGCTGTGTCTGGTGGGCAACGGTGCTATTGACTTGTTGTGTTTCCACGTTCTCCTCTTTCTTTTACGAAAGATGAGGGGGGACATTAGTATGATGGCCTCGGGCCATCGAACTGTATGTATATTAACAATGGGCATTTCGTGGTGTAACCCCACCCCACCCCTCTACAAAGAAGAAATTGAATTTATTTCTTTTATTTGTGCCTCGTGTACGACATAGTGTCTTGTAGACGGTATGTCAACCAATTCGTATGCATGGGATATGCAATTCCCACCACGAGTTCTAGTCTCCCATAGTGATGGCTTCGTAGTCTAGAAGCTGATATTTTCGAAATTAAAACTGAAATATTTAATTTCATAATACTCATTTTTATGAGTAAAATATCTTGTAGACATAGAAGCCATCACTCAATGTGTACCCACCCTCCTCCCCATCAATTGGAATCGTCTAGTACGATAAGTTGGGTATGGCTTGGTCACATGATCGGAACTGCAGCGTGCGCTGATTGGTCGGTTGGTTGACAGGCAAAGTAAACATAGCAACAGGGCACCTGTTATGGGTACCCATGAGGTGCTATTCCAAAGAATTTTTCTATGGTTTCTACGTCTACAAGATATTTTACTCATAAAAAATGAGTATTAAGAAATTAAATACTTCAGTTTTATAATGTAAGCTTAATTAAAGAACTTTTTGTACAAAACATGCCTACTTAAAAGCACTATAATTCTCCAGTAGGTAAAATTAACTGATTGCAAATTAAGAAATTGGCAATTTCCTTAAATTTGCTGAATGCACTTTTTATTTAACTGCTACAAATGATAATCGGCTCCATCTATATTTTAAACCGACCAAATTCAGAACGTACACTGCAATAGGTAAATTCCAACTCCATTTTATCTCATAACTATACATATTAAAAGACTCACTCTGTCATCTGCAGAAGATTCACGGAGAAATTGAAGTTTCCTTTGCACCAAAGAGGATTTTGGTGTGTGGAAAGTCATTCCAAATTTGGTCGCAGGCATTAACCCTGCATACACAATTTGCTCAGTGTCATCCCCTTGTCCAAATCTCATTTTGCAAAACATTTCCCTACCCAGAACTTCCAGCCTATAACTGCCTGGCAAACATGTGTCTACACACCCAGCCTTCCCATCTTGCTCTACCCTGAGGTAGAGCAAGATGGGTAAACTCGCAGAACACAAAATGTATAAGATATATTCTTACGAGATTGACAGCTTTGATTATAAAAATATTTTAAGAAGTAGTACCAGTAGTAGGAAAACGTTCTGGCCCACAATATGACGTCATCAAGTAACTGACATCGAATGGGCTTACCATTCGAACACGTGTTTGAATGGACTGCCCATTCGAAAACATCTTTGAATGGTGTGCTCTTCTCACCGCACAAAAACTTATGCTCATAGCCACCTATGCAAATAGCCTATGACCACTTTATGTCTAAACTAGAAATAAAACAGAATCAAACGGTAAAATTTTTATTCAAATCGGTTAAACATGACGAAAGTTATCTACTTTTTTAAAAGTGACTCAAATAACAATTTGAGATGTAAAGATTATGCTAACAGTCACCTTCGCAAATAGCCTATGGCAACTTTTATTATTTTTATTATTTATACCATTTCTAACGGGCTTATCTTAATAAAGCTCTAATTACAAATATGAGATAATACATTAAACAAAGTTTTAAAAAAGTTAAAAACCAAATAATACTTATACATAATACTGCGAACACGACTATTAAGATACATAAGTCTCTTTAAATAGATAAGTCTTAAGTCCTTTCTTGAATTGAACTAAATTGTTACAGATTCTCAAATAAAATGGTAATGCATTCCAAATTCTGGGAACAAAATTTACAAAAGCTCTGTTTCCTCATTAACTCATAGTTCTGTTTTCTTGCAGCAGGTTTTTGTCTTGAGATCGTAGAGAGCGGGTATTTACATACTTACAGAGAAGCTCAGACAAATACTCTGGAGCATATCCATAAAAACAATTAAAACAAATACGAGATTTTTGAACAGAACTCTTTGCTCGATAGGGAGCCAATGAAGTTTCCATTAAAATTGGTGTAACGTGTTCATATTTTCCCGATCCTGCAATGAGGCGTGCTGCAGCATTCTGCACTAATTAAAGCCTCTGAATCTGACACTTGTCGACACCATACAAAATTGAATTGGAATAGTCGAGTCTAGATATAACATACGCATGAATCAATAGCTTTGAAGCTTCTTGTGTGTGGAAACGTCTAATGCGACCTATATTTCGTAAGTAAAACAAAAAGGATGAAATTTTGAGATTGACAAATTTGTCCATAACCATACAATCATCAGATACAGCTCCAAGCTTTTTCACGGTTGATGAGGATGTGATAACATTAGAACCAACATTTACATTTAAACTGCCCAATTTCCTTAAATTATATTTCGAGCCAAACACAATAAGTTCAGTTTTTTTAATCATTTAATTTCAAAAAGCTTTTACACATCTATCTTTTGAAAGCCTCAATGCAGTCTTCCAGATTGGCGATATTGCTATCCATTCTTGATTTTGGATAAAAAGCCACATACAACTGTGAATCATCTGCGTAGAAATGATATTTCATTCCATGGCGCTTGGCGATGTTAGCTAGGGGGGTGACATAGACGGTTAATAGCAATGGTCCTCGGACTGATCCTTACGGGATGCCCTGGGAAAGGCATGCTGGATCTGATAAAATGCCATTGACAACAGCTCTTTCGATGCGAATAGATAAATAGGAATGTATCCATTTCAGAGCATTCTTTACGATACCAAATCTGCATTCTAGTCTTTTCAACAGAAGAGAATGCTCAAGCGTGTCAAACGCTGCACTGAGGTCCAAGAGTGCCAAGGACACCATCGCACGTCTACCTAATAGATAACTAGATAACTAAGATTTGATACCGATCTATAATGCTTCAATATGTCAGGGTCAAGGTTTACTTTCTTTATCAGTTGGACAACAACAGCCTGCTTTAGACTATCCGGCACAGTTGCTTCAGTTAACGACAGATTTATTATTTGAACAAGAATATCCAAAAATTCTGTGAAGCATGCTTTCAACAGCCATGAGGGTAACGGATCTAATGAGCAGGTGGCTGGTGTTGACTTCGCAATGATTTCTTTCAGTTCTTCCGGTGTCATGGGTCTAAAGCGCTCCAGTTTAGTCCCGTTGAAAAAATTTGCTTCACGGAAGTCTTGAAAAATTCGTTCACGTTCTTCATAAGATATCTCGTTTCGAATCTTTATTATCTTGTCTAAAAAGAACTCACTGAAGACATTGGCTAGCACTTCTGGAGGAATGTTCGATGGCAGAGCGGCAGTGTCAGACCAACCTAAAAGCTCCTTAGTTACATTAAAGAGTTTCTTTTGATCTGACTGTGACTCGAGGACCTGTGAAGTAAAGAGTTCGGATTTAGCTGCATCACATAAGGCATTGACATGATCACACTGCTTTCTATATTTGACTTTGTCTCCATCAAGACCAGATTTGTCACTGCGCCTTTAAAGTTTACCTCGAATAACCTTTTAGTGGCGAATATGATCATTAAACCACTTTGTATTGGGCCGAATGACAATAGATTTTTCATTTTCCGGAGCATGTTTTTCAACAATGGCCAGAAGACTTTTGTTATAACAAACAACTTTTGATTCAGTTGTGTCGTAGCTGGCTAAGTCTATATCTGAAATGTCCCTCCTGAAATCTTCGAGATTAATTGATTTGAACTTACGGTACCTTACAGTTTTCTGTTGTTTTGGTGGCTTTTCGAGCTTCAGGACAAACGATATTAGAAAATGGTCCGAAATATTAATGTCACGTACGGAAATATTTTCTTCGATGATGTTACTGTCCGGAGCAATGAGAACATCTAACTGATGACCACAAATATGTCTTGGAGCGTTTATGCTTTGTGAGAAGCCGCACGACTCCAACAAGGACTGTAGTTTCTTGACATCACAGTGTTCTTTTTGGTCTAAATGAAAATTAATATCACCTGCAATAAAACCTTAACTGTGCACGACGCTTTTGCAATGAGAAATTCTGAAAATTCTTCAAGCGATACAGCATTGTTTTTGTTGAATAGGTCAGGACGATAAATGACACATATGTGGATAGAACGTTGTTTAGTTACTAGAATACAATCAATAAGTTCAAAAGTTCTGTACCTAGAAGTTTTTGACTTCCTAAACTAAAAATTGGCGCGGTGTAAAATACCAACACCCCCGCCATTCATGTCTTTTGGACACATACTTGCTATGACTGGACTGTCATCGTCATGCCCAAGCCATGTTTCAGTTACTAATAACAGGTCAAGCTTTTCAACAATTACAAGATCATTTATCTGACTAGATTTGTTTCTGATTGACCTGGAATTGATAAGAGCACAGTTCATGTATCTAGAGGTTGGCTTCTGTTGATTTTCACAGTGAATTGGAACCAAACAGCGTTTATCGACCTTGTTTGGGGTCCTAATAGATACAGACGTGCGGCCAAGATTCAGTACTTCAATAGGTGCGAAAGTCATTAAATTGCTGTCCTCAACGCCACGGAATTGCCCCTGGTAGTCACGCGCAATAACACGCGACTGTGTGGTATGAACACACATGTCTTGCATTTCTATAGCATAGGTTGACCAAACAATACACAAACTTACATATATAATTCTATTCATATCCAAAATGTGTCATGAATGATATCAGTATCCTGTAGTCACTACGCCGAAAATATACTTTAAACAAACACAAACAGTACTGAGTATTTATCCTTCAAAGTCATAAATTTCAAAGTTATATCTAAACTGTTTTACCGTAAAATTCTTATTCTACCTACTAAAAGCAACTAATTCATATAATTTTTGTCTTCTTAATGTCTTTAGTTCTCTTAAAATATTAACATTAAAACAGATTTTACTTTTCTGCGTGTTGCCACATGCGGCATTACAACTTATATGTCAAAACTAGACATAACACTGAATCAAACGGTAAAATTTTCATTCAAATCGGTTAAATATGACGAAAGTTATCTACTTTTTTCACCTTTTGAAAAGTAAAATTTTGAGATGTAAAAATTATGCTTACAGTCACCTATGCAAATAATCTATGACCACTTTATGTCAAAACTAGATATAAAACTGAATCAAACGGTAAACTTTTCATTCAAATCCGTTAAACATGACGGAAGTTATCTACTTTTTTGGCTTTTTTTAAAGTTAAAATTTTGAGGAGAAAAAATTATGCTTACAGTCATCTGTGCAAATAGCCTATGACACTTTATGTCAAAACTAGATATAAAACTGAATCAAACGGTAAACTTTTCATTCAAATCCGTTAAACATGACGGAAGTTATCTACTTTTTTGGCTTTTTTTTAAAGTTAAAATTTTGAGGAGAAAAAATTATGCTTACAGTCATCTGTGCAAATAGCCTATGACACTTTATGTCAAAACTAGATATAAAACTGAATCAAACGGTAAACTTTTCATTCATATCCGTTAAACATGACAGAATTTATCTACTTTTTCACTTTTTTAAAAGTTAAAATTTTGAGATGTAAAAATTATGCTTACAGTCACCTGTGCAAATAGCCTGTGACTACTTTATGTCAAAACTAGATATAAAACTGAATCAAACGGTAAAATTTTCATTCAAATCGGTTGAACATGACTGAAATTATCAACTTTTTTGTTTTTAAGATGTAAAAATTATGCTTAAAGCTACATATGCAAATAGCATATGACAACTTACTGAATTGGCTGCCATTGTTGTTGCGTCAATGGCCGGTACTGATATGATATGGTCCTCGCTCATCCTTTTACACCTCTCAGACTTCGTCAAACAACACTTTCAGACTGCTTTTTTGCTGATTTGGCTGAATTTTGCTCTCCTGAGGGGGGGGGGGGGGAGGGGATGGGGCTCATCTCCTCACTATGGTTACGCCGCCTGTTCTGACGTCCGGGCGGGGGGAGGTCAGTGACTTGATGACGTTATTGCGCCCTCACAGGGTGGGCCAGAACTGTCGTTTTCCTACTAGTAGTACTTTTCTTTATGAGTACTATTCTCTCGGTATCCCATTCTGTCTGTGATCATTTCACAAAGTTTTAAAAACAGCAGAACCACATTAAAAATAATTTACTCAGTAGTGTTTGTTTAGAGTTTGTTTATTTAAACAGAAACTGCACAGACAAAAGCGCCATGAAAAATAGTGCTATGAAATCATTTATATGAAGAAATTTAACACTTTCAGCCGGTCCAAACGTATACTAGACTTGGCACGGTGATATATTAAGGAAGCAACAGCTAGAGTGGTTGACAGACTCTCGGTGGTATGCCACCGACGGGTTACGCTAGCACACCCTGGCTGCAAGGACAGAAACTGAAACTGCCTTGCGGGTATCAAGAGCGGTGATTATTACCGCTCAACACAGCCGGATGTGCAGATAGGCGGTGCTTGTAAACAACAGTAGAAAACGAGTATTGTTTTACAGATGGATAAACTCGTAGAACACAAAAATGACCCTATTAAAAAACAACTTCAAAATTTAGTTGAGGCCCAACACAAAGAAATTGTCTACATGAAATGCAAGGTTAAGTTAAGAATAAATCTTATATTATCGCCCAGTAGCGTAAGGCCCAAAGCCTGTAAATTCCCGTTTTTCTCCTTTAAGTTCAGACCTTTTTCGAAAAGACAAATATCAAATGCAATTATATATGGGATTATGCTTTTTGTTGAATATGTTACGCGCCGCTTTGGGACCGGCGCCATTTTAAGACGGCACCGGGGCCGTTTTGGGACCGATGCTGGTCCCAAAGTGGCCTGGCCGTTTCGAGTCTACGGTTCAGTTTTAAGAAGCAAAATAAAAGGGACATTTTACTTTTTCTTAACGTTTATTCAAATTGTACTATCACACTATTACTCTGACAATAGCTAATTGCATTTCGTCATTAGAAAGCTAACAAGCCAACAATTCAGTGTCAATTTAATTGCATTTCGCTACAACTACACAATTCGTTTTGGTCCTCAATTTAATTAAGTGAGTCGCCCATTTGATGTATGCGCTGAGTTAACTGGTGTCTTTACCATTTTGTCACCGGTCACTTTGCCGCCGACCATTTTGCCACCAACCAATTTGCCACCACCCCCTACCATTTTGCCACCGATTTTTTATAGGTCTAAAATAGCGATGAAGACTGATTTGCAGAAAGCAGCAGATTAAACAGATCCGGAGTAGAAACTGTCAGTGGATTAGGGGAGTATTTGGGGATTAAGTAGGAGGCGCCGTTGTTTGAGTCTGTTAGTCTTCAATAAAGCAATCCGGAGTAGAACTTGTCAGTAGACTAGCGAGAGATCGGGGGATTAAGTACGAAGTGCCGTTTTGGAATCTGTTATTGTTCAATAAAGTATTGCTATTTCATTGTTTCCTTGTCTTTTCTTTTTGCTAAAAATAAACAATTAAATTATTTCTTTATTGGCAAAATGGTAGGGGTGTGGTGGCAAAGTGGTCGGTGGCAAAGTGGTTGGTGGCAAAGTGGTCGGTAGCAAAATAGTTGGTGGCAAAGTGGTCGGTGGCAAAACGACCTACACCCGAGTTAACTACATCAAATAATATGTCCGTACTGACAACTCCAAGTAGTTTTTCTGACTCTAAATTATCCTCGGCTTTTTCAGGTTTTGCAAAACATCAACTAGCCACAAGTCTGGAATTGTTACCAGTCTTTAGCCTTTCGATACTTTAGACTTTTGTCTGTTTCCTGAACATTTATTGGACATTCTATAAGTAAAACAATGACTAATTTAATTTAATTGGCCTGGACAGATGAAAGAAAATAGATGTGGATCCATGTCGTTTCTAAATTGCATTGAGTGAATGACACAATTTTTAACCCATCTCCGGTTTTTTATTGCAGGATTTAGGGATTAACTCTGGGAAAAGTTTGCTTTCAATCGACATTCACCGTAATCACATCTGAAGAATTGTAATCTCTTAATTGCAGTAACTCCTTAAATGAAGTAAATTTAAACCTGGTCCTAAACGGCACCGATGCGGTGGTGGTAATAATGGTCCTAAAACGGCGGTGGCGCCGAAACGCGGACGGTCTCAAAACGCCAATTTTTTACTGAGAAAAATATGTGTTTTCTTGAGATCAGGATATCGGATCCCTCATTATCGCCCACAACAACAGTGAATCCACGGTTGCAAAACCACGCTTTACTCCAGTTTGGGAGTTTCGCTAAGGTCGAAAATAATTCGCCAGAGTACTTCTCAGTGTGGTTTTAAAGAAAAAGCCTACCAGTTCGAGCCTCGGTGTCCTTGAACCTGCGCCGAAAGATCCAGAGCCTCGAAAATTTAGATCAATGGCCATTTCTATTGCAGGAACTGTGACCCTTTCGATCCTAGGAAGATAGAAAGGGTCTGCTGGGACTACTCGTAGCTATGAGGCTCCTTATTTTTTGAACTGTACAACTTCAACATGTTTTATTATTCAGCCCATAGGAATCAAACTTTTGTGTTAGAAAATTCGAATTTTGTACAACTGTCCCTAACATATAAGCACATGCTAAAAATAGTTTTAAAATGACTCACGAAATGTCACAAAATAGCTTATAACCTTTTGTTATATAATGCGTATCACGTTTATACTATGTAGCATGCAGTTGTATTTTGTAATGTATCATGTTGCTGTTTGAAAATAGAATAAATCATATCTTATCATATAAGCAATTACAACAAACAACTATTTCTTTTAATTAAAAAACTTTTGAAGTTACGTATGATAAGATAAGATAAGGATTTATTCCAACTTCAAATACAAATATAAAATAAAGTATCATATATATGTATTGTTTAAAAGCTCGATCGCGAGGGAAAAGATATCAAAATGGCAGAGAGATCTAGGAATTGAACAAATCAAAACCTTAGTAACTTTGACAAAGCTGAACTTTTCTTCATAAAATATGAAGTTGTCCATTAAAATGTATTGTAGAATTTTTTGTTGTCAAATCGAAAGGTTTTGCATGCACAATGAAGCATTAAAAGCATCTCATTTCCATATTGGTGCACCTTTATCGCTCTTTGATACAAAGAAATTTAGACAAAATCCCTCTGTTCTGTCTGACATTTTTTACCCGGTTAGTGTGCAGTCAAAACAGTATACTAGCTGCAGATAATTATATGTCTCCCCCTAAAGGAGACATATATAGCATTTGGTGTGTCCGTCCGTCCGTCTCTCCGCAGTGAGTTCTTATGAAATTAATAAGTCGATTTTTTTCAAAACGTACATACATATTGGGGTACATGTCTAGATGATGCCCGTGTTATTTTTTTTTCGTTTCCTCAAAAAATCTATTTTTGGCAAATTTTTGAACATGGTGGGGGGGGGGGGTTTCGTGCATTTTTTTCACTTTGGCAGGCTATATCCCCAAAACAGTTTGTTGAAACGTGGCAAGAACAACACACATATAGTGCAAATGTTTACTGCGACGTTTTTCTTCATTTCCGCTGAAAATGTATTTTTGGCGAATTTTTTAATTTTTGAACTTATTTGGCCATATTGTTGCGACATCTCCGAAACGGTTCGTTGGATTAAGCTGAAACTTGGCAAGAAGAACTCACAAACGTGTAAATGTTTACTGCGAAGTTTTTCTTCATTTCCGTGGAAAATGTATTTTTGGCGAATTTTTAAATTTTTCATTTTTAACTTTTTTGGCAATATTGTTGCGATATCTCCAAAACAGTTTTTTCGATTAGGCTGAAACATGGCAAGAAGAACCCATATGTAGTGGAAATGTTTACTGCGAAGTTTTTTTTTCATTTTCCGTAAAAATGTATTTTTGGCGATTTTTTTTTCAATTTTTTGGGCTCGCCAATGTTGTACTTTTAAGCAAGGATTTTTTTCCACGTGACTGATTGGGGGCGGGGGGAGACATATCCCTTTTTGTTTTGACAAAAACACTGGCCAGTCTAGTTACCATGGCCTCTTACTGAAAACTTTTAGTGAATTGCGTGTCCTCTGGTGTACACTCAAGATGCAGTAATTGCTGCAAAACATTAGAAATCATGTCTTAGCCAAAACAGACCGCTTTTGTGACGAAGCCTTTGTTATCATTCGTGCGAATCTTGCCAACGAAGCTATATACGCGGTGAGAACAACGTAAAATGTACTTATCACTTTTTTTATACTAGAGTGCGTCTTTCATTCATGACATGCTAGAACTTATTTTTAACTTGTTGTAAATATTCTTTATTGCAGCTGAAAGAATCGAAGAGCAAAGTTGATTTTTCGCATTTTGAGGCTTTAGTGAAAGAATTAAAAGTAAGTTTCTATTATTACTGTGAATAAATACTTTAAAAAAAGACTTACTAACCCAAATTAATATGAGAAATAAACTGTCAATGGAAAAGAAAACTACATCTTTACATGTATTTGAGATGCTTTGACAAAATACTGCCAAAGATTTTGGACATCCTATCCATGTTTTTTTTTTTTTTGGTTTGAAGACATTACTGAAATATATCTCACTATCTGCACAGAAAATATATCTCACTATCTGCACAGAAAATGGTGTGTAAAAAAGGGGTAATATGAAAATCCACACTGTATTATTAAAAGCGTATACTTGTTTTCTATGTTGTATTATGCACTGTTCGTGAAATTCATTTAAAATGGAATTTCATTCAATCGAGAGATTGAATTGAAGACAGAGGCCATGATCAGTTTTGACGCCCCCTCCTTCCCACCACAAAAAGGAGAAAAGTTTTGGTTGCAATAAAATCATATTCTCAAACAAATGTTCTGACCTACTTTCATCTCGTTTACAGTTAGTAAATTGCATCATATCCAGTAGAATGATGGAAAAGTAGGACAGAGGGGGGGGGGGGGGGATGGGGCGGGGGAGTATCATAACATTACCGCGGGCGATGCTTTTTTTAGGACGAGAAGTCAGCACACATTGAGACACGGAGGAGGTTACTGGAGGCTGAGGAAAAGCTGGTTCTTGCCCTGGGTGAGATTGAGCTGCTGAGAAAACAACTGAAGCGCGATAGGCTGCAGTATGAAACCACGTAAGTGGTTATTTGCTTGGTTGCTGAAACATGTCGAAATTTTAAAAGATTATGATTTTTTATTTATTTATTTTTTTTTTGAAATTTTGTACGAGCTTTGAATTTTTTGAAATATTTCCAGTAACGACGTTCTAACAGTAGACGTGTAGTACATTTTTGCAAGACATTTATTTAATTTAAAACAATAAAAAAGTGAAGAAAAACGCAGGGTACACTGGCCGTGTACAGTGATCCCTGGCGAGGTTTTGGTGGACCGCGTCAGCGCCTGAAGTGTCTGCTGTTGACAGGGTTGGCACGGTGACGCGGAAGGCACTGCGGGAGTCGCGGAAAAACGTGCAGCTAGAGAATCACTGCCATCGTAAGCATTAACCCCCTCCCCCTGGTCGTTGCCACACGCAGGGGCCGATCCAGGACTTCTGTTTATGAGGGAAGGGAGGATGCCGTGGGGGGGGGGGGAGTGGGGAGGCTGAGGGGGTTGGGGTTGAGGGGGGAGTTTTAGGCAGGTGGAGTAGGGACTGTGGGATTCTATTTTAAAGGTGGAATTTTAAGAAAAAAACTGTCGAGCCTAAAGGGGGACGGGGTTGGAAGTTGTTGCAATGCCTCACCCCTGACCCCCGCCCCGCCTCACCCCCTGCTCTTCCATCTGCTTATGACAGTCGAGTTTGGAAAACTTGACATCGAACAGCCTGTTAGTGCAAGTTTCCACATGTTCCCTTTTCCACAGTGTTTACACTCTGCTTATTGGTGTTATGGTGTACACTTGCACAGTCCGGTTATAAATTGACGACGGCATGGCATGTGTAATGCATGGTTTCTTAGAAACAAAAAAAAAAAAAAAAAAGGAGGGGTGAAGCCAAGAGTCTAGGACAACTGCCGCATGTCTGCTGACTCCTACAATCCCCCAGGACAGTTGTCTCTGGGAGGGGGGGGGGGGGGCAGGTATAATCATTTCGTTGGGCAATAGTACTACCGGGGCTGTTGTGTGGGGTGGAGGCGGGGGGGGTAGGGAGGGGGTGCGGGTATTCTGGAGGCAGTGCCCTTTGCCCGGAGCCGGGAAACTTGCACGTGAAACAAGTTATAGTAAAGTGCTATTAAGTGCTGATCCTGTTTTGTTAGATATAGCGGCTTTTGATTCGTCCGAGTCTTGGTTTACATTATGAC
This sequence comes from Protula sp. h YS-2021, assembly GCA_949752745.1. Lineage (NCBI taxonomy): Eukaryota > Metazoa > Annelida > Polychaeta > Sabellida > Serpulidae > Protula > Protula sp. h YS-2021. The sequence goes on from OX457024.1 coordinate 5,339,039, forward strand.
GTATTGTTTACGTATGACGTAGGGATAAAGAAAGAGGGAGAGAAGAAAGCAGAATTGCTGGAGGATCGCGAGAAACATATACAGGATCTCAGTGCAGCCTTGCACCAATCACAGGACACCCACAACAAGGAGATACAGGATTTCAGTATTCAGCAACAACAGCAGCACTATATAAATAAGGTTTTATCTTTTTTTTGTATTATATAGGTGTACTGAACTCACGTGTACTCAAATGTACATAAGTGCACTGAAATCTGCGAAGCGAAATTATTTTCTAACAATCCAGATTTTTGACGTAACTGTTTTAATTATTATTGCGAAGAAACACTTTAATCAGCTGACAATTGGACAGTCCGGTTATAAATTGATCGATCGATCATTTACGTGCTGAAAAATTGTGCGGATCGGAATGTTTTCAAAGTAGCGTTATTACTTAGGACCCTTGCATCATCTGTGATCTGGAGTTTTTCAGCGGTTATTTAAAAAACAAAAACCTCAGTTGCGATCCATGTATGAAGGAGATGGGCTGCATCAAGCACCTACTGAATTCAACTGCCTCATGTAGAATGACCCGCTAAAAATGTAAAATGTGCTTAGATAATGCACATTTTCAAGTGTTTTTAGGCGTCATCCATCTCAATTTAAAAATTTGCTTTTCTTTGACACCGATAAGTTAAAAAAAAATAATAAAACGGACACGTGGTTGCGGAAAAAAAAGAAAAAGCGGTTTCGTGATAATGTTATTGCTGCATATTTCAGGTGTTAGAGGGATACGATCAAAAGGCCCGTCACCCGCACCCCAGCGCGCAAGCAGACGATTACAAGGATAGGGTCACACAGACTGAAATGAGACGTACGCAAGCTCGAGCATTGCCTGACTACACACGTGATGGCACACGTGATTATACACGTGATATGTCACGTGATTACACGCGTGATAGCACACGTGACCACACGCGAGACATCTCACGTGACCACACGCGTGACACCGCACGTGACCACACGCGTGATAGCGCACGTGATTACACGCGTGATAGCACACATGAGGCTTTCGTCTATGGATACAGCATGATGCCGAATCGTCTCACAAAAACGTAGCCAAGCTAACAACCCCCCAAACGCGTATCCCTACCAAAGATATTACAGTGAGACGTTGCCTTCAAAAAAAATACGGAACTGAATTCATGACGTAGCGTTGTCTCTATTTTATTTAGACGGCATGACATTCATATATAGCCATTGTTTTATTTTCATTTTCCGTCCATTGTGATGCGATTATAGTACTGAGGTGGAGAATAATACAGAATGGTGATATAACCACACGAGCGGATGCGGTCTGAATCGGAAAAACCCTCCCGCAGCCTGGAGCACTGGTCGCACAAGCTTGATCAGAGAGTGTGAACAGTGCGCAAGCCTGAGGTAGGGCAGACTGTGGCACCGATAGCGTGAGTCTGAACGGCGAGTGTGAACAGTGTGCAAGGCTGAGGCAGGGCAACCTGTAGCACTGGTAGCACGAGCCTGGAAGGTGAGTGTGAACAGTGCGCACGGCTGAGGGAGGGCAGGCTGTAGCACTGGTAGCACGAGCCTGGAAGGTGAGTGTGAACAGTGCGCAAGGCTGAGGGAGGGCAGACTGTAGCGCTGGTAGCACGAGCCTGGACGGTGAGTGTGAACAGTGCGCAAGGCTGAGGGAGGGCAGACTGTAGCGCTGGTAGCACGAGCCTGGACGGTGACTGTGAACAGTGCGCAAGGCTGAGGGAGGGCAGACTGTAGCGCTCTTACCACGAGCCTGGAAGGTGAATGTGAACAGGACGCAAGGCTAAGGGAGGGTTTTCCAATCAGTCCAAACGCCAGTGTGGTTTTTATTCAGGATTTATTTATTCATTATTTATTAATTGTTGCTCCTCTGTGATGTTTTCCATAGCTTAGGTATGTTTTTATGGTGATGTCAAGTACACACTTGGGTACCGCGTGGCGTGACATTTTCGATACTGGAAAAGCGGGGAATACGGAATACTGTAATACTGTAAATGACAAAAATTAAAACGACAGTATTTTTGGCTTGGGCCGAAGCCAGCCAGCCAGCACTATTTTAAACAGAATCTATAGGCGAAAAGTTCCTTGCAAAAAAAAAAAAAAAAAGATAGAAAATTCGTATATGGTTTGTAGTATCGACCATGTTTTGACAGCATTTTGACAGCTTGTAGCATATTACTCGGCCGACCTTGCATCGTTGTTTAAAATGTAATTCTGTAATAATAAACATTGTTTTCATCGCGCAATAAAAGTGCCTAAATATTATTGAATAGCTAAGTGTTTTGTTTTGTTTGTTTGTTTTTTTTCTTGTTCAATCTCGCGATAACATTGCTATAAATCACTGTCTGAATAACGCGTGTAGTTGTTGTGTAGCAAATGGGGTTTTACGGCGAATTTCGCCCAGTGACCTAATTCTTTTCGCCCAAAGTGATTGGTCATTTCAGCCAATATTTTATGGATTTTATTTTTTTAACTTTATTTGCTTTATTGTAGTGAAATTAGTTAACAGTATTTTATCAGTAACGCGTATTGGAACTTAGTTAAGCTGGGTTCGGCGTAGAGTTGTTCAGCTTGGTTTAGTGAACTTGTATTGAGCCTCATCTGCGACCTGTGCATCGATCAACTACCAGCAGCAGCTTACTGCGGATCCCCTGGCCTGTGCCGTTTACCAGTTTACATCGTCTACGGCAAAGACCATTTGAACAAGAAGCTGTAAATCCTCAATTAGGTGAGTTTTCCTACAAATGGTACCAGTTGTAGAAGGTTATTACGTGGATATTCGTCATATAAAGCCATTGGATGAGATATTTTGAAAATCGTATGTGCACTTTGGATAAAAATTGAGTTTGAAAGTTCGCGCCACAGATCTTTGTTGTTTATTATACTACCATAGCAACGCAATTTCAAAATTTCTAAGTTCATATCTGAATGTATATAGCCTTGGATATCAAATAAAAACGGTAGGAAATACTAATTATCTACATTAATACATTTTTCCTTTAAATTAATTTTGTGACGTTTGAAGTTTCAGTGCCTTTTTCAAGGCGCAGGCTGTCAAAACAGTTGAGTGACAGACACGTCTGGTAATATAGTATATCATTTGTATACATATTTTGGCGAATGAAGGTGATTTATGCGAAATTCACATTTACTGGTACGATATTAGAATAACTTGGAAAACTCGATTATACGTTGAGCGATGTGTAAAAAATAGAAGTCGAATTTCTGGTATATAGAATAAAGATCGATAAAAATCCACATAGCTAGGGTTAGCTCGGTTTATGATTAAAGATCTGATCGTGTCTTTTTCTAGATTATCAACTAGTTTATGTGAAATTAGGTAGTTTGCTCTAAAGTCCAGAAATCATACTTACGTACATAGTACTTGTGCAGCAGTAGTATTAGTTTATTATAGGTTTAGGATAATTTAATTCCCAAGACCCATAATATCATTTTATTGCGTTAATCCAGAGATTTTGTGAAATTTCGAAAATAGTTTCAGCATTAGCCATTTTGTTGTTATTCCATGCGTTTACGTGGAGCTTAACTAGAACCAGAACCGATGACATGCGCAGTGGCAGTTCTGGTTCTAGTTATGTCCTCCAGAAAAATGGTGGTTTTGAATCTAGTTATGTTTATAAACTTCAAGTGCAAATCATTGTAAACAAAGATGGTTACACGAATATAATTTAAAACACGTAAACAATTACTAATATTGAATTGAAAATACTTTGATATTAAGCATTTCACTCGTTGATTTGTAAAATATATATCTTTGAAGATTTTCAATCAAAACAGCAGTCACAACATTGATGCTTCTGCCAAATATACAACATTCTTTAAGAGTTTCCTGTCTTTTTGTTTAATTTATCATATTTTACAATACAAGTTATCATATATTACCACTTTTTATGAGAAAGTTACTGACTTAAAATTTTAAAATGTTAATAGTCTATTCAAAATGGTCAAGGGCGCACCGGAAGTGTGGCTCGGGTACGATTTTCTTCACGAGAACCGGGTACAGTTGGCCACATAAACGGCAGTTCTAGACCCAGTTATGCGGTTCTGGAACCAGTTATCGCCCACGTAAACGCACGGATTGTGAACTTTGACATAGAAAGGGAATCCGCAAAACTTTTCTGCGGGTCAGTCTTGCAAATTTTTATCCCGAAATTCAAATATTTTCGAATATTCAACCAAACGATTTCTATCATTTCTTATTATAATTATAGTCATAAAAGGTTATTATTGTTAGATCGAGTATCTGTAAACTGTGTTTATCCCGACAAGTATATTTCGTGTGATATTCTTGTTAGAAGTGAAGTTGAAATTTGTGTGTACTCATTGATAACCTAACGGAATTTTTGTCTACTTGAAAGGAGACAAGAAGCGTTCGGTTATAATTCTACAACAGTATACTTCATATTCATAGCACAGTTTTGAGTTTTTGTTCAAATCAAGAGAAGAACTTTTAATTTAAATTTTGTTCATTTTAAACACTAAAAACCTTGCAATGGTGAAATACCATTCAAATACTTCAAAAATATCAAACGGCAACACATTCTTTTTATTTTTCATACAACTACATCACTGATTTGTAATTTCAAGCCATACTCAATACATTTCATACACAATTTTGATACAAAATTTCAAAAACAAACTTATCAATAACAAATTAATCCATTGTTATTCAAGAATAATAATAAGATTCATTCAAATTTTGTCAAATTAACTTATAATTTATGCAATATTAATACTTTTATCCAACAAACACTTCAAATTTTGCATCAATTTATTTAAAATTCTTTATATTCGTGGTACTTATTTGATAATTTTCTCTTTGCTTACTTCTTTTGCCGCTTTCTAGTTTGTGGCTGAAGCTGTAAAGAGTTTATTATCGAATATCTAAATTAATATTTTGGATAAAACTTGATGCAAATTTCTTAAGATGTAATACAAAAAAAAAAAAAAAAAAAGAAACACACACACAAACAAACACACACACGCGTACAAATTCTCTTGGCATTCTTCAAAATTGTTTGTTCATTTTTTTTTTATCTCTACTCAGGGAGTTCTTTGCTTTGATTCCGTTTCCTGTTTGTGGCTGGAATTAGTAAAGAGATTCACTGAGTATTAAAATTAAAATTGTTTAGGAAAATTCAGCCTAAGAGAAATTAAAACATTAGATCTACAAACAAACAAAAAACAAATACCATTCAAAATGGCAACTCCAAGTAAACCCACCACAAGACAAAAGACAAAGGCAGATGCTGAAGCCAAACAAACAGAAGAAGTGCGGGTTGAAAAACAAATATCGATGTCTGATGTCATGAACGAAATTGTTGGAATGAGATCAGATATGCAGCAGCTAGAATTTCGAATAAATAAAACAATGGATCAAAATTTAGACTAAATCAATCAGCGTTTAGATATTCAGATCAGCGAAGTGCACTCTGAAGTTAGTCGAGTTGAAACAAAAAAGGACATGAAATCAGACAAACTAATCCGAATGGTACAAGAAGTTGAAAAACGAATCAATACCACAACAAGTACCAACTTAGATAATTTGGAAACCAAAATTTACGATCATATGGAGGCTCGCTTTGGAGAAGCTATAGCAGATAAGGAAGAAAATACACACCAAGAAGAAGGAAGAGAAGATCCACAACAAGAAAAAGAAAAGCCCGAAGAAGATTTTCAACAAAGAATAGGAGAAGTTATCGAAAGACATAACAGACATCATGAAAATAATCAAAATTACAGACTTGGTAGAAGCGAAAGAAATCAACAAAGGAATCATTCAAACATCCAGCTTTCCCGGATTATATCATCTCTCCCTACTTTTAATGGCAAAGAATCCTTTGAAGCCTTCATATCTACATTCAGATCCATCACCGAAAAATTATCTGTTAGCCGCAAAGATAAACTGGATTTTCTTTTGATTTGTCTACGAGGAACAGCTGCTGAGTTCAAAGATGTCTTACCTCCTACGGTAACAAACGATTATGACGAGCAAGCACGTGGACTTGAGGAGAGATTTGGAAAGAAAGAAGACATCATTACCACAAAAAGGCAATTTCGATAACTAAAAAACTGATAGATGAGAAAGAGGATGAATTCGCTGAAAGAATAAGAACAACAGGCTTATCCAGGTTCAACCGATGACGTGTTCAATTCACTGGCAATTGAGGCGTTCCTCAAAGGGTGTACAAATAAGCGGGCAGCTCTTATAGTAGCCGATCAAACACCAGCCCCAACCAACATCAATGATGCCGTTAAAAGAATGAAAGCTGTCGTCAGTAACCAGAAAGCCATCATTGGTGAGAGTTCCAGCAAAGTCAGGCGGATGCAATACCCAGTCGAGACAAGTGAAGACTCTGATGAGGACTTCGAGGAATTGCGAGGGAGACAATCAAGTAAGTATAGAAGATATGGATTAGACGATTACCATCGGAAAGAGAGAAGGGGCTACAGATCTGAACGTTGGGATGAAAGAGGCTACAGGCCTGAGCGCCGAGAGAAGAGAAGAAGTTACAGACCCGAACGCCGAGAACGCCAACGAAACTACACTCGAAACGTATGGTCGCCAGAAAGACGAAGTTACAGTCCATATGGTACTGATGATAGTTCTGGAAATAGCTACCACAGACGTAATCGTAATACAAGACACCAACGCGAGAGAAGCTTTTCACCTGAGAGACCACAATATGAAAGACGCAATGATCGCTATGGCAATGATGAAAGACGGAAGTACCGGAGTAGTGAGAAAGAATATCGAAGATACGACAGCCCCGATAACGAGTTTGAACATCGTAAAGTAGACAGAAAATACCGGGAGAAAGGAGAGAGATATTACGAAAAACAAGATCGTTACTGCGATAAAGATAGATACCACACCAAAAAGGACAACAATGACAAATCACGATCAAAGGACTACAAAACATCAACTAAATACCAAAAAGACCAAAGAAGAGATTCTAGTAATGACTCCAACAGCAGAGAGAGAACATCTGATCAACATGATAAAAGCTCAGAAGAGGAAAAGAAGACCACTAGTTTCAGAAAACAAGTTTCTTTCAAAAAGGATAGCCCAAAGTAGTCAGGACCGGCCAAGAAGCCCGTAAACCGGTCCTAAAACAGCAATCGGGCAGAAATCAAGCAAAAACTAGAGAAATATTTTGGAAAGAAAATTCAAAAGGTCTTTCGGTAATAACAGACGTCAAAATTCATGGCAATTCTATTAAAAGAGTCATTGACAGTGGTGCCCAGGTTTCGATTTTGAGTAAAGCAGTTTTTGAAAAGTTAGAAAATCAACCAAAATTATCTCAAGATGTTAAATTACGAGGTGCCAACGAGAATCATACCATGTCAGCAAAATTAGCAAGAAATGTTAAAATTCGATTTGGCGACAAGGATTACAAATTAGATTTGTACATAGCTCCGATTTCAGACGACATGATTTTAGGCTTGGATTTTTTAGTTTCCAACAATGTTATTGTAGATTTAAATGAAAATCAACTGATAGTGAAGAAAACGAAAATACCCATCACTGCAGTTCGTGACGAAATGAATGAATATCAAATCTGCCGAGTTCAAATGAAGAACAAAGTTGTGGTTCCTCCAGAAAGAGTTGTACGAGCTAAGGTTAAGTTAGTAGGTGATCTCAATGAAAATGAAGAGTTTGTAATCAGCTCAAACAGCAAAAGCAGCAAGCTTTTAATACCACACACTTTGGTTAAAGGAGGAAAAGAAGCAGTTATAATTATCATGAATCCAACTAAAATACCACAACACTTCAATAAAGATAAATTTATAGCAACTGCAGTGCAAGTAAACGAAGTAAGTGAGGATGAATCCAACCGAAACAGCAATGTACAAAACGACGATATTCCAACGACTAGTGACACTACAAACACTGATTATGACACCGACAATGAGCCGCAAATACGGCTCGCAAATAAGGACGATTTGGTAGATGAAATACCACAACACTTGAAAGATTTATTTTTACGATCGTCAACAAACCTTGCCGATGAGGAAGCGTAACAACTAGCAAACACATTGATTAATTTTGCTGATGTCTTTTCGAAACATGACTTAGATATTGGATGCTTCACTGACATAAAAATGAAAATCGACACTAAAGATGCAACACCTATTAGACAAAATATGAGAAGAACGCCTTTCAATTTTCAACAGGAAGAAGAAGAGCATTTAAATTCTATGCTAAATTCTTCTAGTTCTGAATGGGCAAGTTGTCCAGTGCTTGTGAGAAAAAAAGATGGAAAAGTCCGTTGGTGTATTGATTACAGAAAATTAAATGCCGTTACTACAAAGGATAGCTTTCCACTCCCTAAAATAGAAGAATGCATAGACACATTTTCCGGAAATACTCTGTTTACCACGTTTGACATGAGCAGTGGTTATTGGCAAATTTTAATGGACGAAAATAACCGAAGTAAAACCGCCTTCATTACAAAATATGGACTCTTTGAATATAATCGTATGCTTTTTGGTTTAACCAATGCACCATCTGTTTTCCAGCGTGTTGTACAACTCATAATGTGTGGCCTTACATGGAAGGAGGTACTCGCTTACCTTGACGACGTCATTGTATTAGGAAAAAATTTCAAGGAACATCTTCGAAATATTAAGAAAGTTCTGGAGAGATTCAGGAGGTACAACCTAAAACTCAAGCCGAAAAAATGTATCCTTTTCCAAACTCAAGTCCTCTTCTTAGGCAAGTTAGTCTCAAAAAATGGAATTGCAGCAAATCCAGAGAACGTTGAAAAGGTTAAAACATGGCCGGTTCCTAACAGCGTGAAAGAAGTTGAAAAATTCCCAGGATTTATAAATTATCACAGGGAACATATCAAGGATTATGCAGCCATTTCTAAACCACTGTACGAATTAACTGGACCAAAAGCAAAATTTGTTTGGCAAGACAAACATCAAAAAGCTTTTGAAAAGTTGATTGAAATTATGACAAATTTACCTGTTTTATCTTACCCAGATCCCGACTGTCCATTTATTCTTGATACGGATGCGTCTGACACCGCAATTGGAGCCGAACTTTTACAAGTAGATCCTGAAACCAGAAAAGAAAAGGTAATTGCACACGGTAGCTATGTTCTCAAACCAGCTCAGCGAAAATACTGTACGACTAGAAAAAAGTTATTGGCTATAGTTCGCTTTACCAGGCAATTCCGACACTATTTATTAGGGCGCCAATTCACTCTTAGAACAGATCACAATAGTTTGACATGGCTACTAAATTTCAAGAACATCGAAGGTATGCTTACCAGGTGGATTGAAGAACTTAGTCAATTCAATATGATTGTTAAACATCGACCAGGCAAATTACACGGAAATGCAGATGGAATGTCACGTATACCCGATAGATTAGAATTCTGTGGCAACTACCGAACTGGAGTTAGTCTTGAATCGTTACCTTGCAAAGGTTGCAAATTCTGTAGAAGAGCGCACGAACAATGGTCAAGATTCGATGAAAATATCGACGATGTATTGCCTTTAACTGTGCGGAAAATGCAGAAAATGAATTTGTGTTTTCACTACACAAACAGAGAAATAAGGAAGTTTCAACAAGAGGATCCTGATTTATCTCCTTTGATTATATGGCTGGAAAATAACATAGCACCCGAACAAGAAGAAATAATGGTACATAGTCCAGCCGTGAAACGATTTTTGAGACATAAAAATCATCTTAAAATTCAAAATGGGGTGTTATTTTACCAATGGGAATATCCAGAACATACACAAGATTTGCTGGTAGTACCATTCCAAATGAAGGAAGACGTTTTAAGATACTGCCATGACATACCAACATCTGGTCATTTAGGGATTAGAAAAACGTACAACAAGTTAAAACAATCATTTATATGGTACGGATGTCACCTGGACACGAAATTACATATTCAGACATGCAGTTTATGCAATAAAATTAAGAAAGCCAGCAAGAAATCACGATTACATCTTGGTAAATATCTCGCATCAAGTCCAATGGAGATCATTCACATAGATATTCTAGGTCCTTTACCAACCAGCAAATTAGGCAATAGTTATATACTCTCGATAATCGACCAGTTTACAAAATGGATTGAACTTCTTGCAATTCCAAATCAAACCGCTGAAACAGTGTCAAAAGCAATAGTTGACGAATTTATTTGTCGTTTTGGATGCCCTATAGAGATCATCACAGATCAAGGACCTTGTTTCGAAAGCAAATTATTTAAAACAATATGCAGCCATTTAAACATTACAAAATCGAGAACTACACCTTACCATCCCAGTTCTAATGGCCAGGTTGAGAGATTCAACAGAGTGATACTTCAAATGATACGATGCTATCTGGGTGAAGATCAAAACAAATGGGATAATTATTTACCAAATTAGCCATTGCCATCAGATCGACAGAAAACCGGAATACTGGATTTACAGCAAACCGCCTTATGCTTGGCCGTGAAAACATTCAACCAGTTGAAATTATTTCAGGATTAACACATCAGAAAACCTTTAGTACGGAAGCTGAATATTTAAAGAAGTTAATCACCGACATACACAATTCTCATCAAATTGCAAGAGAACAAATTCAACGGAATTATCAAATCCAGAAGCGAAATTATGATACTCGAATAAAAAATTACAAATACAAGAAAGGAGACGTAGTCTACAGATTAAATTTATCCTCGAAGCTTGGACAAAGTAACAAATTAAAAGCAATCTACTCTGGACCCTATATTGTTAGTAAAGTTTACTCTCCAGCAGTTATACAAATTCGAAATCAGAAACGATGTTGGAATTTACACCATGATAATCTTAAACCCTGCAAAGAAAGAGATTTACCAGTCTGGATACAGCGCTTACAACAGCAGATTTTACAGGAAGAACAAAAACTACCTGGAGAAGAAGAAATTTCCCTTGCTTCTCTGTTTGAAGATTACATAGAAGATGAAAAAGTAGAAGAAGACTTAACTGAACCCGAATATACAAAATGGGACGAAAATGATTACCGAAAAAATCTAACTGATTTATTTCAAACCGATGAAGACAATGACAATCCAGAAAGTAACAACAATGACGACAGTGAGAAAAATTTAGAGTTTTCGAGAGCTGGAAGAAAACTCAGAAAACCGAAATATTTAATGGATTACGATTGATCAGCTATCTGCTATACTTGTAAATAATTTGTAATTTTATGCAAAAACATGTACATACAAAACAGATACTGAACTAACCATTGGCATACAATGGCATAAATACATTATAGTTAGATATCAACTCAAATTATTAACAATGAGTACACAGGGATTTCAACATTAAAAATATTTATATTCTCAGTATATGTACATATATCTTCATGTACTTAATGTTATTATTTTATTTTCATAGAAATGACTGAACTTTCCAACGTTGACTTTGAGGAAGCAAATTTTGAACCTGATTACGAAGACACAATAGACTCTAATGGAAAAACTTCCAAAAAGAAATTTAAGAAACAGTTACCTTGTGTCATATGCAGTAAGAAAGTTTCGCATCCACGGACGCATGTTATACGTGAACATTTACCAAAACAGTTCAATCCTAACCAGGAATTGGCAAAGTCGGCTAATTCGGCTCCAATTATTGTTGAAGGTCTTTTAAGATTGGCAAAATGCTCTATTTCAGTATGTCCTAGATAAGGATTTTAGTTCTTCAAAGTTCAGTCAGTGTGCAATTACAGAGTCTGATATAGCCTTGATGGACTCAGTTAGTCGTGAACTCCAGATATATCCAGTTGAATGTATTTTACATCCACCAAACTCCCCAGCAGTCCTTGCGCATTGGCGTGTTTTATCCATTATTTTATCGAAAGTTTCGTATTTGGATCAACAAAATTTTCAATATAGGTTGACACAAGATTTCAATACTTCAGACTTTCATCTCATCACAGACTCGCATTTTCATTTACAGCAAACATTGCGTCGTTCTGGCTTCGCGAATTTTGAATCAGCTTGCATCAATCCACATTTACCCATTGCTTTGGCTGTCAATAACTTGCTTTTCAAATTTACCAGGAAACAATGAAATAGACCAGCTTCATGCCTCAGATATCAGATTATTTTTCACCATAGGAGCTCATCCACGCTTTGCTCATACCTCTCAGCCTCATTTTCAAAAGAGTTTAGAATCAGTGGTTTCAAATAGTGGTGTTGTAGGTGTAGGCGAAATGGGATTAGACTACACAGACTCATCAGTGGAAGAACAGTGTGCTCAAATTTCTCTCATCCAGTATATGTTAGGTGTTGCCGTGCATTGTAATAAAACAATAGTCATCCATTGTAGGGACAAACATGAAGAAACATCGGCATTCAAGAAGCTTCTGAGCATATTTGAAGATTTAGTTCCCAAGTTTCACTCTATTCATTTTCATTGTTTCGGTTATTCGAGGGCACTCATGTACGCTTGGTTGAATTCATTACCGAATACTTTATTCGGTGTAGCTTCATTTCATTTTCGCGAAAAACAGTTCCATCTGTTCGAAGATTTGTTATCTCATATTGATATACAGAGACTAGTAGTCGAAAGTGATAGTCCTTATCTTGGATTTTTTAACTTTATTTGCTTTATCAGTAGCCTGTGTTACATATATTTACAAAAGTTTTATTCTAAATGACCAATTGATAGATGATAGTTTCGTCCAAAGTGTTTGGTTGTTTCGCCCAAAAAGTAATAGATTTCTCTGCTTTCAATTGATTTATTAACGTTTTATTCTAGTTATTTAAGTCTGTTGTTTATGATATGCTCGAAGTTTATTTCACTTGATAAAGTTAACATTTAGCGAAAAATAATTTTAAAAGAAATGTAACATATTAAAGGCCCTAAAACAAGCAAAGGTTTTGGGCGAACTGGTGTCCTTATATTTTTTATGGTTTGGGCGAAAGCACCAAGTGCATTTCTCTAAAGTGGGCGAAACGACCAGGTTCGTTTGTTTTTAAATTGGGCGAAACAACCAATCACTCTTCGGCGAAATGACCAATTTCGGAGAAATGTATTTTGGGCGAAAAGGCCTGAAACCAATAAAATGTTACGGCACCTGTGCGTAGATCCCATCGCATCATATATATATATATAAAATATTATTTAGAGAGACTGGAAGTGTCAAGGACTGCACTCAACATATTGGCTGTGGACAAGCTGTTCTTAGTTACATGTAAAGGGTACACATCGATGAAACAATGAATTCTAATGGTATTTCTGTTAAGAAATGTCAATAGAAACTGAAATATGCTTCTGTGAGAAACATGTTTACAAGATATACTTAAAAATTGATAATTCTTAGAATAAATGAAGAAAATGCATTGATCTGCAACTAATTGTAATAAGAAGCTAATACAATGCAGAATATGCTTTTAGGTTATTATTTAAAAATAATTAACCGATTTCCATTAAAGATTTTAAGCATTCCTGACTTCAACGCTACATGCGCATACCGTTCAATCAGCGGCTAGGCATGTCTTGCAACAAAACTGTTTTGTGCCAGAAATGTTTATTTATAACCGTTCTTTGCAATTTGACGGAAAATTGTTTTGAAAAATAAAGAACAATACTTGAAATAAAATAGTTTTTTATTCTGAATTATGTGTAGGATGATGTAGAAATTATCATATTTTGTTTTCACGCAACCGAAAAATTGTAAAACCACTTAATAGTTCTGAATTGTTAAAATTTCATTTTATGACATGTCTTATGATTGAATGTGGGCTTAGCTATCGAGTTGTCCGTTATTATTATAGCGTCGGCTACTTTCATATTTTTGCATTTAATCATTGTTACAGAGAGCAGGCTGAAAGAATATGAGATTATTGTCTCAACGTCATCACGACTAGCAGATGATGTACTCACACTTCTCCTGCCTCATCTGTTCACGACCAGCAGAAGCTGTACTCACACTTCTCCTGCCTCATCTGTTCACGACTAGCAGATGCTGTGCTCACACTTCTCCTGCCTCATCTGTTCACGACCAGCAGACGCTGTGCTCACACTTCTCCTGCCTCATCTGTTCACGACCAGCAGATGCTGTGCTCACAGTTCTCCTGCCTCATCTGTTCACGACTAGCAGATTCTGTTCTCACACTTCTACTGCCTCATCTGTTCACGACCAGCAGATGCTGTGCTCACACTTCTCCTGCCTCATCTGTTCACGACCAGCAGATGCTGTGCTCACACTTCTCCTGCCTCATCTGTTCACGACCAGCAGATGCTGTGCTCACACTTCTCTTGCCTCATCTGTTCACGACTAGCAGACGCTGTGCTCACACTTCTAAATGCCTTATCTGTTCACGACCAACAGATGCTGTGCTCACACCTCCCTTGACTCATCTGTTCACGACCAGCAGACGCTGTACTCACACTGCTCCTGTCTCATCTGTTCACGACTAGCAGACGCTGTGCTCACACTTCTCCTGCCTCATTTGTTCACGACCAGCAGATGCTGTACTCACACTTCATCTGTCTCATCTGTTCACGACCAGCAGATTCTGTACTCACACTTCTCTTGCCTCATCTGTTCACGACCAGCAGACGCTGTGCTCACACTTCTCCTGCCTCATCTGTTCACGACTAGCAGAAGCTGTGCTCACACTTCTGCTGCCTTATCTGTTCACGACCAGCAGATGCTGTACTCACACCTCTCCTGCCTCATCTGTTCATGACTAGCAGACGCTGTGCTCACACTTCTCCTGCCTCATCTGTTCACGACCAGCAGATGCTATACTCACACGTCATCTGCCTTATCTGTTCACGACCAGCAGATGCTGTGCTCACACTTCTCCTGCCTCATCTGTTCACGACTAGCAGATTCTGTACTCACACTTCTCCTGCCTCATCTGTTCACGACCAACAGACGCTGTGCTCACACTTCTCCTGCCTTATCTGTTCACGACCAGCAGATGCTGTACTCACACTTTTCCTGCCTCATCTGTTCACGACTAGCAGACGCTGTGCTCACACTTCTCCTGCCTCATCTGTTCACGACCAGCAGATGCTGTACTCACACTACTCCTGCCTCATCTGTTCACGACGAGCAGATGCTGTGCTCACACTTCTCCTGCCTCACCTGTTCACGACTAGCAGATTCTGTACTCACACTTCTCCTGCCTCATCTGTTCACGACCAGCAGATGCTGTGCTCACACTTCTCCTGCCTCATCTGTTCACGACCAGCAGACGCTGTGCTCACGCTTCTCCTGCCTCATCTGTTCACGACCAGCAGATGTTGTGCTCACACTTCTCCTGCCTCATCTGTTCACGACCAGCAGATGCTGTACTCACACTTCTCCCGCCTCATCTGTTCACGACCAGCAGATGCTGTACTCACACTTCTCCTGCCTCAACTGTTCAAGACAAGCAGATGCGGTGCTCACACTTCTCCCGCCTCATCTGTTCACGACTAGCAGATGCTGTGCTCAGACCTCTCCTGCCTCATCTCTTCACGACCAACAGACGCTGTACTCACTTCTCCTGCCTCATCTGTTCACGACTAGCAGACGCTGTGCTCACACTTCTCCTGCCTCATCTGTTCACGACCAGCAGATGCTGTACTCACACTTCTACCTCATCTGTTCACGACCAGCAGATACTGTGCTCACACTTCTCCTGCCTCATCTGTTCACGACTAGCAGATTCTGTACTCACACTTCTCCTGCCTCATCTGTTCACGACCAGCAGATGCTGTGCTCACACTTCTCCTGCCTCATCTGTTCACGACCAGCAGACGCTGTGCTCACAATTCTCCTGCCTCATCTGTTCACGACCAGCAGATGCTGTGCTCACACTTGTCCTGCCTCATTTGTGAACGACTAGCAGACGCTGTGCTCACACTTCTCCTGCCTCGTCTGTTCACGACTAGCAGACGCTGTGCTCACACTTCTCTTGCCTCATCTGTTCACGACTAGCAGACGCTGTGCTCATACTTCTCCTGCCTCATCTGTTCAGGACTAGCAGATGCTGTGCTCACACTTCTCCTGCCTCATCTGTTCATGAGTAGCAGATGATGTGCTCACACTTCTCCTGCCTCATCTGTTCACGACTAGCAGATGATGTGCTTACACTTCTCCTACCTCATCTGTTCGCGACTAGCAGATGGTGTGCTCACACTTCTCCTACCTCATCTGTTCACGACCAGCAGATGCTGTGCTCCGATTTCTCCTGCCTCATCTGCTTAAATATTTGCTGTGATAACAAGTTCTGGCGCGAACTGGCTGCCTTCGTATCTTGATTTTCCTTTTGCTATTTTGGATGCAGAACAGAAAGGCTAAAACTGCATATTGGATAAAATATTTTCTTTAGTTTTAATACCACCAAGTTCCTGAATTGTACTCTTATTAGCAACCCATTTATAAATAGGTGAGTGTGAGTAGTATAGTAACTATCCCAATTTCACTATGTTTACTTGTGGATAAAATTATACAGTAAACAATTCATATTTCATTGCAATTGTTTGTAGTTTCCTTTTATACAGTTTCCCCCCTTTTCTACGTCCTCCAGAAAAATGTAGGTTTTATCAATATTAAATAATAACCATAACTACAAAGAGGATAAAAGTGGAAACTTTCAAAAGCTCGATATTCTGTTTCGAAGAGAACATTTCGGAAGATTTTAGATAGCACGAATTTTAACTGGTTCATATGTTCCACGCTTGAACGTAAAGCAAACAAGTGGTGTTAAAATAGTAACAGTGTCTTTTATAAATTATTGTCACTGAGACAAATTTAGAATGGTAACCAAGGGAGTTTCTTTGGGCTGGGTCGTTATGGTTCAGCATGTTCAAAATAGGGTTATTTTTAGACACATTTCCTTCATTCGTTCTCTTTTGTGCTGAGAAATTTACAACTCAGTTTTCTTCCTTTGAGCAGGATCTCATTCATCATCTCTAAACCGCCAGTATATCTATGAGATTAGGTATTCTGTAAATGACATCATAAAAATCAACCTACTGCATATATGCCGTATTAAAATTTAATGTTAATTTTTGATATTAAAATATATTTAAAAATATCAATAACTCAATGAAGATTTCATTAATTTATATTTTGCTGCGAATAATTGCATTTTAGATGGTGAAAATGTATTTTTGAGATCAATTTTCCAAGCATTGACAATCTTAAAGGAGACACACATTTATCTAAAATTTAACGAATCATCAATTGCATTATGGAGATGAAAATAATAACAATACAAGTTTTGAGCTCAAGAATTGCCTCCAGTAAAAAGATTGAGAGCAACATTATGCATACAAGGACCAGTAATTTTTTATTCACAGATGTGTCCTGATTTTTGATGTAAAAATAGAGTAATATTTTAATATCAAAAATTAATTTTTGAGATAAGAAATCACTTGCAAATTTTAAAATATAAATTATAAAAACTTAAATAATGATATCTGAAGAAAATGCTTGATATAAAAAATGAAAATAAATTATTGAGCTTAAAACTAAGATTTTTCTGATAAAAATATTTCATTTTTCTGATCAAAATATAAATTTTTTTATCCCTTAAAATCAAAAGATCATTAAGAAACCATTACCTTATTCAACAAATATCTTTTGACATCTGTAACTATTCATTGATTTCAAGAATTTTTTTTGAGATCAAGAATACATATTAAAATATCATTATAGATAGCAAAAATTAATTCTTGATATAAAAAAGTGATTTTTTGGAGATCAAAAATTAATTCTTGATAGCAAAAATAAAATATTTGAGATTAAAAATTAATTTTTGATATCAGTCATTCCATAATAAATGTGAAAACGACAAAATGGATCATTAACCAATCCGATAAAATAAAATATAAATACTTCCATTCCCAGTGCATTCAAAGGCGGCTATATGTTTGATTTAAGCAAAGAATCTGTTGCACAGCCCGTAATATTGCATTGTCTTAGCTATTTTTTACACCATGGAATAGTCTAAGTATTCAAATGATGCTCAGTTCTTATACAGACATGGCGAATTTACTTGCAAGTCAATAGTTCTGAAAGCCATAGCGTTATTTTAGTTGGATTTAACACACCCTGCCGTTTAACAACCATCATAAAACATTACTTGAGTAGAAAACTTCAAAAATGTTTATTATTCACAGTGTCATCTAATAAATACGATGTACGGCTTTTAAATACCATCGTGTAAAAATGAACTCTTTTAAATATTGCGACTCCATTTCAAAATATCAAAACAACTCAAGATTACTTGTAAAATTTTGGTTCCATTAACTGTGCGAACGACATGTTTAATACGTAAGCAACAGTGCTAAAATAACTTCAACAATCAAATAGATTCATAATGACAATTCAGTAGATTATGAGATGTACATATATGTCACCGAACGCAGATATGTGGCATTCACATATTTCATTCAAAGAGATGTTTAAAGGCAGGCTCGCTGTTTAATTTAAACCGTCAAATACAACTGAATTTGTGACATATTGAGCTACTTTGAAAGTTGTGTACACGTTATGAGAAAATTATCACACAGTCATTGGTGTAACAGAATCAACCTTATTAACACATAGATTTACACCTGCATGCTAGCATATACAATAATGAAGAGCGCATAAAATAAGAAAACAAATGACACATGTGTTGCCTTTATATCACCTCACAGTATCAGTGTTTCATACCTGTTAGCTAAATACCATCACTTTCGTCATTCCTTAACAACAAAAGTTAAATGTGTAACTTTTGCGGTAAAACATTCCTTAGTTTTATGTGTTTACTGTATGGTTCTTTTATTGAGGGTGGTCGTTTTTCATTGATTGAATTCATCTGGGTAGTTTACCGGTCGGGTGAATTTTGCTCGAAGTATTCCACGTTTTTGTTGGCCTTATCCAGCTGTAGTTTGTCGGTAGTTTGCCTCGCATATGGCAAAAAGTCATGTAACATATAACATTTGCATTTAAAAGGATTTTAGTTTTAAGTCAGGTACAATCGGTGAGGAATTATTTATTTTGTGTAATTTTTTAAAGTTTCTTTGTTACTAAAAAGCTTGTAAATATTCTGTCGAATTAGTTCAATATTGAAGAGCTATTCAATGCTCTTTTTGACAAGAATATGTGAATAGCATGTCTGTGATGGCATGTGCGTTTTAGATTTTACAATAGCATGTCATTGGGTAACTTGTGTAAAATTCTGTTTCTTTTTTCCTAATAAACATGGCATTGGCAGGTGATGAAATAAAGTGACGCATGAAGTTCATTCTTTTCATCGTCACGTGCAGTAGACAATTGAGGACTGAGAGACGTCAATCTTCTGATGGAGTTTTAGATTCAACACGGAAGTCGGCCCGCCACAGGCCATTCACTCAACTAGATGTCATGCGTCTCACGCGTTTGATTATTATACTCCTCCCCTCTTCGCGCTCACTTGGACTGTTGTTCGAGCCTTCATCACTCGTGCTCGTTGACGAAGGCTCGTTGTCTCGTCTTAGCGCTCATTAGGGACAGTTTCAATAAGCATACCTCGAGATATCTGGACAGAGCTTTCCATTTTGGAAGTCTGCATGCGTTTTCGATAATCTAGCACCCTTGGAACAGGTACCAGTATAAAAAGGGTTATGCGAATTCTGATTTTCAGTTTGTGTGCCTTGCCAATAACAGCCATGGCACATGTTCATATGTTTATTTTTTCGAGTAAGGTACTCATAAAAATTTTTAAATTGATTGGAGTGTTCAGTTACAAGCAGGCGCTGTAGAGATTCAACTTTTGAAAAAACTATTTCTCTAAATCTGATGGAAATTTGGCCATATTGTTCTCTAATTTAATGAGCATTTTGCCAGCTATGTTGTTTATTCATTCTGGTGTAATTTATATGTGTTTTTCTTGTTTGCGTCTTACCTGGCTTGCTTTCCCACTTTCTTATCGAAATTGTGGCATTAAAGTTTGATAAATTATGAAACATTTTGGCCGTTTGTGTAATTTTCAGAATCTCGTATTTTCTTTCCTAGACCTTACCGTAAAATTAGGACTTTCGTTGGGAGTTAATGAAAAAATCCGTTTCATTAACTTTTTTCCCTCCGGCCTTGCCATGTGCAATGAAGTATATGTACTTGTACGCTTTCTTATCCTTATTGTATGTTAAACCATGTTCCCTAACCCACCTTGGTGTGCCGAAAAATGTATTTATTTGTTGGATGCTTCAATCCAACCACCAATAACCTCCACACATGCTATCAATTATAGTACATCTTGTGTGATGTGTATGTGTTAACATAACGTTCAGAAGCTTTCATTTGCGGCTGATTTGAGCTCGTCACGTCGTGTATTAAGAGATATTTAAACATTTAAATTTACTTAACAGTTCTTTTCGCAAACCAGCGTGTCACAGCTATGTAATAATATTCAATCATCGCTCAGCGGAAGTTTTGGTAAAATGAACGCTGTTCGGTAAACGAATGAAGGCGTCATGTTTTCTTTTTTTTGTCTTTTTCCTAAATAACCACGGATTATTGCTGTGAGAAATTTGTGAAAATGAACCGCGAGTAGGTCAAAATATCCCACGAATTACTCAGAACACACCTAATGTTTGTGAAAAAATACCGCGAGTTGATGAAAATACACCTCTAGTTTGTGAAAATAACGCTTGACTTTGTGAAAATAGCGCACAATTTATAAAAGAGTTGTCTAAGTTAGAAACCGTTGTTGAAAAGTGTAGCTGTTTTTCACAACCCAAATTCTTTGCTCATTGAACTATTGCATTTCTCTTTTAACAATTGCATATAAGGAACAAATTACAGTGTTCACCTTGTCATCCCTCCTGTTTGCATGACTCCGTGGAAGGTAATAAAATCTTCAGCGGAGGTCTGTTGCGAGGTATACTTTGGCAATTGATGCTCAAATTGTTGTGCCCATTGAAATGATTATGCTGTAGGTTCTACAAGTGATGCACCTGCACCTGCTCAGTCACATCTTAGCGCTGCTTCTGTTGTGAACAATTCTCGTTATTGGATGACAGTGCCTTTATCTCAGAGCTTGCAGCCTTGTGAGGAGTGATTAGTCTATGCTCTAGCAGACACTGACACTGATACGTTTTTTATCTTTGCGGAGATATCAGAAGATTGTTTTGGGCCGGATTAAAACCTTGTTCACAATGCCTGCAGAGGATAGATGAATCCGTTGGTAGTCAGATGTTTTGATTCGCAAAGGAAAGTAGAGCTACCAGTGATGTGCTCTGGGACTGCCATGCGAGGAAATTGTTCCAGCATTCCCACACCGGCAGTGACTGAAAAGTGCCAGTGTCTGATCGGTCTTCTCATAAGGTACAAGTGTTTAATTTTAATTTCTAGAGTGGTCTCTGCGCAGCGTACAGATCTTGGCTGAGGTATTGAAGGAATAATTGACTGTAATTCTTTAAAAAAGCAGGGATTCCGTCACTGAGTTATCGCATATGAATGCATTGACTCTACAGTTAGCTAAATTGCATTTAGGACGTCGTCCAAAGAACTAGTATCTCCTCGTGACGTGATGGATATGTTGGAATCTTACTTCAATGATATGTCTGAGGGCGTCGGTCTTTCACAAGATGATAAGCAATTTTTGAGGTAATAGATTCTAACATAAAAAAGACTCTTACAATCATTATGTTATACAACTTCCTTTTAGAGATGATGAACGTGATTTGCCAAATGATTGTTGTGTTGAAGAAGAGCGCCTCGAGCGCTTTAAGGTCAAGTTTGATCATCCCCCAGACTACATGGCAAAATACATCGCATTAATAACAGAGATGATAACAGAGATGCTCTCGAAGAATTATGTACAACAGGTCCACTATCATGATTTGGATAATGGTGTTTGGATTTTGCCGCATAATCATGAAGCAAGCACGCAAAAGCAATTGCGAGTCGTTTTCGATTGTCGCTTTTGATGTTGGTGACTTCATTCAAGAGAAATGTTGCGTCGAATATGGCTACAAAAGTTTGGCAGGATCCAATCAGGCCATAGATTTGATCGGTCATAACGGGAGCACGTGTAGGATGGCAAAAAAAGACTTTACACAAATTCGTTTCAAATTCAGAAGAGATGTTAGCTACTATTTCCCTGAGAAAAGGTTAACTTCGGACAACATTGATCGGTGGGTTAAAGATTTTCCGACTGAGCAAACTTTGGGTGTCAAATGACATATTCAGCCTGATGCAGTTTTGTGTTGAAACACCGACTTATAACATAAGATTTTCCGACTGAGCAAACTTTGGGTGTCAAATGACATATTCAGCCTGATACAGTTTTGTGTTGAAACACCGACTTATAACACGGAAAGGATTGTTGTCCATGGTGGCTGCCCTGTACAATCTATCTGGATTTATAACCCCTTTTGCTTTGTTTTGGTAAGCGTCTTCTTCAAAACTTGTGCATTGTAGAAACAGGTTGCGAAATTTCACAGCATATCAAGTCTAAATAGATGCAGTAGTTGGATAGTTTTGTGGAACCGTAGAATATTTCTGTCTCTCGTTGTTTAAACCTAAAGGGCCTTGGATTTGTTGAAATACAATTCCTTCATTTTTCTGATGCATTCCTAGCAGGTTATGGTTGTTGCAGTTATTTGCGCATGGTTGTATGAGATGGAAAAGATGGAGATTGAAATTACATAACCCAGGTAGGCGACAGCAGTTTGGCAGTTAAAATAGCTCGTATGATCCGGTCTGAATTGGTTTATTAGGGTGTCAGACATTATTACTGGACAGACGGTAAGGTTGAATTAGTTTATATTTGTGTAGAATAGTTAGTTTTATTAACTTACTTACTGACTAACGCAGACAAGGTCATGTCCCGGGAACGTAAAACGTAACTACCATAGCATCACCTGGATATTTGGCAGAAGGGCTGCGCAGCTGCAAATTTCTATTCTGTCCGGATTTCTTGACAGCCAACCTTGCGTACCTTTAAGTCTAAGTTAGTCGTTTGCGGTGGTGACCATGAGGTGAACGCGGGTACATCATTTGTTGCTGCAACTTCTAATGGGTTGGATATATCGTGCATATTTAAAATTGGCGAATATTAAAACGAGTTGTGACCTTAGTTCTCTAGTGGAAAGATGCTTCAAAATATAAGTTTTCTCGGAAATCTACTAGGCGCTGAGATGCTGTGCACGATTCTATTTATTTAGAGAGCTTGATTACCGCTGAACGAGAACTTATGAAAGTGGTGCAGGAGTCATCCTCTGTTGTAGAAGATGGGGCTGTATTTTTATCAGATTGCCGTCTTCCGTGGTGCACTTAGAGATAGTCAATTCACTGTCCCCTAGCTCGTCTATTAACGCTTTAAGAAGATTCATTGCCATCTCTTCTTCTGTGTGATCCAAGTACCAACTTTGTCGGTGCTGAGACTAAAGTAACAGAAACTTTCACGCATATTGGTGATTCATTGGTTAAGAGTTTCTTTCTTGCGAATAACTGCATATTTGACTTGCACTTAAATCTGCCTGTTGCTTCTCGCATGTCTGGTGCCTGGGAGCGTTTGATTAGATCTTTCGCAGTGTCATGAGTACGCTCTTGTACCAACATCGTGAACAGTTGGAAGACGAAACACTAAGAACTTTCATGGCCAAAGTGTCTGCAGTCTTAAATAGTAGATCTGTTAACCAAAATTTTTGTTTCTCCTCCCGGAGAATTTCAACAAGCAGATGTCTATTCCAAAAAGCGTTAATGAACAGTGCAGTGCCTTCTTGATCAGTTTTGGTCCAGGTAGAAGTTCATTTTCTGCTATGTTAGGTCAAAGTGGACACGTCAGCGATTAGTTGTTGATGGCGTGGCTATCATTAATAAAATAGAAATCTTGATCGTAATGGCCATAGGTTAGGCAAGCTAAAATACTTAGAGCGGTTAGTACTATTAGGTTGAGAGTAATGAATAATGAGGGTTTGATTCCCCTTCGAGTTGCTATTTTTGCAATATGTGTTACATTCGTATATATGTCCGTATGTACCTATATACGACAGATATACAATATATGTCGTATATGGTCCAAATACCACGAAGTTCAGAGTACTGAATAATACAAGTTAAATGCCGGAAAGTTGCAATTTTTACCACGGGAGCTGGTTGTGCATTCAGAAAACTCACACTTAGAATTAGAATTATGACTAGCATGGGGTTGATTCTCCCTTAGTTGGTATTTTATTATTTGTATTGATTATTTATTTAAATAACTAGACGTCGAGAGTAATCAGTGGATTAATTTCCGGCTGATTCACTGCAAGTACCATATGCGTAATAATGTTAAATGTATATTCTAACATAGCTTATCATAATGCTTTGGTGTTGTGTGAATACCTGTCATGTCTTCGTTGGAAGTCTGTTCGACCTGAATTATCTTTATTTTGCAGCAGTAAATTTTAGTGGAAATTAATGTAATTTGGGAAGCCATGTTGCAGACTACTAGTCCTTTGTATGCTGAGATGGTAAACATTACCCTGGTTTCGTGTGTTTATTATATCCTTCATTAGTGACTTTAATTGAGGGGTGCTGTTTTTATTGATCGAATTCACTTAGGTAGTTTACCGGTCGAGTGGTTACCGCACGCGGCGTTCCCCATTTTTATAGGCCAAATCCACCTGGGTAGTTTATCGGTCGCGTGAATTTTCGCATTCTACGTTTTGATTGATCTAATCCGCCTATAGTTTGCCAGTCGGATGACTATTGCACGTGGTGTTTTACACGTATATATGGTGTTCATTTTTTGCATTGATCAGCAAAATTCTATGTGACTTTAAAGGATTTCGGTCTTTAGTCAGGCACACAGTGAGACATTATTTTTCTGACTGATTGTTGCTGAAAAGCTTGTAAATATTCTATGGAATAAGTGCAATGTTTAAGATTTACCCTATGCTCTTTTTGACAGTAATTTGTGATGACATGCCCGTGTCAGTGATGACATGCATGTGTTAAATTATACATTAGCATGTCACTGGGTATTTTGAATTTCGTAGTGCTAGTCTAACGTAGTGCTAAATTACCACAGAATTACCACATTAAATATAACTATTATTTGATTTTCACAATTAAAGATATTTACTATTGAAAATTCAAATATAACATTTTTCTAATGTCCAATAATAATAATATGTCAATAATTATATCATTATTATTGTGTTGTCGTTTCCGGATTGTTTTAATAAACCAAAGTGATACTGAAGGTTAGTTTACATTTTATATCAAAAAGCTATATTTTAACATGATCTAGCTTTATGAGCCACATACTTAATTAAGTTATATATATATATATATATATATATATATATATATATATATATATATATATATTATGTAGAAATATTTCATATATTATGAACCAGATATCCTGATGGCCCATTCTTACTGTGTGTTTTGTTTATCAACCACATGTTTACTCGGAAATAATGAATACTTTGAATAACGCAAAAGTAAATAAAAAGGAAAGCTAGTCTGAAAACATACTGTCTGTGCCATCCTGCATGTCTAAATCCTGAAGGTTATCATAACTAGATGTCTTGATGTCACTTTCCGGCGGCTCATACTTACTAGTTATCCCATTGCTTTTATCTCTCGTCATAGGTTTTCTATTGACACCTTCATCTTTATCTCCTGTTTCATATTCGTCTATTTCTGATAAGGAACAGAAACTACCTTCGTCTTTCTTTCTCTTTTTCTTCTTCACAGACCTTTTCTTAGAGTCCACCTGTTTTTCTTCTTTGGTATCACCTTTTAAAATACAACTTTCAAGGCTTTTCTCAATAGGTGTTAACTTACTCAGATTTCTTTTAACAGACACGAAACACTTGAAACAGTATGCAGTTGATGGGATAAATCGTTATTTTAGCGATGCTTGCACTCTTAACGAATCTATCATGCAGTTATATGAACCATAGTGTACGGCTTGCTAAATTATCTTAAAGCTATTCAGCACAACCTGTAGTAGCGCCATTCGATTCTTTGTTTCAACTTCATCTGAAAACATTTCCAAATCATAGATAGCATCCACCACATCATGTACTGGATTTACTATCAGTTTGCCTGCAATAAACATACCAGGCTTATCTAAGAACTTTTTAATCCGCTGCTTGAACATGAGAGTTTCTTTCTTGGTTTCACAGTTATAATTCATCTCCCATTCAAAAGAAGCTTGCTTGGCACTCGTAACTATTTCACAGACTTCAAAATATTGTTGCAGCAGAACTATGTACTGCAAATATTCTTCTGGTACTGCGATATTTTTGCGTTGAAGTTCATCATTTAAATTTTGCATCATACTTGCCAGAGCCGCCTCTAATATGTCACTAAAGTAGCTGGCCACTGTCCAGTTGTACTGTTGGAGAGTCACATATTTCACGAACCCTTCCAGTAGAGTGACATTCTGTTCTTTAAGCGTTTCAAACATTTCAGTTGGAATTTTCATACACTTTGCATATCCATAGTAGCGTCCTATTTCAGAGACCAGACCAAGGAAAAATGCTTGAAACGATTTGCTCCAGTCACCCAGGTTATTTGACATATTATCTACAAATTCTCCGGTTATGGCATGTTGTTCTTGCAGCATAATATGAGACTTAAATTCAAGAATTTTGAAACGTACGAGGTCCACTGATAGCTCAGAACCTTTGAAATTCTTCTTTTAAAGGACTACTTTGAGGATTTTCACGATTAATCAATACAGTGTGGAGCTCGTAAAACACGGCTAATGAACTGTATATTTTTCCCAAAAAATATTGTTTATCCTGAAATTCTTTTCCCTCTAGCTCAAAGAGTAATTGGGTAATTATGGTTTTACAGAACTCAAATATTTTGAACGTTTTATGTAAATTAATACTTTCACCAAAATATCGAGTACCTTCAAAAATCCTTAGAATAAGTTCGCTGGCTGAAAAAACGTGGTATAATTTGAGCTCGAATGATGTATCTGGTGGTCGATTTTGTAAGTACTGAAATACACGTACTACAAACCCATTCTCATTTATGCTCTGACAATACCCAGGTTCATTTTCTAGAAATTGTGAGTACTTATAAACAATCTTTGCTCACCACAAGACATAATTTAAGTTTAACCTTATCTATATTGATACGCATGTGTTTTCATCTATCATTTTGAAATAAAGTGTCATGTATTTTATCATTTTATTAAAGTATAGCTAGATATACAATGCTATATATCAACACATTTAAACATTTCAGCTTGAACACTGTTTCAAACATAATTATCTACGGAAATTAAGGTATTTTCTTTACGCCTGAATAAATATAAGTTCCCAGAACATGTTATGCTTAAAAAGCAGCCTTGACTACTTATGTATACTTCGCTAGTAGAAGTCAGACTCCGCACACTAATCAATATTAGATTAGGCTATGCTATCAAGTGAATGCAGTGAATCTCTATTTCCTGTTAGTTTTAGGAACTATTGGTGTTCTTGTAATCCCACAACAGTTTCCGTTAAAAATTTTCATTCATCGACTTTAACAGAACATTGTGAGAGGCTGTATGCAATAATAATAATAATAATAATAATAATAATAATAATAATAATAATAATAATAATAATAATAATAATAAGTTGTTTTTTTTTCAACACCATTCTTCAGTCTGTCAGTCAAGGCCCATATTTCAGTTACTTAGCACGCAGATTCCACCGTCCGCAGTTGCACACGTTAGTGGAAATCAGAAATGCAGCCCTAGCAAAAATTCCTCAAGTTAAGCATCATGTTTACAAAGGAGACGACCTCAATGTTCAGTCCTGTGCTTGTCATGCAAGCAAATAAGTATGACAGTTGTGTAAATAGTAATGCAAGTGATAAATTATATCAAATAAACATCGTCAAGTTTTACTTACTCATTAACTTGTTCTAATCTGCTCCTGAGTTGAACAGATTAGAAATAAGGGCGTAAACTGCATCATTTTCGCAATATATGGAGATCTTTCAATCAGTGTGATACTTTGTTTGGAGGATAATTGCTGTAATAGAGGATAAATATGTGGTGAAACCTAATTAGACATAAAATTTAACCCTATATTTTGATTCTAAATGATAACAAATTATCAGCAAATAAAGTGTTTTAATATTATCGCGGCTTTGCCAAATATAGAGGATGAATATGTGATGAAACAAAATTTGACATAAAAGGGGAAGTGGCAAACTTTGATTACAGATACAAGATATTTAGCAAAGAAAGGAATGCTGTAAATATGTATGTATCAGCTACCAGCTTCCTACATTTTACACCATACAGAATCGTATCGACTGAAACTGGCCTGCCAAGAATGATGCGAATGTATTACTGCTCAACAATTACAAAAATCACACAGAAAAATAATATTCCGATTTTAATTTGATTCTAGGTTGCAATATGGCGACTCAAGGTCGGCACAACTTCTTGAAATGTTTTTCTGCTGTTCTCTAGATTTAACGGTGATAATTTTCACATTCATTCCTAACAGAATAAATGTAAATTGAACAAACTTTTCCAATTAACCCATGGGACAAAGTTTTCACTTTAACGTTGTCTTAAGAACCCGCTTGGTGTAGGTACTGTAGAATATATATATATATATATATATATATATATATATATATATATATATATATATATATATATATATATATATATATATATACATATATACATATACATTTATATTTATATTTATATATATAAACATATAATTTGATATGGTGGATATATGGATATATAGGGTGAGGAATAAAATCTAAGCCATTCGTTGTACATTAATGGTAAAGTAAGTTGGGTGAGCGATTATTTTGCAATGATTAAGCTCTTGACCTTTTTAGGTAAAGCTTAACCAATATAAATTGCCAAAGCTGAACAATTAACAATGTACTGCGTTAAGGACTGGTAAAGAAATCCTGTTGATGTTGCGTGTTATTACATGTCTATTACAATAACTAATTGAATTATATGTTTGACGCTGGTACATCTGAGATTATAATCGAGATTATAAACATGTGTTTTATATGGAATATTTTGGTCTGATAAACTACATTTTGGTCTAATAAACGACAATGAAGTGATTCGACGTTAAAAATTAGCGTGAAAACACATATAAATAAATACTATAACAATACCAAATAAAAATAGTAAAATAGTCATGTACTTTGGCTTTACAACTTAGATCACAAATTATTATTGAACTCAGTTTTAGCCCATTCTGTTTTTATCCACCACTGCTTTAAATTCACGAAGAAAGTCTTCATTTTTTAGAATGCCCATATGTTCCGCATCGAATTGACGCAAGTGGTTCACATAGGAAGGCTTGTTCATAAACTGTTGACATGACTGTAGGCTAGGTGTTGACACAATACCGTCACCATCTATGTAATTGACTTTGATGGGAAGTGAGTCGGGAAAGCCGTCGTCATAGACAAGCGAATCTGCTGTTTCTAGACCTGTAATATTGATAACTTCACTCTAGCACGGCTAAAAAATTAACATTACTTAAGTTGCCTCTGTAAGAACTAAATGTGTGCATCAATCGATTTTTCTTTTGCGATAAAAAAGTCATTAGGGTTTTGCAGCAGTAGATAGCAATGTTGTTTGACTAACCATTTTTTCTTTTGTTACTTAGTAAGTGATATTACAATAAAATTAAGTATTAGACCAGTAGAGATAAAATAAGAATATCAGAATATTACCTGAGCCATACCAGCAGTACATGTCAACATTCGGATGTTCTAGTTTGTATCCGTCACTTCTCACATTCTTTAGTTTTTCCTTACCCACAGAATACCCGATATCATCAAACCACTCATCATAATTTGCGATTGTGTAGTTTTTGCTTGGAGTGGAGATTAAAATGTCGGTCTCTCTCCATGCAGGTTCTCGCGGGAGTTGGAGAGGGGCCGCCTCTGCATTTCGTTGTTGTTCTCGGACTATTAAATTGTCAAGTAACGGAATACCAAATGTATACCCTGATGTCATTGCATGAACCATCGTGGCGGAACCTGACCAAGGTGCACTAATAGAGACGAATGAGTGAATGTATTGATCTTTCCAGACTTGAGATTGCTGCCTTAGAAAATATAGTGTCACTAAACCTCCCAAGCTCTGACTAACGAGTATAACACGTTTATTTCTATTTTGGTGATACGTTTCTTCGATCAAGTTTTTCAGATCTATGAAATAAGATTGAAGAGAGTGTGGAGCAAAGCGAAAGTCGTACGGTGCGCCACGAATAGAAGAACCTCGATTGTAGCCCCAGCTCACGAGTTCTGGAATATCAAATCAAATAGCAAGGTTTAACGCAGGCTATTTTATTGCAAAAACGTTTTTCCTGAAGGCTGCATCTTTTTGAAATAAATTACTATTTTTCGATCTTTGCTTCGAGATAAATCCATTTGATTCAGAAATTATAATTTTATTCCCTTACCAACCAGCTGTAATAAAGGACTATAAACATAAGCATTCGGGTTTTAGTAATCTCGTTTAGTCATTAGACCTATAAAAGACAATGATACAAGCGTAAAACTGAAAAGTAGTCCATTCAACCATAAACGTGTAAAATATTGCTTAAAATTTTCCATAATATCCGAACTATCCTGCTTCTAGCAGAGTTAAGATTTACCTTTAACAAAAGGGGCGAACATAGAACCAGCATTTCCGAAGAGCCACGCGCTCCAGGTGGGATCAATGTGCTCAATAGTTTTGGTGTCGCCAAATCCGGGTATTCTTGTCTCAACACCCACGGCATTTCTATTTGTTTTATTTGTGACGTCATAATCTAGTCTCATGTAGGACAACCAACAAGGCAGCTGGTCTGTAAAAAAACGGGCGGTATTTATTAGAGGATCATACTTGTAGAGTTGTGCTTTGGAGAAAAGATCAAGATATAGAGATAACATTATAATTTTTTAAACACCCATTCATGACTTGTACATTTAATATTAGTTGCATTAAATTTAAGAACATATTTTTGCAAATATATCGCTTTTTATGTCTGATTTCTTATCCTCATAAAAAATTTAACCCCTTTTTGTGATTTTTGTAAGCTTATAAATAAGAATATGAAAACCGCTTTGTTAGATGTAAAGTTATTATTTTTTGCAAACAAACCTGGAAACAACTGATACACATCGAGCCAGAGCCGAAACCAGTCTCGTTTGTTCTGACATCCTGGTACTCCCGTTGCTCTGTCTACCCTAGCCTCAATCTGTGAGCCGCCATTGGACGGTATCAAAACAATTGGAGGAAGCTTGTCCTCTCGGTGACCAGCTTTAGAATGTTGTTCGCAAAGAGTAAAAAATAAACTAAGCATAAAAATTCCAGTAACTGCTATACCCTGTTTAGAGGCGAACATCACCTTTTGTTAAGCATTCACGTTGCAACTATGTCTCAGTTATAATGGCAAACCATTTATATTTACATATCCATATGATATACTTAGCAATGCGTCATGAACCTATAATAGACATTATGTAATATATGGGCCAGGTCCTGTTCAGCCGCGGCAGATTGCCCTCGCATGTTTTACATTTTAACAACAAAAGTAGCCACGTACTGTGCACGTGACACGAGTTGTTCTGTACTTCTTCAGTCGGGGACAATAACACGACGTCATGAGAGCATCACTATTGTATGTGAACTCCCAACAAAGTTTTTGACTATCTGACGTTCTTTTGCCAATAACGTCAATATACCGATAAAATATTATCTACGCTTTCGTTTTATTAATTGTTTACATTTTACCCTGCGCATTATGCTTATTTCATATTGCTAAGATATTGCATTTCAGTAAGTGTAGTTTGTTTATTTGCATCAATGTAACATTTTTAATGAGAGAATGTATCAATGCATTGATTATTACTTTTGCTAGCTGGGATTGCAGCATTAAACATGACTTGCGACATCGTGAGATTAATCTTGCTTTGATATCACTTTACCAATGGCAAGTGCATAGTCTTTCATAAAAACACTTACATGTCTTCTTATGTAGTGCAGACAAGACAAGCACACTTGTTCACCTTCATTATAACAATAGTGTTTGTGTCACACTTTGAAGTGCTTTCTTTATTGTAAGCAGGACATACTGACACAGCCATATTGCTACGGACGGAATAGATGCTGAAAATAATGGTGCTAGTGTGAGATTATTTACTTTAAGAGCCCATTAACATTTCAAAATCTTAAAACAAGAGTTATGTTTTTATCAAGTAAATGAAAATTTACATTTTTTCTGCACTTTTGACCCCATGAGTCACTCTGGAATAAATTCATGATTCGTGTTAACATTTTATAGCGTATCCTAGATCTTTGTCTGCAATAAATAGTGGTATTCGTCGTTAAACACAACCTTCTTTTTAATATTTGCTAGAGTTTCCTAAGCATTGTCACAAACCACCTTCTTCTTCTTTGACGTTGTTTCGATGATAACTTGGCACTAGTTGGAATAACAACACCATGAGACTGATAACACTTTAAGCAACTCCACTGAAGTGAAGAGTACTTTAATAGATAGAATTTAGAATAAACAGTAAAAATCTTTAAAAAATCGTAAAAATACTTATGTTTATAAAGTACTTGAGTAACGCCTCATCTAATGTACCCGCCTCTACACTGGACGCACTTGGTTCCTCGTTTCCTGTTCATGAATGCTTGTGCAATTATGCAACTCCTGTGGAATATTTTTAATCTAGTCTTCACTCATGTGGTGAAATAAGTAACGGTCAGCTGGTGTAGGAACGATTTTAAGTGGGGTCTTAATTCGTTCACATGTGCTACAAAATTGCAGTGTCAGCAAGTGACTAAGAAGCCAAGATCGCTGCAGTGCTGAGCATGAAATACGACTTAACTCCAGCTCTCCCCGACATAGAAACAACGTCTCGGTATATGTTGAATAAGCGAATCATCGTTGTATAGAGGTCAGAACGTTTTATAGATGCTGGGGCACAACCAAGTGACATTCCAATGATGTTATTGCTCATCGAAAATGACAGATCTTTCGAAAACATGCAAAACTGTTTGGACAAGGGAGGGTGGAGGGGGGGGGGTTGTAGGGTTAGTATACTTAAGTATACTTAAAAAAGTAGACTTAAGTATACTTTAAAAAATATTCGTGAATATTCGCCTTTATTCGCACATTGCAAGACGTCTATTCATTGTCGTGTGTTTACTGGAAGAGCTGCCAAGCAAACTTTCGACCTCTATCCAAACCGCAAAATTAAACCTGATTGTAATTTGGATGCGATCCGTCGCGACCATACCATCGGACGTCTATTCAACGATGGACCATCGACGTTGCATTGTATTGTATTGTATAGAGTCATTGTTATAAGGCCTACAGTACCTAGACGCTTTACAGTTCTAAAGTATAAACTAAACTATAATATGAATATACCAAAAACTGATAATGAAACACGATCACTAGTCATGCAGAATATTGAACAAATGCGTCTTTAGTGACTTTTTAAAACTAGAAAATGATTTCGACGCTTTAATGTCGAAAAGCAACTCATTCCATAAAATTTACCCCGCATTCTGAAATGATCTTTCGCCATATTTTGTCCTGGCACGTTTTTCAACTAAAAGGAGTTTGTCCTCGGAACGGCGACCTCTCTTCGGATCAAAGGGACTTAGGAGTTCGCGTAAGTTCTCCGGTGATGAGCTATTCACGGAATTATAGCAGATCGAGGGAATTTTATATTCGATCTTCTGCTGAATGGAGAGCATGTGTGGTTCTTTGAGAGGTCTGATATATGGTCGAACTTACTTCTACCACTTATGACACGGGCTGTCATATTTTGGACACGCTGTAATCTGAATATCTGGGATTTAGTTAAACCGATTAGAACACTGCTGCAATATTCCAGCCTGTAAATAACTGGAGCATGTGTTATAGATTTTGCGCTGTCGAACGTAAGATATTTTCAAACTTTTTTATCCAAGAAATGTAAAAATAGCATATTTTGCAAATGTTGATTATGTGATCTGTCAAACTTAATTCACTATCCATAGTAACACCTGGGAGCTTTGCTGTAGGGGAGCGTTTAACCTCTGTTTAATCAATTTCCATGTGCTCAACTGGCATTCTGGTTTGATTATTCCGGCTGGCAAAGATCAGTAATGCAGTTTTTTTCGGATTCAGTTTTAGTTTATTTTGATTCATCCAATCACTGACCTTAGAAACACATTGTGCCATATGACAGACTTCACTACTAAAATCTGAATTCATTTTAATTGGCTTCATCAGCGTATTTTCATCAGCATATCTGTGATAGAGCAAGCACAGTACAACTAGAATAAGGGGAACCATTGGAAGAGTGTACTCATTATAGAGCCTTGGCCCGAATAAGCTCCCTTGCGGGACAGATCTTTGCAGCTCTTGGATTTTCGAATACACACCTTCAACGGACACCTGAAATGACTGATCCTCCAAATATGATCGTAACCATTCGATGGCAACATCCCAGATACCATGTGACCTATACAGACGCTAGAGTACAATTTCGTGATGCACCGTATCGAAAGCGGCTGAGAGGTCTAGCAGCGTAACTATCACAGCGTGGTTGCTGTCTTGGCTTCGGAGTAAATCGTTAAATCATGGCAGTTTCTGTACTGTGGTGGTCTTTGCAAGCCGAGTGGAATTTTTCAGAGTGACTGTTTCTAGAGGAATGTTCTTTGAGCTGAATATTTTTAGACTTTGTCACAATAGTTTACTGATGTGGGACAGATTTTAGACCGGACAATAATTATTGATTGTATGTGGAGAAGATTTATTGCGCAGTGGCTTGACTTGCCTTTTTAAGACATTGGGGCACATGTCCTTGGGCAGTGGACAAGTTGACTATTTATGCAATAATAAGAGCTAATTCCGACCAACAAGCCTTTATCAATGGCGTAGGTAGGGGATCTAGTTCACAAAATTTTGGCGTAGACTTCGATTTCCTTCGTATCCAAAGGTCTGAATTGTGAAAATTTTGAATCCAATTCTTGTATGTCGAAGTAAAATGCCTTCTAGTGAGTTTTTGGAAATGTGGCATGAATTTTGTCAATTTTTGATTAGAAATGATCAGAATGATATTGGTTAAGGATTCTGGCGATGTGTGTTCTGGTAGCTGATTGGTTTTTGTTCGATTCATGATATTATTTATAGATCTAAATAAAGTTTTGAATCGCCAATGTTTTCTTTAACCGTGCCTTCTAGGTGTTCAAATTTGAGTCTATCCTGATTTTGTTCAAATTTGTATTTACTGTCCAAAAATAAGTTCTGATCGGAGACTGATATCGATTTCTCCCATAATCTTTCCTTTTTCACATCCCAAACTCCCTCCGTCACTCCCTCCCTCAAAAGAAACCCAAGCCAGGAAGGAAACCACTCCATAGAACAGACTAGCTTTTATTGAACAAAGATAATATTAGTTAATATGCAATTTGTTTTTGAAAACAGGCAACATACTGCATTTATGCAAAAAGTACAAACCTTTACACCTAAAACAAATGAATAACATCGCATTGACTGTACACAAGCACTATAAATAACCTCCACTCAATAATCCAATCAAAATGAAATAAACACCAACATATTACGTAATGACTTCATAAAGATAAACAACTACTTTATACTTTAATACCATCAATCAAACTGCGTTTTTTTTTCATGGCCTTTTTTTCTCATCAGGCCACAAATTGGAGTGTGTCTGTTTTTTCAACCACTTCTTGTATTTTGTGTATTGCGTTTGTGTTTTTTTTTTAAATCGAAAACCAGTGCTATATTTAGCACCAGCAGTCCTTCAGGGCAAATGTTGACGCTACAACCCGAATGAGCATTCTTCAAAACATGCATCTTTTCTTTGATGACGTCACAATGCCACTTATTTATTAACGCTTGGAACTTCGTTCCAAGAAGTTATTGTTTTTCCTTGTTTATTTCTTCATTTCTTTGTTCTGGTTCTATCATTTTTGCAGGCGCACATGTATTATGCGTGGTTTGTTAGTGGAAATATTCTCTCATCTCTAACGTACAAGGTGAAAGAGATTAGGAATTACCAAAGCTTGATCAACCCTATCCCTTCCGCCCCCCTCCCAACCCCCCCCCCCCCCCCCCGCCCCATCTACTTAGCCCACGACATGAAACAATCTCACATAAATACCAAGGAACCGAAGTTGTGAATATCTGGATCATGTATATATTAAGTGCATAAATAACAACACAACCTGCGACCCACCCCCCCCCCCCCCACCCCCGCAGCCCCACCCTCCCCAACCCCATAACGTGACCACTCCGAACTATATCGATCGAATGGTCTTTTTTCCCCCAACAACTACTGTGCGAGAATAATACCGAGAAATAAGTTATAAGCCGTTATACAATCCTGTTTTGTACTTTACTTCATTGGCTGCACCGGCTCCCCCCCCCCCCCCCACCCCCCGCCAGGCCCTAACCATATGCAATGTACAGAATGACTTATCGAAATCTCCTACCTAATTAAATACTAAACAAGACAAACCGTTCCTACATCATCATATGCAACAAACAAGCCAACGTGACCCAAAATTACTATAGTGCTATTATGACGTCATCGCTTCACAATCCGGTGTAATGTCGTCACCGCAAACCACGAATTACTCCCGCGTGCGTTACTCCTCTGAATCTTTCAAAGCTTAATGGCAAGTAATTCCAACCACATCCGACATTGCTTCAGACAACAACCGGCATTTCAGATAGCCGATTTTTTTTTCTCTACAAATGCAACCCGTCGAAGACTTTAAATCACTGTCAAAGCGCGTCGGTGGTCGGAGGGGAGGGGGGGGGGGGGGGATCGGAGGGGTAGGATTAACGGGCAAACAGCTGTGTGCAGTCTCAAGCCACTGCAATAAGTTAACGCAGGCTCACCATAGCGGATGACAAGATAAGGCAAAGCATTTTTTTTTAAAGAATATCGGCCGTACGACAGAATACTATACACTTGTAGACAGTGACTGAACGTCATGCGTCATGGTAACAGGTCACGTGTGAAGCAAGCACAGCACAAGCCATGGCTACCAACAAAGCTGGCTATATACAGCTGTATTTCTGGCTCATTTCACTCTAAGCCAGCCAGATAAGTCGCACCCAAATCACACAACGGCACGTGCTACGGTGCACTGGCTGCTAGAGTCACGTGCTGCGGTGCACTGTGTAAAAACGTCACGTGCTGCGGTGCGCTGTGTAAAAACGTCACGTGCTGCGGTGCACTTTGTTAAAACGTCACGTGCTGCGGTGCACTGTGTAAAAACGTCACGTGCTACGGTGTACTGTGTACAAACGTCACGTATTAAGGGGCATTGTGTACCAATGTCACGTGCTATGGTGCACTGTGTACAATCGTCACGTGCTACGGTGTACATTTATCACGAGCTATGGTGCACTGTGTACAAACAGCAGGCCTCATAACGACCGCGGGAATAACACGTGAGGGTCGCGTATATTGTGACCGCATGAAGCATGTGAATCGTAAAACACATGTGAACCAAAACGCAAACACCTTTCAGAGTAACAACCTCGAAACATCCTAACCCCCCCCCCCCCAACCCTCTTCTCCAACTCCAACAACCTTCACCTTTAGATTCATTTAATTTCATGAAAAAAAAAAAACAGTGTGATGTTAGCCCTCCCTCCTCCAACCCCCGTCCCTCACCATCCCCCCCCCCCCACCCCGCCCCACTCCTACCCCATGCTTGTGAGGACTTCCCCGCCTGGGTGCGCTCTGACAAAACAAAAGTATTCATCAACAAAACTGGGGAAAAAAGTGAAAAAAAATCATCTCATTCATTTAACACTACGAAACAAGTATTATTATTATTATTATTATTATTAATAATATTATTATTATATTTAGTATTATTATTGAAGTGATTTTGTGAAAAAATCGAAAGAAATCATTTCATTGGCTCACTGATCGGATCCTGTGAACATTTTGATCACGATCGTTACTGAAGTTCGGCGTCAACATTTCACCATGTGGATTCCAACATTTCACCGCGTGGTACACACAAGAACTACACACTACAGCCTTCACCACGAGGTACACATTCCATGACGCAGCCAAAGGTCTTCATCACGTGACCACAGCACCACGTGATACGCCACGTGATTTCAGTGTGCTACAATTACGATGAGCAAATCTTTCACTTACTATTATATGTAAAAAAAAAAGACATGTCCCATGAGAACAAAAAAAAAAAAAAAGACATGTCCCATGAGAACAAAAAAAAAAAAAAAAAAAAAAAGGTATGTCAAACGAGAACGAGAAAAAAGTGTCCCAGAGTTGCTTGTAGTGCCGCAATCAAGCTTGTCATTTTATTTCTTTATTATTTACAATTTTTATATGAGCTTTTTTAATTAAGTAAAACCTGTGATAGCGCCTACCAGTCGTGCCGTAGTTCTACATTTTTGTAAACAACTGCTATCATATTTCTGAGCTTTTACCTTTAAAACTTTTTTTCTTTTGACATGCACAAATATCGCTTCAATCAAATAAACATTCTTTTCAGGAATGAATAAAATTTGCCTATTGATCAATAGCTATTGACCTTTTACTTTGTAAAAGGAACATTTCGTTTCTGGGATGAACCTAAAACTTGGATAGATAATTCCAGAACACACTAAATGTTCCAGAGCACATTAAATATTCCAGAGCACATCAAATGTTGCAGGGCACACTAAATGTTCCAGAACACACTAAATGTTCCCTCAGGAACATTGCAGCACTTGACCCTTCAGCACTCACTTCTCTCATATTCAGACCCAGTGTGAGAACTTGCACCTTCACGTCCATGCACTTTTCCACAATTCCAACAATTCACGCAAGAGCATTCCCTACATACATCACTCCAATGATTTACATTTAGAGCACTCTCACTCCTGAGCACTTTGGAAATTCAGGTGAGAGCACTCGAACACAGCAGAGCACTCTGGGCAACACACTACTTGGGAGTAATTTGTACAGGAGCATTTTAACATGAAACACAACATTTCGTGTTAGTCCATTTTAAAACCGCACGCCCAGAGTGTTGTAAGAACTCACGCTAGAGGTCTGTCACCCCATTAGAGCATGTTACGTCACTCAGGCACTCTGCCTATTATTCTTGGAGCACTACTAATTTCAGCCAAAGCACTGTATACGAGGTTTAGTGAACTAGAACGGTCGCGTCAGGGCACTCCAGCACGATGCACCCCTCCCTTCCACCCCCAAAATCGCTACTATTCTACAACTCAGTGTGTGGATCTTGACTAACGTCACGCCACTCTTTATTTACGTCACGCCATTCTTTATTTACGTCTCGCCATTCTTTACTAACGTCACGCGGTTTTTTAGTCTGACAATAAATGAACCAAAAATGCACAAGCCCTGGTACAACTAGTCATGGAGAATCCAGTGAACACGACACAATTTGCAGCGAGAACATCATCTTTTATGTGCACATTTATTCCACAATAAGCACTTATTGCAATTACTACCGCGAGTTGAATTGCAATTCGCAGCGTTCCTGTACGTGAATAAAGACATAAAACAGAGACAAAAAAACCCTTTCAAATACTAACAAACATTATTATAAACAATCCACATCTGTTTAAACAACAGTCTTACGACATTGTGGAAAATTCCACGTTTTGCGGAGACCAAAAGAAACCAGTACACCGCCTCAGCAGCGCATGGAATTTTCCACAAAAGTAAACAATCATCTGTAGGATCACAAAAAAAAAAAAAAACAAAAAATTCCAAGCCAGCGACAACCACAGATAGAACAATCGAGCATTGTTATTGGTGAACGAAACCCTTAGAACCGAAAGTCGCCTCCCCCCCCCCCCCCACCTCCACGCCGATCACCCACCCTCTCCGTGACGTCGCAAGGCAGC
Organism: Protula sp. h YS-2021; assembly: GCA_949752745.1. Lineage (NCBI taxonomy): Eukaryota > Metazoa > Annelida > Polychaeta > Sabellida > Serpulidae > Protula > Protula sp. h YS-2021. The sequence goes on from OX457024.1 coordinate 5,378,939, forward strand.
GGCGCCATTGTGACGTCATTGTAGGACCATGTACATCAAATATGGTAAATTTTATCCATGCCAATGGGTGGAAAAATGTAGTAGGTTTTATTATCATATTTTCTATCGGTGTTTTTTTTTATTAACAACCGTAAACCTTACACTTAAAATAAGAATGTTTGCCAGGCATACGGCACAAAAACCAAGGAAGGAAAGAAGCTGTACCCCGATATGTGCGCCCGTGACGTCACTGAGTGATGAGGCAGCGACTGATGCATAGCATCTGTGACGTCAGTGGGTGATCAGCGCAGCGATTGGTGCATAGAAACGCGGGCAGACTGCCACCTAGCGGCAACGGGTTTGCCGGTAGGCGCAAGCAAGGAGGGGTGGGGGTGGGAGAAGGGGGGGGGGGGTGGGAGAAGGGGGGGCAGAAAGGGGTAGGGTTCAGTTGGCTTTCTTATCCGTGGCGATGGACCTCTGCACAACCTTGCGGGCGCCTCCTTGCACCATGCGCGTGAAGACTGGACCCAAACCCTGAAACAAAATCAACCCACACTTAACAATGGTCATCATTACCACTGCACCTGTCAACAACTCACCTCAATGACCTGTATGTTTTTTCTTGTAAATTCCCTGCTTTTTGCCAATCTTCACTCTCTTCACCATCGTGACCTTTACTGTAAGTTGCATGATAGCTTTCTGCGTCTTACCGAATTTTCCCAACATATTTCAAAGGCAAAACTGTCTTATTTAAATTTACAATGAGCAACGCTTTACGCCTCAAATACGCCCTTGCGGTTCCTTATTGCGTAAATGCAGAAATACTTTATGCGAACACGCCTGCGGTAAGTCACGGGTATTTATTTGCCTATAAAATACTGAAACTAGAGAAGTTTGAGACTTGTTTTTAGGACTCATCCTTGAAATGTAATAATGATACTTCAGGAGGGGATTGTAGGGAGGGGAGGGGGGGGGGGGGGGGGGGGGGGGGGGGGTGGAGGGGGGGGGGGGGGGGAGGGAGAGGGGGGACGGGGGGCGCACTCACCATTTCCCAGACGACATCGGTCAGCTTGTCGATGTGCTGACCCACTTCCCGATGCTCGCCGCTGTACCTCACGTACGCCCACGCCGCCAGGAGCACCAGCGACAGGCCCATGACCAGATTCACCAGATTGGCGACAGTCTCTAGCCCGACGATGCCGAGCAGTCCCGACAGCACGTAGCAGACGAGCATGACAGTGACGAGGACGGCCGGCGATCGCGCCGCCGCGAAGATATTCTTCGACTCGTTGTGTTTGACGAAGTTGGCGTACAGCTCGTCGCAATCGTCGGCGAGGCTGTCGGCGAACGCCTGGCTGAACTCGGGACCGCCCATCTTGCGGGTGGCGGCGAAGAGGAAGAGCGCGTGCTCGCGCACACGCGCGTGTTCCTGCTCCAGCTGCTCCGGGGACAGGTAAGGCTGGTCACCACCACATACCTGCCCATATCGTCACACCATATAAATTCTCATGTCCATTTCCGTCCAATCGACGGTTAGTTTAACGTTTCGAAAATTCTTAAATATTTCAAAACTGTTTCAAAGGTCTTACAAAAATTTCTAAATATTCCAGAATTTTTTTTAATATTTCTAATGACGTCATTTAGTTTGTTAACAACTGACCCGAAAAGGTTAATTATTTACTGACAGAGTATTTGCAATTTGTAACTTCAATTTGAGACTGTTGCATAAACAGACAGGCTGGTAACGATGTACGTTGGTCACGTGACAAGCTGGTACCAGCGAAGTACGTCGGTCACGTGACAAGCTGGTACCAGCGAAGTACGTCGGTCACGTGACAAGCTGGTAACGAAGTGCTTTGGTCACGTGAAATGCTGGTAACTAAGTACATTGGCCACGTGATAATGCTGGTAACGAAGTACATTGGTCACGTGATAATGCTGGTAACTACGCACACTGGTCATGTGATGGGCTGGTAACTAATCATACCTCTCCAAGCGACTTGGTGGAACTAAGATACACGCCACCTGACAAGCTGGTAGATAAACACACAGGCCACGTGATAAGCTGATACATAACCACACAGACCACGTGACAAGCTGGTACATAACCACACAGACCACGTGAAAAGCTGGTACATAACTATACAGACCACGTGACAAGCTGGCACATACGCCCACAGACCACGTGACAATCTAGTAACTACGCACACCGGCCACGTGACGCGGTGGTAACTAAGTACACTGGTCACGTGACGCGGTGGTAACTAAGAAGCACACTCACGCTCTCCATCTCGCGGCTGTATGTGTCCTTGGCAACGCGCACCGCTGCCAGATTGTTCGCTTCCGCTGTCGCCTAGCAACACACACATACCGTCAACTATCAAATGCTGGCCAATGAGCAGTTTAGTGACCATCAATGCGCCAGGTTGCATCTATCTGAGCAGAAGTAACAACCTTGGGGGGACTATTTTTGTGTACCTTTTATGTACTTATTGTTTAACGAAGCACACTTAAATTTCTTTAGTTTCAATTTTGGCCTCAGCTATAAAATACCCACAAAAGTACACTGTGCTCATAAGCATCTTTTTATTTATTATTTTCAATTTTAAGCCCGTTTTATCAGATCTCCGTGTTTCTAATTCAATAATTTCTACTTCAATGATTTCTCGATCTAACAAATGACAAACATGTGAAGTGATACTCTTTCAAAACGCTTCAAAGAACCTCATTTTCTATTTGTTTCTAGAACCACAGTCCTCTCCTGTCAGACCTGAAGCATGGACTTGGGTAGGGCAGTACCTGATGCATGGACTCGGGGCAGTACCTGAGACATGGACTTGGGGCAGTACCTGAGGCATGGACTTGGGTAGGGCAGTACCCGATGCATGGCCTTGGGCTCGGTCAGTACCCGAAGCATGGACCTGGGGTAGTACCTGAAGCATGGACTTTGGGCAGTACCTGAGGCATGGACCTGGGGCAGTACCTGAAGCATGGAATTGGGCTTGGGCAGTACCTGAAGCATGGACTTGGGGCAGTACCTGAGGCATGGACCTGGAGCAGTACCTGAAGCATGGACTTGGGCTCGGGCAGCTCGTCGCCCTGGTAGATCTTGATGTAGGCGCGGAAGTACTCGACCAGCTGCTTGCCCGTGATGTGCGTGCCGTGGATCTGCTTCACCAGCAGCTTGTCCGGGGACAGTAGCATGGGTATCAGCTCGCGCAGCTGCACCTTGAAATCTTCTTCGATGTCTGAACAAAAGACCCCGCATGAAAACGCCATACGTGTGCACTGAGCAGGATAGAAAGAAATCTTTCATGTGTCAACTGATTGTTGCCAATATAGAGCAAATTTAGAAACATCTACAAACTGTTATTATTTTATAATTCCACCAAAAGTGTGCGGCGCCGAATACGGTTTGGCGACGTGCTTTACAAAACATCACACACATATTGTGGGGTAACTGTGTGCTCTGATAACTCAACTTCCATTCTTTAGTCTACTTTTTATTTTTTTTTTTTTTTTAGATAACCTTTCAATTTTCCGTCAAACATGGGGCTGGTTGCGACTTTGAGGCCCGGGTGAGGCATCAGGAAGCAGCTGATATCATCGAAACACGACTTGATGTGTCGCCTCAGCTGCTGCAGCTCTGCATGCTGCTGGTCTACGATCTGCAACACAAAGTCCACATATAGCTGGTCCCTGCATCAACACAATGTCCACATACAGCTGGTCCCTGCATCAACACAAAGTCCACGTACAGCTGGTTCAAGCATCGATACAAAGTCCACATACAGCTGGTCCCTGCATCGATACAAAGTCCACATACAGCTGGTTCATGCATCGATACAAAGTCAACATACAGCTGGTCCCTGCATCGATACAAAGTCCATATACAGCTGGTCCCTGCATCAACACAAAGTCCACGTACAGCTGGTTCATGCATCGATACAAAGTCCACATACAGCTGGTCCCTGCATCGATACAAAGTCCACATACAGCTGGTTCATGCATCGATACAAAGTCAACATACAGCTGGTCCCTGTATCGATACGAAGTCCACATACAGCTGGTTCATGCATCGATACAAAGTCAACATACAGCTGGTCCCTGCATCAATACAAAGTCCACATACAGCTGGTCCCTGCATCGATACAAAGTCCATATACAGCTGGTTCATGCATCGATACAAAGTCAACATACAGCTGGTCCGTGCATCAACACAATGTCCACATACACTGGTCCATGCATCGACACAAAGTCCACATATAGCTGGTCCATGCATCGACACAAAGTCCACATATAGCTGGTCCGTGCATCGACACAAAGTCCACGTACAGCTGGTCCATGCATCGACACAAAGTCCACATACAGTTGCTCCATGCATCAACACAAAGTCCACATACACCTCATCCATGCGTCAACACCAAGTCCACATACAACTTATTCCGGCGTTAAAATGAAGCCCATATACAGTTAACTTCGCGACAACACAAAGTCCACATACAGCCAATCCTTTCGGCAATTTAAACTCTATACACAGCTCGTCACTTCGTGAAGTGTCAGCTGACCTTTGCAGATAGCAATAGCAATATACATATCTAAATTAGTTCCCCAAAATAAATAGCTTCCCAGTTAAAATACTATGCCCGTAGAATCATCGGAAATGAAACCTTGGATGCATCCAAAAGATTACACGACTATTATCTTAAAACCTGAAAGCATTACCCCTCTTCACCTCCATATTTCTGTTTTCCACTATTTTTCAACCCCCCTCCCCCACCCCCAATCTGGCTAGCAATACAAGAGGCGGTGCACTCCACTTTGGGTCCTTCCGTCCATCTTGAACCAGCAGTGCTGAAACTATCCCCCGTCTCTCTCGATCTCTCTTCTCTCTCTCTCTCTCTCTGGCTAGCAGCACAAGCAGTGGTGTGCACTCACCTTGAGACGTTTCTCAAGCAGCTCTCTGCCGCCGTTCAAGCCGTACTCGTATTGGTAGGGATACGACCAATCACGCACCAGGAAGCACAGCGACTGAAACGATAACATCCCGTTATACATCAGTCAGTGATGCGTCAAGTCATGACTGCTCCCCCCCCCCCCCCGGCCACCTCCCACTCACCCCCCCCCCCAACCACAACGATAACATCCGTCATACATCAGTCAGTCAAGATTAAAGTCATGACTGTCTCCTCCCCCCCCCCCCCCCCTCGCCACAACCCCGCCGCCCTCATACATCAATCAGTGAGGCATAAGGGCAGAGTACCTGTATCTCCCCCTCCCACGACACCACCCCCCCCCCCCTCCAAGACAACAACCCCGCTGATCACTTCCTCTTCATGTTCAGTGCTATTGAATTACTACATGCTATACGTTGTATGTTTGTTTTCAATTTAAACATCGGTGTGTCCTAAATGGGGGTTAAAGAGGTAAGGAGGGGGTGGGGGAGGGAGGGGGGGGGGGGCGTCATCATAAACAACCCTCCCAGTCGTATTCAAAAGAAATTTAACAGAATACCAGTTCTTCAGCCAGAAATATGATGTCCCTTCAGCATTCAACCCCCCCCCCCCCCTGCGCCACCCCCCACCCCTCCGCCACCCGTTACACACACAGACACACGCCCCACCCATCCCCACCCACCGCCCCCCCCCCCCCCCCCCCCACCCACACACAGACGCCTACCGCTTCTGCAAACCTGTGTGCATTTCAATAAGAAATGGGGAACCTCGTAAAGTGAAAACCAGCACACGCAATAAATTTTCCACACTCAGGATTATTCACATGCTTTTGAAACAGACTGTTTTTTTTAAAAATTTTATCTATTTATTTATTTTTTTTTGGTTGTCACTTGTCTTTCAAACCGATCGCTTTCACCAATGCAGCCGACACCTGAACAGCATAATAGAAATTGATTTAAAACTTTTCTGCTACATTTTTTTTTCGATGCCGAAAAAAAATACCGTGAGATGAATAAACTAATTCAAATAGACTTTCTAGGACACCCGAAGACACCGCTGTGGGGATGGGTGGGGAGGGGGGGGGGGAGCGAGGTGGCGGGGGGTAGCTAAGACCGCAAGCTAACGTTGCACGATAAGAAAGTCAACAAGAAACAAGAAAACACGCAAAAAAACAAAAACAAAACAAAACAAAAAACAAAAACTTGCAGCAGTGGTCCTCTAAAATAAAAAAAAAAAAATAAAAAAATACGTGAAATCCGTTGTTGTACAACAGCCAACCTCCACGACGGTTCGGTCCGTTGTGTGTAACACCTTTTTACAGACCCACTTGGGATTCCGCGCAAAATAAGTACTCATAAAGGAGAGGAATCACTTTTAAAAAAAAAAGAAAAAAAGGCCGCTAAAATATAGATTTCAGTGACTCGGACACTCAAGATGCACCTTTTTCACCAATATGCGAGAATACTCGGCACTGAGGGATGCACAGTACGGCTAGATGGATTGAAATATCCATCCGCTCTGTGTTTAACAGACTGATTTCCTCAGAGGTCGGCTGTTTTCTAACAACGCCGCGCAATCGGAAACGTCACATGTTTGGGTAATTCGGTTAATATCATACACTCACAGCAGCTTGCAGCGTTCACTGCTTGCATTCTACAGACAAGCGCGTCAAAGGAAACGCTAAATCACTTCTTCCTGCCCAGTCATTTCGTCATAAACGTTTCGAAACGTACATACATTCACTCCGTACCGCACATTCCGTACCGTACATACAGTCACTCCGTACCGTACATTCCGTACCGTACATACGGTCACTCCATACCGCACATTCCGTACCGTACATACGGTCACTCCGTACCGCACATTCCGTACCGTACATACGGTCACTCCGTACCGTACATACATTTCACTCCGTACCGTACATTCCGTACCGTGCACTTCCCATATTTTACAACAAAGATTTAAGGTTTGCACTGAGTATTTGAACCCACTCCTCGGCCTCAGTCTACCATCACTTATTTTACAGACACTTTTTTTCTGCTTTTATTTACTGCATAAACTTTGCTTTTCTTGAAGTACCCGAAGTGATTGATTTAACTTCGTCTGCGTTGTTAAAGCCGTAATCAATTGTTTCTATACAATACACTTTGGGATCGATAGTTCTTATTTGCGATCGGCATATGCACATCGTGATGACTCACTGTGTCTATAACAGACCTGAAAGGGCTTGTAGCGACTGTCCTCCAGGGCCAGCCTGCCGTACTCTGTGAACAGCTGAAATAACACATCAAAACAGTCAATATCTGAAATAACGCGCTAAAACAGCTGGAATAACGCGTCAAAACCAACTGAAATAACGCCTCAAAACAGCTAAAAAAAAGACGTCAACAACAGCTGAAATAACGCGTCAAAACAGCTGAAATAACACATGAAAACAGCTGAAATAAGGCGGTAAATCAGCTGGAATAACGCGTCAAAACAGGTTAAATATTAACGGATGACGATTAACCTGTCCCCACACCAGCCATCATAAAATTTATACACAGTGTAAAATTACACTTTGTCAGTAAATATTCATAACATTCTCTACACCGGCACGCATAGACTTTTTTTTTCAAATTTACAAAAAACCAACATATTATTTACAGAAACAGAATATTTCGCTTCTGCCTCAACTCGAGATTGTCGCACATTGATGTTCAAAGGAAAGTCAAACTTCCACTTACTGTCTTCTACTTGTTTACACAGAAATGGGGGAGAGGGGCGGTGGGTGGAGTGGAGGGAGGGGCTTCTTTCCGATCTACCCCCCCCTACCTCCGTCACAGAAATGGTTGGGTGGGGGAGGGGTAGAAGATGGGTGGGGATGAGCAGGTAGGAAGGGGATGGGATAGAACTAACGCGCTTCGAAGGCATGGGGAGAGAGGAGGAGGGAGGGGATTGGAGGGGTTCGGAATGGGAGGGGGTGGGAGTGGGGAAGGGGTAGGGGTGGGAGGGGATGGGAGGGAGAGACGCTGTGGGAGGGGATGGGATGGGAGAGAGAGGGAGGGAGGGGATGGGAGGGCGAGAGAGGGTGGGAAGAGGATGGGAGAGAGAGGGGGGAGGTTTCGCAGGGGTGGGAGGGGAGGGAGGGCACGGGAAGGGGAGAGGGGGAGGATGAGGGAGGGGTTGGCAGGAAGGAGGGGGAGGGACGGGTGGGGGCAGGAGGGAGGGGACAGAGAGGGGTTGGCAGGGGATGGCAAGGTTAGGGGGGAGAGGGGGTATAAGGGGGGTTAGGGATACCTGTAAATGCTGGAGATCATCTTCCTGTATGTTGGATGTGATGTTAAACACCTGTCAACATAAAATACAAGACAAAAGCTTAGCATCGGCGTCCTCACAAAGGGTTGTCACTCCTCAACACACCCTCCAGGGCAACGGGTGGGTGGGTGGGATGGTGGGAGCGAGGTCTACGGCTTTTCATATGGGGGATCCCATCCTCTGAATTCAAGGGTTTCGGAGCAGCTTCTTAGGGTTTGGTCGGTTTTTTTTCCAAGGTGGGGGGAAAAATGGCGAAAACCATGGTTTTTTACTCAGTCCACGCACCCAGGCCTTGACGTCACTCAGGACCCCGAACGAAATTCAATATTTTCCTTTTTTCATTTTTGCCGTTTTTTTTCAGTTTTTTTTTCCCACTCTCCTGGAAAAAAAATAGGTTCTATCCGGGAAATGCCCACCCTATTCTTTGGGGTCCCAAAGTTGTTTATTTTTTTTTTATTTATTCATTTTTTATGTCATAACACCAAGCGGAGCCCGAGCTATAAAGTGACCTGTGCTGTGTCAAGGTCACAAACTTTTCAAACAGGCATGGTATCACTAAGCCAGCACATTTATCATACAGTGTACACATTTAATGGAGGGGTCCCCGTATGAAAAACCTAACACTTCTCACTGACCAACCGACAAGCTACACTTTGAGGCTTTACCACGTTGTCCGTCCATGGACGACGCCACAAAATCTGCGACCAGATGGGAAGGGAGAAGGGCCAAAAAAAAAAATCTAGTTTTTTTAACGTATATTCTTTATGGATGACCCCTTTCCACCCATTGTTGATAACAACAATGGTAGGCGTCGTGTCGATTAGCTACTTGACGTGACAGTGACATCAGCTGTTTATAAAGCACTGACTGCATGCTTTTAAAAACACACGAATTTTCACGATATTTTATTGCGGGGGGACTTGTAGCTCCCAACATGGGCCTTCAATGTTCAGAACTTCTAGTCAGTGAAACACACAGGGAAAATAACACCATTAAAACCGTGAGATAAAAGGGAAACATAGTACTGTTCTGTAATAAGTGATAAATCATGAGAATGAATCATGAGGACTGCGACCCAAAATCTACAGTTCCGCTACCCCGGGCTACTCCACTGCTAGAAGTGTGCCTCTGCAACGGGATGGGGGGGGGGCGGGGGAGGGGAGGAGGGTTACTGTGTATCTCCACCACCAGTCCCGCTACCCCGGACTATTCCACTGCCAGAAGTGTGCCTCAACAACGGAAAGAGGAGGTGGGGTGGGGGGGGGGGGGGCGGGAGGTTACTGGATATCGTGTTATGTGTTCGTTTTATTACATGGTTCTGCGACCACAATCACACCACATATTGTGTAGCAGATTCTCCCGCGAACCTTCACTTGACATTACACTCGTATTGCAGAACAAAAAAAAAAAAAAAAAAAAAGAAAGGCCTACTTCTTCACCGTTCCAAGTTTCAGGTTAAGTGACTATGGATGGTGAACAGACAGGGTACAATATTCTTGTTTCTTATACAATTGGATACACAATTCAAGCACATTTTGTTGTGTGGGGTGGGGGGCATGGGAGGTGCAGAGTTCGGTTACGGCACTTTTCGCACGGTCGATTGCGGGGGTGGCCCGCCACAGGCAGGGACGTGTCGCGCAAGAAACCGCACCCTCCGCGTCACAACGCCAGACTCGACCAACTTCGTCAGCACCTTATACTTTCAGTTGTGCAAATAATTTAAATCCAATGACGAATAAATAGGTCACCATTTTAAATTCTTCTTTATTATGTCGATTTTTTTTTTTTTATTTTTAACATTCGTGGGTTGTTCATCGGCGGTAGCTGTCAAACACTCAATTAAAATATTACGAGCCTTAATATGAGTTCTAAGTGGTACTGGTTGATACATTCGAATATACTGAGCAAGGTACTGAATGTAACATTTAAATTCACTGAACGAGGTACTGAATGAACTCAATTCAATCATGCCTGAAGTACTGAATGAATACTGATACCGTACCTGAACAGAGCTGAGCATGGTACTTAAGGCAAATACAGTAGCACAGTCTTTCACTGTTGACTGGCTGTCAAACGCCCCCTGCGTGTCCATTAGCAACACCACCAGCTGTAAAATAGAACAACACCTCTGAGCATGCGCACACCAATGTTCTTGTACCTTCACAGTGCCCCCCCCCCCACCCCCCTCCTTTTAGCACGATTATTTACAACTATTTGAGGCTAATCCGGCAGCTGGTGTTAATATGCAGAACAGAACTCAGGGTTCGCGCTGGCGGGGTTTTTGTCCAATTTTTTTGGGCATTTTTTTTACGAAATGACTCACTTTTTCGGAACCCACCGAGTCTTTCTGGACCCAACTGAGTGACACTTTCCTTTTTTGACTCACTTTCCTGAGAACCCAGCGCGAACCCTGAGAACCGAGCAGTAAATATGTCCCAGGCAGAGGATAGGGCGTGGGGGCGGGGAGGGGTGATTTGAACTATTAAAACATCCTAAAATTCTTTGCAGGAGCCTGTAGCTTTTCCATATGTTTTTCGAGCGCCCAAGTTCCCAAGTGCAACAAGGGCATAAAATAACACAGCACGGTAACTCCGTGCTACAACGTTAAAGTGCACTTGTACCCAACATTAAAGAACACTTGTGCCCAACAACACACCCATGTGTGTAAATTAATCAAGTGTTATTTCTAAATGTCGTATAAAACAAGTACAGAGCTATTAACAACACCAACCCTAAAACCACAAAAGGGCTTCTCTGTTAGTCTTTCTCTCTCTCTCTCTCTCTGCCCTATCTTCATCTCTCTCCCTCTGTCTCTCGCTCTCTCTCTATCTATCCACCTATCTCTCTCCTCCTCCTCTTCCTCCTCCTCCCTCTCTCCCTTCCTCTCTCTCCCCCCTCCCACCCTTTCTCTTCCCACCCCCTCTCTCTCTTTCTCCCTCCCTCTCTCTGCGCACTTCTTTTCAAAATGATGGCCAAAGACACAAAGGGAAACAATTTTTAATTGCGTGACAGGTGATCTAACACACTGCAATTCGCCTACTTGAGGCAAGCGAATCCCTCCCCCCCCCTCCCCCCCCTCCCCCTCAAACCACACCTTGGGATTTCTAGATTGACTGAGCAAATCGTCAGGGCGAAAGACTCCTGAGATAAGTGACAATGTTGAATCCTGTGATAAGTGATAAGACCCACTTCATTCGTCAGACTGAGCAGTCGGAGCGGTAGCCAATCCCCTGCAAACCACCCCTGGCTGGATTCGAACTCGGGGCCTTGGGAATTGGCGGGCTAACGTTCTAACCAACTGAGCTAGCTGTCACCCTCCCTCTACCCCCCGCCCCCTCCCCCCCACCCACCTCGGACCGTGGCATTACCAGACAAGCGTCCTTACCAACTTACCTAACCATCAACCCCGTAACACACACACACACTTACCTTGTCACCATCGGCCTGTTCTATCTGGAAAGGTTCGCTCCACATGAGGATGCCCGTGGTCTCCCTCTCGGAGCCTCCCCGCCACGGGAAGCCCTCCAGGGGTGACTCGTCATCGCCCAGCCAGTCAGTCGGTGTGCCATTCGTCTACACACACGCATAACCACATCTTCAGGTTTTAGTGTCAAGTAAGCAGTTATTTATACATCAAAGGAAAACGCTGTTTTTTTTTTTTTTTTTTTTTTTTTTTGTTTTTTTTTTTGGGGGGGGGGGGGGGTTATTTTTAGACGCGCCCGCAAATAATATATCAGAGAGGTACTGTCTCACAGATGAATAACTGGGACACTTTTAAGCAGAAATCACCAAATTCAAATAAACCTTAGTTTCTCGCGATAATGAGTACCAGTACTTCTTACCACTGCGTTGAGGCATCTACGAGCACTACTTACCACTGCGTTCAGGTACCTATGAGCACTACATACCACTGCGTTCAGGTACCTACGAGCACCACTTACCACTGCGTTCAGGCATCTACGAGCACTACTTACCACTGCGTTCAGGCATCTACGAACACTATTTACCACTGCGTTCAGGCATCTACGAGCACCACTTACCACTGCGTTCAGGCATCTACGAGCACCACTTACCACTGCGTTCAGGCATGTACGAGAACCACTTACCACTGCGTTCAGGCATCTACGAACACTATTTACCACTGCGTTCAGGCATCTACGAGCACTACTTACCACTGTGTTGAGGTATCTCAGGCAGAAATCGAGCAGGAAGGACTTGCCCTTGCGGAATGCGCCTGCCACCGACAGTACGACGACATTCTTGTCCTTGACCCGCGGATCCAGGAGTATCCTCTCCAGGGCCTCCTCATCTAACTGAAACGTGTGGTCGTCTGTCGTCACAATCTGGATTGGTTCCCCTTTCAACTTAACTCCACTTGCTGAAACTTAACAAATTACCAAAATACACAGTGCCATTCTACAAAATCGAACAACAGCAACATTCAGAGAAATCCTGTTGCCTGTAGTTTAACCTTTTGTGTTGATAACATGGTCACTATTTAAACCACATGATAAAATTCCAAAATAACAATTAAACTAGACCGAATTCCACTAGACACTGGAATGATAAACTTGGATAAAGAAATTTTACACACTGCACTTGTGTTTACAGTGTAAGGTTTTCGAGATAAGGCATATAAAACAGATTAGGTCTTGAAATTCAAAATCAGCCACTCCCCCCTCCCCCCTCCCCCTCTATAGCTGATGTTCGATATAACGACTGACTGCAGTTTTTGTACGTTGAAGGCAATTGAGGCACCTCTCTTATAAAATCTGTTAGGCCTAAAAGGATCGATCACTTCAACAACTGACAATAAAGGCATATGAACGGGGTTTTTTTTGCCGTGGTTTATCCACTCTGGAAAAAAAATGACCACCTCTGTTTCTCAAAAGGCGACTGTTTATTTGACCACCTGATCATTTGCACTTCCCAGTACTCATGCATACACATTAAGCTATCCTGTTGCTAGGTGTTCATCTAACACTAAAAATTATCTCATTTGAAAGCGGTATTACTGCAATGGAACTATGCGAAGATTAAAATAGATTTGAAGACATGACACACCGTTCATATAAGGTGATTTTGGTAAGCAAGTCCGTTGCGCAACCGAACGAAACCGAAAAATATTGAACATAAGGGTTTTTTTTTTTGGAAAACCTAGTGCAAAGAAGCGTCTCTGCAAAAACAGGCCCAAGTTTTTATAAAGTAGAATTGCTTAGTTATTTTGACGACAGAAGAGAGATGCAAAAAACAGCAGATCGAAAGTAGTTAAAAATTAAAACAATCATCTATTTTTTGGAAACGGTCTTTCTTTTGCCGTTTTTGTTGCTAAGAGAAGTCATATTATTCAATTAAAATGCTTAAAGAGCAGCTACTGCCACATTTTAACCAATTTCGATCTAATGTTGAATTGTTCAATTGCTCCCTTCTGAATTTAAAATTTTTAGGTTTAAAAAAAATCCAGGTTTTAAATACCACTCGGCGTAACCTCGTTCTAACACGTGACCCATGTGAACTGTCTCAAAAAGTAACTGACAACACCTTTTTTCAGAGAGTTTATGGCTTTTCCGTAATAGTAATTCTAATGCACTTCCAACACACCCATTTTAATTAAGCCATCCAGTCATTCGTGTATATCTTTATCCCAACTTAATTCGTTGCAACGCCAAATTTCTCAGCAAATTCAAATTACGAACCTGCACATTTGAACTTAATAAGTTTGCAGTCGAAACGACACGTCAAACGGTAGCTCCACGAAGCGTCACGCTACAGGGTTGACACTTACTGCTTCATATCCTCGCAAAATAACGATATGCTGGTCAACTGCGATCGCTTTGAGGTACCTTTGTGAGAGATTCACCGACCCACAAATGATCACGGAAATAACCACCTTTCTCCAGAAATAACTGACATTTGTTTGCACACAGGGAGCATTGTTTATTACGTGAAAAAGTGACCATAAATTTGCAATTATCCGCTAAAAACTTTTGAACTGATATTTCAAAATGCATGAAAAAAAATTAACTAGAGCAGCCAATGCACACAAAACATAAGAGTACAGCCTTATAGTACACACTTTCAATCGATACATATTCAGTTTCCTGTTTCTGTAAATAACTCACTCTCAAAAATAACCCGGTTTTACCGGTTTTACTGTAGATCCTTTTTATCAAGGCCTGGAAGTTGCTCGCCACAGTGGTTTTACTGTACGTAACATTGTATCGGGTCTGGAAGTTGGTCCATGACAGGTAGCTAATTAATGTAGGTCCGACTATAAACACAACTCTAACCCTTTTACCCATGGCAACGGTAACGGTTGTATCCTTAGTATAGTTATATCCATGATATACTACCGTGTCTTCGTTCATTCCCATCGACCAAAAAAGCACCAGAAAGCCATTCTTCCTAACTGCGCATCAGATGACTCACCTCGGTGAGAGAAAGGAGTGGGGTCATTTCGGTGCCAAAATGGTGAGCTGCTTCTCATAGTACAAGATCCACTTTAAAAAGCCAAAAATGCTTCCAGGTCCTGCATACAATGCTAACCGATACAAAATTGCTCCCACATATGGAACAGCTTGGCAACCGAAAAAAACGATTGGCGAAAGAAAAAAAAAACACGTAAGTATTTGTAAAACACAAGCAGGCCCCAACCGCCCCCAAATTCATAGGGGTATAAAGCGATGACGGACAGACGGACGGACACCCCAAACCTATAGGCCCCAATCCGAAGGGTTGGGGCCTAAAAACGACTTTATCGCGCACCACAACGGACACTGACCCCTGACTGAGTAGCATGTTACGTAATAGCCGTAGATGCGAAACACGCAGTAACAGCAATTTCACGCAGTAAGAAAGAGTAATGCAACGACGGTATTGCTGTTGCTGTTTTCAAGCATTCTGAAGACCGCATGAACACTCCAGAATCTTCTGGAAAACGCTGAAATCCCCGGCGTAGTTAACAAACTATGATTAGTTAACAAAGGAGCCGACAAAATGGGGAGGCGTTGGGTTGTTGATGTCATACACCTGTCTTAATTTTCTAAACAAGTTTAATGTTTAACCAAAACCGTACGACTTAACCGACTAATAAGTACACCAAGTTTGAAGTCGATCTGACTTTCCGCTATCATAATGTTGAGCTTAACAGATAAATTTTTGATGCTTTTCTTAATTTCACTACACGTGTCAAAAGTTGAAACAGTCGTCTGACTGAACCAAGGAATACCCATATAAAACTATATTTTGCACACGATCTTGCATATTTTGCGTGATGACATCATACGCCGCACTCGTTCGTTCTACTCACGACAAAATTTGAAAGAATCTTACGAACAAACCAAGCAATAATCCCACCAAGTTTCGACTGTTTCCGATGTTCAGCTGCTGAGAAATTTTACGCAATGATGTCATACGCCTGCCCTGATAAACCGTGCGTTTACGTGGGCAATAACTGGTTCTAGAACTGCCGTTTATCTGGCCAACTGTAACCGGTTCTTGTGAAGAAAATCGTACCCGAGCCACACTTCGGGTACGCCCTTGACGTTTTTGAACAGACTATAAACAATATTTTAAAATTTGAAGTCAGTAACTTTCTCACAAAAGGTGTAACATATGATAATTTGTATTGTAAAATATGATAAATTGAACAAAAAGACAGGAAACTCTTAAAGAATGTGGTTTTATATTTGGCAGAAGCATCAATGTTTCGACTGCGGTTTTGATTGAAAGTCTTCAAAGATATATGATTTTACAAATCAACGAGTCAAATGCTTTATATCAAAGTATTTTCAACTCAATATTAGTAATTGTTTACGTATTTTAAATGACATTTGTGTATTCATCTTTGTTTACAATTGATTTGCACTTGAAGTTTATAAACATAACTAGATTCAGAACCGCATTTATCTGGAGGGCATAATTAGAACCAGAACTGCCACTGCGCATGTCATCGGTTCTGGTTCTACTTAAGCTCCACGTAAACGCACCAAATGTAACACGTGTCCGAAGTTGACAGAACCGTCCGATCTACCCAAAGAATAGGCACATCAATTTTGAAGTCGATCCGATCTTCCGTTCTCGAGATATCTTGCACACAACATTTTGTAAATAACAGACTGACACACACATACACATAGAACGTATAAATACTATATAGTCAGGGCGACATAAAAACAGAATAAATTTATACCTAATTCTGTATCTATCAATTTTTTTAGTATGTATTTTACAAATAATCTACAACCTCTTTATTTAAATTTTTGGTACTTGACTTTTATCACACAATTAAATGCCGGAACGTAAACAAACTTTTCTGCACTTTAATGAAGAAATAAAAGACACAGAGACCATTAAAAAGTGCCTGTTGTACAAAAAGAGTATATCGGACATGAACTTTCCGAAAATGTTTAAATAATAGGGGTGGTACGCAGGATTCGTGCCTCAGAACATATGCAGTATACCCCCATTAGCGGAACAATAATAGGCGTCGTAGTTCTGACAGAGAGATGTTCCAAGTAAGTATAAGAAAGAGCTGACTCGGAGCTAATCAGAATCAGATTTATTAAAATTCAATCAAACGGAAAGGTCCTAAAGTACGATTTGGCTTATTTATTTTCACGTACGTTACATGACACAACCATTGTATGCACGCCACAAACTAAGGATTGCGAGAAGGTGGTCTATTCACTGCCAGTGTATAAAATTATGAAACCACTCATATGACACTCATATGAAATAAGCCAAATCACACTTTAGGCGTTCCGAATAAAATACGCAAAAATTTTGCTTTTCGAATACAAACGAACCGGGTAAAAAAATGAAAGAAA
This sequence comes from Protula sp. h YS-2021, assembly GCA_949752745.1. Taxonomy (NCBI): domain Eukaryota; kingdom Metazoa; phylum Annelida; class Polychaeta; order Sabellida; family Serpulidae; genus Protula; species Protula sp. h YS-2021. Next base: position 5,395,998 of record OX457024.1, read on the forward strand.
TGATACAGAGATTTCGCCTTAACGTCACATTTCTCTTGCACCAAAAAAAAAAAAAAAAAAAAAAAAAAACAATCGTGTTTTCACAACCCGCATGCTATTTTAAAAATTTACTAAAAGTTTACAAGGAGTGAAAGATAAAATTGAACAGCACATCGTAATTGGCAAAACTGAAAATATGTTCTTTTAATGTGAAAGCAGCATTTTCACCGCTTATTCCAGCCTTATTTACAAACTAGGCGTCCCGCAACTCACCATGTGATTCTTATTATAGGTCATGATCATCTTCTGTAGCCCACAGATCAATTCGTAATTTAACCAATTACGATGTGCTGTTCAATTTGAATGTTCTGTGCCTCGTCAACAACTACAAGTAGTTTCCAGTTTCATTTCTTTCATGTTCGAGTATTCCCAATTGCGCAAATGATTCATTCGCCATCTGGTGGCAGAAAAAGGAACACAGGTCAAATGCCTTCTTCTTGAAGTCTTTACTTAGAGAAGGGTGCATTCCAGTTTCAGTGTCTTCAAACACTTATGTATAAGTAATGTGTTTGTATCGCAAATAAACAAGTGAATTTTTAAAAGTTATTTTCACTTACCATTATTGCATTTCATTTATACTAAGAGCATATTGACGAATTTTGTGGGTGATAATATATGGTTCTTACAAGAAACAATTCTCATAAGGCTATGTGTTCTCTTTAGGTATTTTGATTCATAAATTCTAATAGAATGTTACCCGGATTATTTTTCTAAAATTCTAACCACTTTAAATGTGTGTTTTATGATTTATTAATTTTAGTAGATATAAATTTATGCGTCACATATTTAAGTATTACTAAATTTCATGGTCGCGAAATCCCGAAAAGCACTATTTTAGATAGGTCCAAAAACTCTACAAAACCTTTATTTTTGAGTCAGAACCCCGGAAAACCATCAATCCTCAGATTTACTTCGTAATCATTATAGAAAGGTTCCTTTCGCAGGAATTTTGATCTAGTAAACGTGAAAAATGCATTATTTCATTTTAGTTCCCGTTTATTTAAGCAGTTCAAAAGGCTAAATATGCATAATAAACAACTAAAATGAGGTAGTTTTGTAAGATATTTCGTAAAAAAATGTTCCGGTATGAAAAAGATAAAGAAATAGTTCATGTTTGCAAAATATTGTTACGTTTCTGCTGTTTTACACGTCTAATTTTTTGTTGCCGAAAGAAAGCAGAAGACCCTGATACTTTGGTGTAGACATTCGAGCCTCGTTCTGAGCTGTACATAAACAAGTCTGTGCATCATTGCGAAATGGCGAATGAGCTGTTTTTGCTACAGTTCTTCTATTTTCTTCTATCATTTCTTTCATTTCAATACCCGGTTCCTTTGCACTCGAAAGTCAAAATTCTTGCGCATTTTATTCGAAACACCCAAAGTGCGATTAGGCTTATGTATTATAAAGTACGACTTTTCACAACACAGACGAAGACGCCCCACGACTCTAGACCAAACATACCGCCCTGTCTGCAGACCGCGTTAGCAAACGTGATGATATGTATATAAAATGGAGTGTATGTCAAAGCACAGTTTTCCACACAATTTGGTATGTACCTGGGGATCCTAACTCAGTTTCAAAATTTACGTCTTCCCTGGCCGCCGCCATTTTCGATTCTGACTATGTGCCGATAAAATGGTTAAACTGATTGTCTCCACATGTTCCGCACATAGCCTTACTCAGAATGACAGTCTGTTTACAACAGTCACTCTTGCAGATTGAAAATTGTACACGTAAAAAGCAGTAATGAAGCGGTACTTTATTTTAAGAAATCAGGTTCAAAATGGGCATGGTATATAAGTTTATGTTGAATGTTTTTCAACAGTGTATGTGTTGCATTATTGTTGAAGCTGTTGCAGTGTTAGGAAAAGGACGCTTCGCCAGTGCCGTGGCCCTCGACCACAATTAATTTTACATACACTTTCTTTATTACAGTTTGAAATCAATCTTGCACTGCCCACAAAATTTCACGATCTAAACGAACCACAAAATCAGATTATTGGACATTTAGAAGGACCGAAATAACTAGAAAATTGGAGGGGGCAGTTGCTATGGTGACTGGAAAATACCAACCTGCAAGTACCAATCTGCAAGTTTTTCCGCAATAGGGGCGATTCTGAGATAAATTTTATTAAGATATTTAAATGATTAGTTACTGGTTTTTAGCTTTCTGCTTTATAAATATGGATTTTGATAAAATGAAAACCGCCCAACTAAAGGAAGGCCTGCTGGAAACAAGTCAGAACTGTTGTACCGTTTGCAGCAGTTCTACGATAAAAATCCAGTGGGTGCCACTGCTGCTGAGCTGCCAACAGAAGTTATGCCTGATATGTCTAGTGAACCGCAGAATGTAAAACCTGGGGTACTCTGTGAATTTTTACTGCCGCAAAATGTTGATAATACGGTGAAGCACAGTCACAGTATATCCAAAGTTGGCTCTTCAAGCAGCGGTCGATCGGCACGGGCACGTGCTGCTGCCAGAGAGGCTGCCGCGCAAGCTAAGCTCAAGTACTTCCAGGAAGAAGAGCGTCTGTTAGCGGAACGAAATAAGTACGAATAAAAGTTGAAGTGGCATCAATTGAAGTCAGAACAGGAGGCTGTAGAAGCGGAAAAATTTCTCCTTATGTTTAATGAAAATTTTACAGCTCTGCCCGTATCGAGTCCATTGAAAAGCCTGTGTGCACTTTTGCTCAATCAACGTCACCCCAGGTACAATTAAGCCATTTCTCTGCTGTGCCGAATACATCTGTTGTTAAAGCACTTAATTCGCGTTCAGTCTCAACGTCCAATACAGCGCATCCTGTGAGATGCTGCCTTCCACGTTCAATCCTGCAGCCTTCATCCGCAATCTGCAGACAATACTATGCATTTGACGCAGAAAGAAAGGATTAACATTTTGGCCTTACAGCAGGGAGAAAAGGAGACTTTTCGATGTATCCCAGTCTCATTAACTATCTTGAACCTTTCGGATTTAGCCAGAAATCTCATGGGGCCTCTAGATAAAATCAAAAGCCTTTACTGTCTTGAGCCTGCAATGAGCCGGAGGAAAAAACAACACCTTTTGGATTTATCCAGAAGTCTCATGGGAATTCTGGATAAAACCAAAAGCCTTTACTATCTTGGACCTCCCTCCCCCCATGTATCATTTGCAGGCAGACGACGTTTAGTCACATCAATCATTTCTCATCCCATGATAGAATAATTAAATCTAAATCGGGCTCACATGAGTGCAGCCGTAATATGCAATATGGATGAAAAAAAGAAAAAAAAAGAAAAAAGGGGAAAGCGACAAGTTTCAAGAAATTCATATCATTTGGAAGTCTAAGGCTGTCGTTTGTTATTTTTGCATTGAATATAAAGTATGTGATCAAAACTGCACAGTCTGGACGGGTGGAACAGCACTGCCTATTTTGAGCAGCATGTATGGTATACACGGGCGAATGGTGTACACAGCATGTACGAGCATTGTGTGCTTATGCGCCTGTCTTCTTTCAGCCAACACTCACATTGTTCGCATGTGGAGTTGTAGGCATTTGTGTAGTATAGGCTGGTCTTCTTGTTACCTTGAAGGTTGACCATGCCACAGTCAAAGAGTGAAGCGTTTAGCTCGCTCAAAGTGCATGTGTTCAATCGCCTCCAACACCATCCTTATGCAATATGATTTTTCAATATTTATCCGTTTCAGAGAATGCTGAGCAACTTCCTGATGGGATAAATACAAAAGTTTCCTTTACTATCTTGTAACCTTTTGCATCTATCCATTTTTTTGCTTTAAACAGTTCTCATTCCTCAAGGATAAGGCCTAAAAAGACCTTACTCCGGGGAGAGACTCCATACTTAGCGCAGTTGTCTCATAGAAATATAGCACTGCACTCACAAAGGAAATGACATGTGTGAACAGTGCATGCATATGTTAATATGAAACATGTGCTGATTTTGCCAACTACCGACATATGATGCTTAGTCGTATCAATCATTTCCTGGAATAACTAGACTTGAATCAGTCTCATATGAGTGCAACCACACTGTGTTATGGTTTACCACCGACGGATCAGAATCAGGCTCACATGAATGCAGCCGTAATGTGTAATGGTTTTCCACCTACGGACTCGCTCCCCTCCTTCGTGGGAGAATACATAAACGAAAGAACTGAGCCAAGCATAAACTATAGGACGAGAGAACTGGGTCAAGCATGAAGTATAGTATCAGAGAACTGGACGCTGAAGACTCCCCTCTCCCCGTGGGAGAATATTGTCTGTGACTAGTATATAAGGCACGCCAACTTCAACACCGCACAACTCTGAAACTTCTAGATCGATTTGAACCATTCTTTCACCAAAATGCTAAGCAAGGCTTTATCTTTCTGATTGAAAGATGGATGTTATTTTCAAACTATTTGGACTTCATGTTTGCTGAACTGACAATCTTTGAATCGGCGGCAGAACAGCTTTGCCACTTACATACTCTTTGGAACATTGCGCATTTTTTTACAACATTAATCCAATTGATTTATACAAGTTTATTCAAAAGTGTTATGAAACTGGAATAGAAGAAGCAGAAGACTATGATTTTGATTCTGCATTTTCTTTTAGTTGTACTAATGAATGGGTCTGCAATCGCGTAATGTATTATTTAATGTTTTCTAGAAGAACAACTCCTTCTTCACTGATAAGGTCATTGATCACGTTATTTATCAAACACGGACGAGTAGTTTAAAAAATGAGAATAAATTGTTGACACGGTACCTAGCCCTTTTACGTAATAGGAAAATTCCTTTCGCAGAATGACAGACCAATAACAGATTGTTGCTCTTATTATACTGAAGGACAAAAGAAACTTAAAATACAAAAGGTGAAATATATTTCTTGTTCTAAATTTGTTTTGCTTGAAACTTTGAATAATTGTTAGTGATCTAAATCTACGACACAGTTTATTGTTTCATTCCAATATAATGATTATCAAGACCTCAGAGCGTTCGAATAGGTACTTATTCCCACGCTATGTGTGAGGAGTCTTTAAATGGGGAGCTGGCCCATTCGAGCACATCTTGTGAATGGAGAGCTGGCCCATTCGAGCACATGTTTTAAAGTAGAGCTTGTCATTTGAACACATCTTGTGAATGAAGAGCTGGCCCATTCGAACACGTTCTTGTGAATGGCGTGTGCTCTTCCCCTGGCACATAATTAAAAAGAGAATTTAACTTACCACAAATCTTTTTCACTTCCTCCTCATGTGCCTCCAACAACAACAACAGTGCCACTGCCACACATAGGCAATGTCCTTATAAAGAAGGCTGAGGAATCACGTGCTAAGGAGGTTCCTCACAGAGTATTGCACAATGAGTGAACGAGTGATGAGTGAGTGAGTGACAGTATGATAGACAGACGGTAGCAGGGTCGCTGCCTAGGGGGATCCTCAAATAGTATATCACAATGAGTGTTGAGTGACTGAGTGACGGTATGATAGACAGATGATAGTAGGGTCGCTGCCCAGGGGGTCCTCACATCGTATGGCACAATGAGTGAATGAGTGATGAGTGATTGAGTAATGGTATGATAGGCAGACGGTAGTAGGGTGGCTGCCTAGGGGGTCCTCACATAGTATGCCACAATGAGTGATGAGTGATTGAGTGATGGTATGATAGACAGAGGGTAGTAGGGTCGCTGCCTAGGGGGTTCCTCACATAGTATGACACAATGAGTGAATGAGTGAATGGGTTGATGAGTGAACAAGTGATGAGTGACTGAGTGATCGAAGAGTGACGGTATGATAGATATATGGCAGAAATGTCGCTGCCTAGGGGAGTCCTCATATAGGTTTAGGCTTAGGGTTAGGGCTATAAAGCCTAGGGAGGTCACGTGATAGATGACGTTACGATGATTGACAGGTGTTGTAGAATGCGCACTTTCCGCCTACTCCTGCCACCTCGTTACTTTGGTGACACCCGGTCCCGCATTTCGTCATTTCACCGTCAACAACGTCCGTAACTGTTTGAATGGACGCAGAATGGGCCATTCTTCTCTGACTAAGCGAGAAATAATGATATTTTGCTAAAACAGAGGTAAGGAAGGTGATTTACTCTCTGACAACCCGTGCCACCCGGTCCCCTTTTTGTCATTTTACCGTCAATAACGTCCGTAACTGTTTAAAGGACGTTATTGGCCATTCTACTCTGACAAAGCGAAAAGTACCGGGAGTTTCCGAAAAGAAGCTCCCCAATATAAAAGCCCCTGGCCTATTATTAGGAAACTGTTTCCCAATAGAAGCCCCGGGGCTTCTATTTGGAGTTAAAATAAAAACCTGAAAAATCGTTTCGTAATAAAAGCCCCCCTCCTTCCCTGCAAATCTGTTCAGAACTCGTGCTTACTCGCAGTGCAGACACGGTACACTTAATCCTTTGTTATGAGGCAGCCACCCCGTTGTTCTGTTGCCACCCCGGTCCCACATTTCGTCATTTTACCGTCAAGAACGTCCGCAACTGTCTTGACGAACGCAGAATGGGCCAATCTACTCTGAGGAATCGAAAAATAACGGTATTTTGCTAAAACAGAGGTAGGGGAAGGTGATTTGCTCTCCTGCTACCCCGTTGCTCTGGTGCTACCCCGAGCTGGCGTCGCCTATCGGGGTGGCATGAGAGTAAAAGCTACGGCAATCCTTACCTGGCACATGCTGTCATTTAGCGTAAATACATAAAAAATCAAATGCTGGCTTAAATAGGGTCATAAAAGCAACCTTTATGGATGGAATTTTTTAAATATGTTTTATGTAATAGAATACTGGACATAGCTTTTAAGATATGATCAATGTTGATAGGTGTATTCCACAGGACAACGCTAAAATCGTGATTTAAACACAGAATATAAACTAAGATGCTTGTAAGCCGATGCAAAACTTCTAAATTTAACAAACTGCACACCACTTTGTATGTGATTCTTCTCTCATGGGTTAAGTTGCGCCGACTTGACCGATAAAAACAATGGCAAGCAGCCTAGCCCACACAACTCTTTGATGTGTGTATAAATCTAAGGTCACAGTTTCTTAACATGCAATTTACAGACGCTATAGTTTTTACTAATGTCAACAAAATATCTCGGTTAATAGTTTATCAACTCTTACCAAAGAGATGTCTCAAACATCCAAATTTCCGAACGATATAATTTGTGTACCTCTTATAAGTGGAATATTACCCCAGCTTCCTGTCCCAAAAATTAGGTCATTTAACCTAAGGTTAAATATTTCAGCATGTCGCCTATCTTTATATATCGCTCAGGTAAGAGGTGCTCCCTACAAGAAATAGGTAGGGGTATGAAACAAACAGCAGTAGATAAATACCATTGTGTTTAAGAGGAACTAGGCCATAAAATGTTTCTATTGAGAAATGTGGATTACCTGTTTCAGAGCAAAATAAATACTTAGGCGCTTCCTCTGACAGAATAGTGCATTGCAACTGCTGTGGTACTCGCACGCTTGAAGTCAAATGTCCGTCGAGTTATAAAAACAAACACCAACTGTCGAAAAATTGATTGTTTTTGTGAGCTTGCTGGGGTCGTTTGTTTGAAATGCAGCCATCAGTATTACACACAGATGCAAGGACAGATGAAAATCCCTGGGGTTTTTAAATGTCATTTTTTGTATTAGTGTGCATGAGTATTTTTTAGAAGAGATTTTATTTAAATTTTTTTTGGGAACATGTAAAGGCAAAATTAAAAAAATTTTTTTGAAATGTGTGTGATTCCGGAACTAGTAACAAAGCAATTTCATGGCTTGTTGGAGAATCAAAATTCCACAGAAAGCCAACAAACAGAAGGGCAAGCCGATAGTGAACTGTGTTTCGAAGCTGTAGAAAAAGTGTCTAAGAAAAATCCGAAGGGTGAACCAAAAAAAGTTAAGACAAAAGGAAAAGTAAAAGTGTCGCCGGTGTGCCTGTGTGGCGTTTGCAAAACAGATGTAAAACACATGTGATCTCGATTCTTGTGAAGATTACAGTGTTTACTGCAATTTCTGCCATTTTGTGGTTTCATTATCCGTGTGTCGGTGTGACGCCAGATACATTTGATTTCGAAGACGAGGAATACAAATGTCCAGGCTGTTTATCATCGGGATTTGAAATTGGAAAATAAACACTACGTACAGGAATGTTCGGAATCAGTAGGGTGAAAACGACAGTTCTACGCCAGGAAGTGACGTCATTCTGTCTGGACCGGAACTACGCCAGGAAGTGACGTCATTCTGTCTGGACCGGAACTACGCCAGGAAGTGACGTCATTCTGTCTGGACCGGAAGTGACGTCATATGTGTAGTCATGGTAACGAAGTAACGTAGTCATGGTAACAAAGCGTAGCCATGGTAATGTGACGTAGTCATTGTAACGCAGCCATGATAGTCATGGTAACCCTAGAAAGTGAGGACCCCCTAGGCGGCAGTCGGGACAGACCCTTTGGTTATAAAGTGGGGACCGGGCAGACGACAATTTTTTTAAGCATTTCCCACACTCTCATGCATACACAGACATACTAACACCATAACACGATTAGCGTTTCATTTCGTAAGCCACATAGATATTTTAACTTTCTGATGACAACTTTTTTTAACAAGTGTGAAAAGTCAGCAAAGTGAGCCAGCTATATTTATATATACAGACAGGTGGCAAAAATCAAGAGATGAAAGGGCTCACAGCGTGAGAAACAATTAAAGTAAGAGGCAAACCGTGAGACTTTCTCACAGGGAGAGAGAGAGGCAGCAAGTAGCATGCACAGAGTAAGTCATTTTATGGCGTTTATGTGAAGAAGGCTTTTATTAATCAACACACATACATGTACCTAACGGTGGAAGGAAACATAGAGCATCTTCCCGAGTCAGAGCCACAGTTCTCCGAAGCCATGACCCGACGTTTCGTTCAACTTATTAGACTTTATGTCTACCGGCACCAAAGTGTGTAGATGAGAATCGCGATTCCAAATGTGCAAAGGTCATGCTACATGGCTTCAAGTACCTTGAAGAACGTATTAAGGTGTATGATATGATGGCCTACCTCTATGAAAAAGGACATTTCACCATACAAATGCTTTCTCAATGGATAATTGTCATGAGACAATCTCTGCCAACAGCCTTTCTGGATGGTTTCAACGAGATCACTCCACGATTTTGCAAACATCTCATGAAAACATACATGTAATATCCACATAAAAAGAGTGAGGTGTCCAGTGCAGTCATCATTCAATGCACAACCATGGAGAAGACAAGCAGCTTTAAAATTAGTGCCAACTTAACCATTACTGTGGAGCATGGAGAATATGGGCCATTTCTACGCATCACACGTGGAGAGAGATGGTGTGCTTATTCACCATCTTTGTGGAAGACTGTATGTCAAAGCTTGAAAAATTTGCGTGACATTGGCTTCAAACTGTACTTAGCGCAAACGAAGTGGCTTGAAGTCATTTTATGCGCTATGTGAGTTTTGTGCAAACATCCTTGTTTGAAGGGAAAGAATATACGCGTTACATCAACATGAATGATGATGAATGGGAGACATTGCTTCAGGAAATGGATAACATCAACTCAGATTTATTCACCAAACCTGAGCCATGTACGGAATGTCATGGTAAGAAAACTCCTATCAAGCTGCAAAAGGATAAGCGAATGAAAGTGTCAAAGCTATACAAGAACAGACTGACTGAAGTTCGATTGGAGAATATGAACCTGCAAAATCAACTTGGACTTACCTGTGAATATTGTGGTGCTTACGGATATGCTGAGGATTATGATTGTCACTGCCATAAGTACAATTGCAAGTTGTGTGAACCTGACAACTTCTGCAACAAGTGCGGCTCACTAACAGTATCTGTCGAGTAAGACTACAAGTCATTTGCTTGCCAGCCGTCAAAGTGTGCAGACGTGTCATATGGATATGTGAAACAAAGATGGATGTAGAAACGTTTTTCAAGGGTATGTGGACTACATGATAAGTGAACTGGCGCGTTTTGGATCTATTCAACAATAACTGGAACACTTTGACATCTATTGGGAGCTTGCTCATTCCACGCTGAACGTACCAAAATTATGGGAGGATTTCATCAAAGAGTGTGTGCTTTCAAACATTGACGGAGCTGAGGAGTTTGTTGTGGAAGCAGCATATCACTTTGCTCGATTTGATCCAAGACTGTTTGATGAAGTGAGAGGGTAGTTAATCTACATTGCAGTATAATGGCAGACATTACATTGAGGCAATATATTGTGCAAAAAACATATTGTGGAGAAATGTTATTAGCTGTAAAAAAGTTTGCATGTTTAGTATGTCCTGCTTGTCAAAATGAAGAGTGTTCAGAACATACTTGCCATTCTGCATGTGTCTATACATACTGGAATGAAGCTAAATATTATATTCATTTAGATAAAGTGTTAGATAATGCAAATCAACGTTGTGAAAAGTATGGTGTAGATGCTATCACATTAGATGAATTAAGTAGTTGGTTAATATTCATTGAAGATCAATGGACTCCAATTATTCACACCATTGTATCAATATTTGATCTGTAAGATATGTTGATTGAGTTATAAAAACATGTTGATTGAGTTGTAAGACAAAATAAAAAGATATGTTGACAAGTGTTAATCATTTAGTGTTAACATGTCGACGTGGAAAGACTACTTAACCGGTATTTACTTTAAACCTGGTCAACCTGGGGCATTTGCTGGCCCTTAAAACTTTATCACATATTAAAAAAACATGATCAACCAGTCACTCATTCGCAAGTGAAGAAGTGGTTACAGGATCAAGATGCCTTCAGTTTACTACAACCTGTAAAATACAGGTTAAAAAGGCACCGTGTCATTACACGTGGAATTGATGACATGTGGGATATTGATTTAGCTGACATGGGAAACATAGCTCCCTATAATGATAACACCCGCTTTTTATTGGTTGTCATTGATGTGTTTTCCAAATATTTATGGGTGTAACCAATACCTAATAAATAACATACCAGTGTCATAGAAGCCTTTCAAAAGATTTTTCATGAAACACAGCGAAGACCATAAACTCTAAGGTCGGATAAAGGAACTGAATTTAAAAACAGATGAGGAAAAACATTTTTGAAGAAGGAGGGAATGCATGCCTATACAACAAAGAATGAAACCAAAGCCAACTTTGCTGAGAGAGTCATTCGTACTCTAAAGGGAATCATGTATCGATATTTCCTACATAATCAAACTTATCGCTATATGGACATCCTTACAGATTTAGTGTATAATTACAACCATAGACCTCATGGTTCCCTCCTTAATAAGTATGCTCCAGCAGATATTCGTAAAGACATCGAATCGAAAGTGTGGAAGTGTATGTATGTAGACAAATTGAAATTGAAACCAAAGAAGATAAAACCCTACAAATTTAAAATTGGTGATCAGGTTCGCATTTCACACATGAAATATGCATTTCAACGGGATTATCATATAAAGTGGACGCAAGAAGTCTTCATTATCACACATCGTTGTAAGAAGCAAGGAATACACTTATATCGTGTGAAAGACTTTTTAGACGAGGATATTGATTGACATTTCTATGAAGAAGAACTGCAGAAAGTAACAAAAGATATTGAATCTGTCTACAGAATTGAAAAGTTTTTGAAAACACGAAGAAGACGAGGTGTTAAAGAATTATTTGTGAAGTGGTTAGGTTGGCCAAAGAAGTTTAACAGTTGGATGAAAGAAACTGATATTCGAAAATGAAGCATCCATTCACATGTTTGGTCTCTGGACCTACAGACAGTGGTAAAACTTCTCTAGTTAGAGAAATTCTAGAACAAAAGTTAATTAAACCCTCTTCAAAAACCATTTTATGGCTCTATGCAGCAGATCAGCCTTTATACAAGGGAATGAAGGGTGTGAAATTTTACCAAGGCATTCCAGATGACATTGAAGAGCGTTTTAACCCGAAAAAACTAAACTTGCTCATCATTGATGACTTAATGACCAAATGTCATAGTGATGAGTGTATGACACGTCTCTTTAGTGTTGGCAGCAGTCATCAAAATCTAAGCATTATTTTTATTGTGCATAATTTGTTCATCATGGTAGAGAAACGCGAAATATTAGTTTGAATACACATTACATCATTCTGTTTAAAAATCCTAGAGACAGTCAACAAATAAGTACATTAGCGCGACAAATGTATCCTGGAAAATCTCAATTTCTCATAGAAGCCTATCAAGATGCTACGAGCAAACCTCATGGCTATTTATTCATTGATTTGAAGCCGAAGACGAATGATCAACTACGTATTCGTACAGGCATTTTACCAAAAGATACACATTACGTATATGTTGATAAAGTAGCGTATGAACAAGAACCAAGTCACTTGACCATTCGCAGCCAAGATGTCTAAACGTATTCAAGCGAATCAACCTTTCCTTCACTTGTTCGCACGCAGCGGGCCTAAACGACGTAAATCCTTGTTACAACAAGCTACTAAGGAGGAATTAACTAGCTTGTTTGAAATTTGTTTGAATATATTGCGAGGACATTTACCATTAAGCTCAAAAAGGTATAAGGAATTCAAGCGTGAACGTCAGTCCCTACGCACACTGGCAGATAACAAGATATCACTTCGAAGTAAAAAGAAGAAGTTGGTTAATCAGGAAGGAGGATTTATTGGAGCTATTGCTAAATTTGCATTACCTTTGTTAGCTCAGTTGCTGTTAAAATGAAACATACTATGAAAATGGTCCTTAATATGAATATAAAATGTTGTTAGAAAAGAAAGGAAAAGAAGGTGAAATCAAAACGAAAGTGAATAAACTTTTACGTGGGAAACTAACTCGTCAAAAGGCAATAGAAATGTTCTTGGACGTCATTTACGAACAACTCAGTCACAACAAAAGTCTGTTACATCATCCAAAGCAGAAAAATCAGAAAAGTCCCAACAGTTTCTAAACCATTTTCAACCTATTTATCATGTAAAACTAACACAACTTCTGGCAGACTTAAGAAATATGGTACGAGATGGACAGATGAAAATGAAGTTGTTCTAAAAACGGGTACTGTCATTACAAATTCCAACATTATTGATTTGTTGAAAGAAGCATTGGTTTCTACAAGAAGAAATGAAGGACGAGAACCACCACATGGTTGGAAGCAGTTTATTGAGGAAATTGTAGACGCTAATATTCCAAAAACTCTTTTCGGTAAAAAGACAACTCGTGCAGATATTACAAAAGAGATACAACACCATCAACAAAGGTTGTTTCCAGAAGGATGGGAAAGGTTTAACATGGATTAAAGGGTTATGGTGTTGTTGTAAAGAAAATGGAAATAAAAATACTATTCCTGTAAAAATTAGGTGCGTCAGTGCTTGTTGTCAAGGAGAAGTAGTAGATACCAATGTAGATCATGTAGATAGCAATTTAGACGACAATGTAGACAGCAATGTAGATGATGAGTGTCAAACATGAAGTAATGTATAAACACATCTAGTCTCTCTACATCACACAAACGATTTAGCAATCATGGAGTCAACAAGTTTTTACATTACTTTACCTAGCAATGCTAGTATGAACTATTATCCTACCAATAAGGCTTCTACTTATCAAATTCGTTTAAATCATATTTGTAATATATTTGAAAGGAAAATATGAAGAAGCCTTAGCTGAAATTCAATAACCACACACATGGACGACAATGAGGCCAGGAATAGACTATACTCTTCATTATCGGTCATCATTAGGTGTATTTTATGCAGTTGCCATTCCATATGGTTACTACAGATCCATACCTGAAATATGTACTGCAATAAATGATGAATTACAAAAATCTATTAATGGAAACCCTATTCAGTTAAAGTATATAAAATTAGTCGAAAAGTTTATCTTATTTTAAGAGATGATTATGAGATTGTCTTTTCTACTGGATTAGCTGAGATTTTAGGATTTAAACCAGATAAATGGTATAAAGAATCCGGTCCTGCTGAACATCAGTCTGATGTGAAACATGGATTTTATACACTTTATGTGTACTGTAGTATTTGTGAGCCACAAGTAGTTGGAAATTATTATGTTCCTTTACTACGTTCTGTTCCCATTAAAGGGTTCGATGTCACTGTAAACACATCTAAATTTGATACGATAGAAATGAATATTAAGGATGACACAGGTCATAATGTTTCATTTCAAACTGGAAAAGTGATATGTAAACTTAATTTTCGACCAAAAGCGTTATGAAAGCATATACACAGGATCCGTCTACGTATAGCAACCATTTTCTTCATCAAGTGGGTGGGGAATTACTAGGATTTAAAGGAGCGTGAATACAATATGGAGATGGTATTGGTTCAATACTGGGATTATTGGCTCGCAACGCTATTCCACTGCTTAATGCAGGGGCTAAAATCGTTGCACCACATCTTAAAAAGGCTGCGAAAGCTGTCGCGAAAGATGTTACAGGTCGAGTAGCACAACGTGTCATTGGTGATGTGTTAGGAGGACAAAAGAGAGCACAACCAGCAAAACCTGTCAGAAGGCGAAAGGCAGCTAAACGGATAACATCAACAAAATATAAGAAAGATATTTTTTAATCATGACTTTAATTCATAATCATTCTTGTGAATGTAGTCTTTCTCCATTAGAATGGTTTCACATACCACCAACGCAAACTGCTGTAGAAAAAAAGTTATAATGTAGACTATCAACCACTGATTACCATTAGAGAGGGTGCTCCAATAGAATTCTACATTCCTGCGAGTGCAGAAGAATATCTAGATTTAAGGAACAGTAGACTTCATATTGTATGTGCTATTGTAAGGGCTGATGGAACACCATGTGATGTAGATGGTAACGTATCATGTATCAATGATTTGTTTAATGGGTTATGGTCCAATATTGAATTGTTTCAAAATGATCGTTTGGTATCACATAGTAACAATATCTATGGATATACCAGCATCATATTTCATCTCATTTATGACTCGCAAGAAAGTCTCCATTCTGAGCGCTCTATGCGTCTCATCTATAAAGATACTGCTGGTTCAATGAATACTCATGAGGTGAAAAGAGCTAATCATGAGAGATATGTAGCAGGTTTTCATGTAAATGTTGAGGGTGGTGATATAGCTCTACAGTGAAATAATGGTTTACATAATCGTTATTTGTATACACGTCTAAGCCGTGAGTTTACGCTAACAGGTGGTTTAAGGGTAGATTTGTTTGAGCAAGATCGCTATCTTCCCTATGGTATTAGTATGAAATTACGTTTACATAGACAAAAAGATGAATATGTATTAATGGCTGCAAATACTGGGTTTAAAGTAGAAGTGAGAGATGCGTTTCGCAAAGTGAGGGTTAGTCCAGGTATTCAGTTAGGGCATGCAGATGCATTGATGAAAACTCCTGCTAAGTTTATTATTACTAGAAAAGAATGTAAAAAATTTCAGCTATTCCAGCTGGATTTCAATCTTTTGTGAAAGATAACATCTTTTGAGGTCAATTGTCATTGGACTCGTTCATAATGAAGCCTTTGCTGGAACAGTATTGAGAAATCCATACAATTTTGAACATTTTGATCTTAACTTTATGCAACTTTACACGGATGGTGAACCAGTCCTATCTAAACCTCTCAAGCTTAACATAAATCGAGGCAAATATCTTGATGCTTTTGAAACTCTTTGCAAATCTTTTGATAAATTGAATGGTGAGAAGTTCCATTATAAAACGGGAAGACTGGCCTAGAGGTTATGCTTTATTTTCTTTTGACTTAACACCTGATTATGATGGTGATGATCATTATGCCCTTATCAAGCATGGGAATTTGCGACTAGAAATGAATTTTGCTGGTGCCTTGCAAAATACAGTCAATGTTATAGTGTATGCTGAATTTGATAACATCATTGAAATAAGTGCAAATCATAGCATTCAATTCGACTACCAGTCATGAATACGAAGCAGATAGAAGCCATACTATCAGATGATGACGCGACAAAAGACTTGTTTCAAGGTGTGTTTTCCATGGATCAGTTGCCATCTTTACAACGCGGTGCCTATGTCATCAACGCAGACGATCATGATGAGCCAGGAGAGCATTGGGTGGCAGTATGTTATGACGAAGACCCTGCAGAATATTTTGACTGTTATGGACTTTTACCTATAGACAGTCGTTTGAATAAGTTTTTAAAGTTTAATTTCATTTATAATTCAGTTCCATTACAAACACCGATATCATCTACATGTGGATTTTATTGTGTGTATTACATAATTCAAAGAGCTCGAGGACATAGTGCTTTTGAAATCATTGATGTATTAAGAAGAAGTGATGGTGATTTTGTTGTAAAGGATTTTGTATATAGGAATTATAGGCCATAATTTTATTGATGTTGTATTAGTTAAGCTGTATTAGTTAAGTAGTTGGTAATTGTTAATTGTATTATGAATATTGTAAATAAACAAGACAGTTTTATACAACATTCTTTGTTTATTGTGTTATACATTATTTACATTTTTACAATTATTTTTTACATTAAACTTTTATTTTACAAATACATTCAATACATCGATAAACACATGCCATTCATACCAATCTAAATTAATATATGTATCATAGACATTACATTCACGTTTGTAAATGCTATGAAAGCTCACATAACACTGTCCATTACCAAACTTTATTATTTTAACATCTTCGTGTTCAGACAGTTTCAGTTCATATCCATCTTCATTTATGTCAATGTCCATCACCATACCGCACATGGGATGTGTCAGCTCAATGGACTTGGTACCCCGCATGAGTTGCACTCCTTCCTCTTTGAATTCAAACGTCAGGTTCTTTCCAATCCAATGCTTGTAACAGAGCGCAATATTCCACTGTGTTGAGGGTGATGTAGTCGTAGCTTTCTGTAAGCTCGTCATATTGGCGAAATTGTACAAACACGTCTAGACAGTTCTCAGCCACACGCACTTCTAATTCATTTGAGAGTATTAGGAGAAAGCCAGGTATCCTCAACTTCTCTAGATGTTCTTTCAACACAGATTGTTCGTCAGGCGATAGAATGATATACTTTCCAAAATGTTTTAGCACAATGTCATCACAAAAGTTTCTCATATATGAGAATCCATGTGTAATGGGTTTATAATCCAACAAATAGTCTTCCATCTCGTTCAACAGTCAGATCAACTATGAGCTGTCTCCATCTCTGCAAAGACGTTTTTATGCTCGCAAGATGGTGAAGAGTGAGCGGCCTCTAGGAATCGTAAGACTGCGCGCCAATTCTTGATATCAAAGTAAATCATATCTGCATATGGGTTATCTGGCACAACTCCATCATAATCTTCCGGATAATCCTGTAAAAGATTTCTCCAGAATCTAATATGTTGGAATCACGCTCAACCACATACACTTCAACTTTATTTCTAAGTCTACGCTTAAGCCCAGGTTCAAGCGGTATGTTTTTAAAGTCTTTCCACACTTCAGGTTTAAACCGATAATCAGAAATTATCCGAGAACTTATTATCACTTCATTCCTATCATTTACAGTAAGGTAAGCAACATCGTTAAACATAAGTGCATTCATGTTTTTTACCTTGCTATGCGCTGTCTTCTTGTCCACGAAGCCTTTTATCCACTTCTTTCACTTGCTTCTTCAGCATTTTCCATTCAGGTATTGTCAGCAAAATACCATTTTTCGTAGGACGGTTTCTTCCAGTCAACTCATCTCTGAGGTATTTGCGAATGTTCACCACACCTTCATTGCTTTGTTTCATAATCTTGATATACCTTCCATTGCCTAGAGAAAGCATTCCATCCCACGACTGTGGTGTTGGTGCCGTCTCCACTTTTAATTGCTTGATGGTGGTGGTGGGATTTTTCACGTTCAAGTCTTTGACTGTATCAGCAAGAGTATCCATATCCGTTGCTGATCTTTTCCGATTCATGTTCAGGCTTCAGTGTTTACACCTAAACTAACTCTCAAGTTGAAGTGTCTCCCCCTTATATACTGTAATGCCCATGCGCCACAGGGGAATAGCCATCACTCACCACATATCGCTTGTTATCAAAGGGGGAAATAGCCACTTTCCTCAACTTCTCCGAGAAAATCTGGTGGTCATGACTTCGAATGATGTATCCTGTAGTCATCGTTTGCGTTTGGTTGAACAAACTGTCTCTATACTGCGTATGTTTCGTACGTCTTTGACACGCGCGAGTGATACCTTTGGCCGTACGCTTTTCTTTCCCACCACACATCATGCTATACATTTTCGGTCGAAGTCCAACAAACTCTTCTATGGGAATGCCTGCCGTCTCATCCTTCATTTTCCCAAGCACTTTCTTGTTCACGTTGGAATGCAGGAAATGATCTGGGGGATAGTCACTTGTATCAAACAAGTCGGCATCTTCCTGCATATCTTTGTAGATATCGTTTGTTTCTATGTCGTAACATAGACTGTCGGTGTCGCTGAACAAGAGCTTGCCGGGAAAGGGCCTAACCTTGAGACCATAGCGAAATGACTTTTCTCCGGATAGTGGCGTAGAAAATGTCAGTGCGCAAGAAAGTCACATGTCATATGTCATTTCAACTTAGAAATCTTTTTACAGGTATATTACTTTTGAAAGTGGATAGTTAAAAGAGAAAAAGGACTTTTCTGGGAAATGTCTTGTCTGTAAGAAACCCATGTCTAATTTTATTATTTAAATGATGAGCTGTTTCTACGAAGAAAAGACCTTTTCTATGGCCAAGCCCGTAGATTTTACCTGTGAGTGCAACACCCCTGTGATTATCTTCCCACTGGATGTTTCTTTGTTAGTTGTTCCTCTTTCGAGAGGGAGACATAATGTCTAAAACGGACATTTTGAGAACAATCCTGGAATTTTTCATTATTTGCTACCTTTCAAACAGAAACAGACGCTGTCCCTCTGCAGTTAAGAGAGTTATGATGACCATGGTTTTTGGGAAATTTCACCCTAGCATCGGTCAAATGACAAATCTCACTCCCAGTGTATTACAAAGCTTTGCGCGAAATTGAAACATTTCTAATGCAGGTATATTTAAGAAATGTTCATGTGCTCTGGACTTTAAACGACTCCAATTCGTTTAGCTGTACCGAAATAACAGATATTCTTATAGGAATTTATGACGTGATCTTAATCCCAGACTTCTGTTTGTTCCTTCGTGAAAACGCTACAAAAGTGTTTGTTAAGAATTTATGCTGTTGTTGGATGACACTACACGATTTTCCGATTGCACAAGTTGAGGGAAATTTTCGTTTCTTCGGATTTCATTAAAGGAGTACATCCGTATTTTTTACTGATCTCGGGTTATTTGATTGCAAAAGGAATGTGTATTGTCAATGTCTTTTGAGTATTCATAGGAACTTTTATTCTAAATAGCGCTTTAAAGTTTAGAGGATGTTTCTGATTTTATGTAAAGTTCATAAGCATTTTGTTTGATTTTGAGAAGTGTTTTGGGAGATTCTGGTTAAAACAGGATATTTTATGCATTTTAGACCTCTCTTCGGTTTATAGACATTTAGCAGTCATCTCTCCTTTTTAAATTTTAAAATGCTACACAATTAATCAGTTCGTTCGTTAAAAAGCGTTAAATTCATTTTGAAGTTTTAACATTTCCTGTATAAAGAGATCAAATTTACATCAGTTTTAAAAAAATATTAGTTTCTATTTTGAAGAGCAGTTTTTAGCTGTGTCATTTTCAACCAATCACTTGTCAGGACCAGACATTCCAAGACCACACATTCCAAGGTCAGACATTCCATGTAAAGTCTATTTACAATCGTTGTTCGCGAAGAGCAGGCGGAATATAGTTGTCTTCACATTGTCAATACAAATCGCAACAAGAATGTAGTTAGGAATGTTTAGCTGAAGAATTTTGAAAGCACAATTGAAATGTGCCACACATATAGTTATGTATCTCTTGACAGCAGCTCCTTATTAAAAGATAAGGATATGGGTGCGTTATATTTTTCCTTAACTCATTGTGTGAATTTTATTGCGTTGCTTACTTCGTATCCCATGTTCCATGTAAATTGATAACGATCAATAACGATTTGTGTGTGTATGGATTTTTGGACTGGTCTGCGGGTTACACAACAACATGCGCATGATATATGTAAAAAAACAATGATGCTAACAAATAATTCTAATATATATATATTTGATCACTGCTGCTACAGAACACACTGTGAAACAATACCAGTACAAAGCTAATTATTTGTTCAGTACTAACAACTATCTAATGCTTATACTCAGTGACGGATACAGACATTTTTGTCAAGAAGGAAGGGTTATGGGAGGTTAAAGCTTAGCAATCTATTTTTTTCAATTTCTTTTGGTGGAGCCTTGAATGTCCTACACCTTAAACAGTCCACTAGTAGTCTAATGTTGATTAAGATACTGAGAAAATAACAGGCACCGAGCAAAAGCGGCAGTAATAGAACCAGAGAAGGCACTGCTCCTATATTCAACTTGGTTATAAACCTTCAAATAAAGGGCATTATTTTTGCATGCAATAATTTCACTGAAACCAAGCACATCGTATTTTTACCAAAACAATGCGTGTATTAAAATGATGTTTGATAATTTTTATTCCATTTCAATTTATGTTATCAAAATGAACTTCATTAACTGCCAAAAAGTTTCTGGTTATCTATGATGTTTAAGAAAATTGTAACACCGTCTTGTAATTAGTTTGCCCATCAACACATCAAGAATTGTCCATCGTGAACGTCAACGCTTCTGTGGAAATAAAATTAAACAAAGCCATTTACATTGTAAAATTAATTCTTAAACGTATTTTGAAAGGTATTTTCAAAAAGTAACATGGTTGATATAATTTATATGGCAATTTAACATATGTGGCATATGTGCCACATATTTATGGCGCTTTTGCCATAAATATATAAACCAAGCTCTACGGTAACCTAGAATAACCTTTGAGTAAAGTAAAATCATTCATCGTTAGATTGTACATGACTGTAATGCTTTAATTGGTCAGTTGGCAATAAAATTACACATCCTATAAACGTCCATATTTTATTTTATTATTTAGTTTCAAGTTATATCACTTATATATATCCAAACAAGTCTATCAATAACTACCCCTAGCTGAATCATTTACATTTATTATAGAATTGCTAAGTTCTCCATATCACTTGATTAATTTGCACACTTCCCTGCTCTTAAGGTAATATTCTTCAAGGAATATTGATATATGAAATAGACTTACCTTAACCGTAGCACTTTCTGCGATAATTACCCCTTCCTTCATTCGCGTATTGCTTGTAGAGCCTCATATCAGCCTTAACAGCTGCCACTGTACGTGCGTTCCACCACGCAACATTACTCGGGAGGTTATGAGGAGATGATATTCCCTGAGCCGTGCATCCGACTTCCAGCCACCATTGTTTCAGGCACTCAGTATTATGTGGGCCATTTCCAAATGGTAATGCACAGTTACCTTGAAAAAGATCATGTATTTTAACTGAAACATTGATGATGCAACAAATACCACTCCTTTACATCATAGTCACTTCAAAAAGTAAGTACTGGAAATTATTAATTGGAAAAGCGATTACTTGTATGGCAATTAGTGTATCAGTTATATGTTGCAATGTATTTTAGCATCGACCTCTCATTGGATATAAATACATGTAAAATGTGATATTAAACCTTCATTAGATTTTCTTTGATTGTTCTTGGATCGGAGTAACGATTTCTTTTGTTATAAAGAACTAACATAAGTCGTCTATGTCATTTATGTGAAAAAGCTGCATTTAATCTGTTCGTGGGGCACAGTACCTGACCCATAGCATTTATAGAAGTAGCTTGACCTTCCTTCATTTGCGTATTGCTTGTAGAGCCTCATGTCTGCCTTGACAGCTGCCACTGTACGCGCATTCCACCACGCAACATTACTTGCGAGATTATGAGGAGAATGTGTGCCCTGAGCAGTGCATCCGACTTCAAGCCACCATTGTTTTAGGCACTCAGTATTATGCGGGCCAGCTCCAATCGCTAGTGCACAGTTACCTGGATAAACATCCAGTTATATTAATTGAAACATTGATGATGTTAGTTTGTGCTCAATAACATGTGATTCAACAAATAGCACTGCTTCACAACATAGTCACTTCAAAAAGAAAACACTACAAACTATTAATAAGAGAAACGATAACTTATATGGCCATCAGTTTTGTTAGTTTTATGTTTCAATTAATTTTAGTATCGACCTATCATTGAATATAAATACATGCAAATGTGATATTAAGTCTTCATTAGATTTTCTTTGATTGTTCTTGGATTGGACTAATAACGATTTCTTTTGTTAGAAAGAACTAACATAAGTCGTCTATGTCATTTATGTGAAAAAGCTGCATTTAATCTGTTCGTGGGGCACAGTACCTGAGCCATAGCATTTATAGTAGTAGTTTGACCTTCCTTCATTCGCGTATTGCTTGTAGAGCCTCATGTCTGCCTTGACAGCTGCCACTGTACGCGCATTCCACCACGCAACATTACTTGCGAGATTATGAGGAGAATGTGTGCCCTGAGCAGTGCATCCGACTTCAAGCCACCATTGTTTCAGGCACGCAGTATTATGGGGACCAGTTCCAACTGCTCTCGCACAGTTTCCTGATAAATATCAGTTTATATTTTTTTACCATTGACAAAAATTAATTGCTTCACCCCATTTTCACTTCAGAACTACAAACACCACATTCACTTCAAATTCCAAATTTCATAGTCACTGCAAACTGAAGCACTAAAATCCAAAGTTTCCTCTAGGCGATTTCGTTTTTGCACAAATGACTTAACTATCCGTTCATAAAAATATAATACATGTAAAATGGGTATTAAAGCTCAGGTGAACGTTCCTTGCTAGTTGTTGGTTTGGAGTAACATGTTTTGCTATTTGTCACATAAAACCAACAAAAATCAATTATTTATGATACAAGATTTTAAGAATGCATTTCATTTATTTCACTTAATCAACTGGCTTATAATAATTCAATTTCACTAAAACGTCTGATTTTTAATTAGAAAAGGACCCCACAAGACACCATACCTGAACCATAGCATTTATAGAAGTAATTCGACGTTCCAGCATCTGCGTACTGCTTGTAGAGTCGCATGTCTGCTTTGACAGCTGCGACACTTCGCGCGTTCCACCACGCAACATTGCTTGGGAGATTATGAGGAGACGATATGCCCACAGCAGTGCATCCTACTTCCAGCCACCATTCTTTAAGACACTTGATGTTATGTGGACCATTGCCGTTAACTCTGGCACAGTTCTCTAGATACAAATAAAACAAATGAAATTCAGTAGAATTTTCCTTAAAACTAACTTACTTGAACGCATAAGAAGTGTTGTTATACATTCTAATAACTTGAATACAGTATGTTGGTTTGGCAATCAAAAATTATGCTTTAGTATTAATCTTCTCTCAAGTTATCATTTATATAACCAAAGAATTTGTCTGCATTGAAGTTTAATTGAGATTATACATCTTGTCGCATAAAGAAATGACTTGCCAAAATGCTTGTTTTTAATGGTTTGAATTCTAATCGAGCCTAAATATGTGTCTCAAGACGACAAATGTATTCAAATATTTAAATGGTTATGTTATGTCCTATAAACATCCAATGGATATACTCAAGTCATACTCAAGATGACATTTATGAAGATGACATTGATAAAATGAACATGATGAACGGTAAAAAAGAGATGCAATATAAAATGTTAATTAAAACCGACTTGATTCAGGCCACTTAGCAAATAATTTGCTCCAGTTTTATTTCTCTTTGTCAAGTAACAAACAGTTCATCAACAGAAATGACTTAAATAACTGTAAAGAGATTTAAAGCTTACCTGAGTCAAAGCATTTGGCAAAATAATTTCCCCTATTTTCATCTGCATATTGCCTGTAGAGCCCCATATCTGCCTGCACAGCTGCCACTGTACGCGCGTTCCACCACGCAACATTACTCGCGAGATTATGAGGAGAATGTGTGCCCTGAGCAGTGCACCCGACTTCCAGCCACCATTCTTTAAGACACTTGGTATTATGTGGACCATTCCCGCTAACTGTGTTGCAGTTATCTATGTAAGTTTCAGAGTGTCTGAGTTCTGTATCAGTGTTATATGTGAAATATGTAAAACTTTATTGCCAATTTCTAATGTTTACAATGTTAAGATGAATTCATTTGGGATCAGTTTCTAAAGAAAAATTGTACTGCTTTAAGATCTGTTATTCTGTGTCAAGTTGCACTTATTTTTGGGTTTTCAAAACGAGACGTCAAGCGAGATGAAGTACAGTCAAACCTCCGCTTCCCACACACTTAGTGACAGGATTCCCCGGACACCAGCACTCACAGTCCTTTCCAACGAAACCTTCTCCTGGACAAGACTTTGATGGGCATTGGGCTGTAGATGAATAAATAAGATGCTAGTTTTCCTCTGACTTAAATTCTAAACACTGCTTAAAAAATAAGCAATTATAACAATTTTTCTATTACCACATTTACTTTTACTGATTTTAAAACGACATTAGAAATATTTTACTCGCATGATTTGACTTGACTTAAATTCAAAGCACTGTTTGATAAAAGATACCTTATAAACAATAATAATTTTGCTATTGCCAAAAATTTGCTATTACTGCGTTATAATAACCATTGCCAAGAAAAGCTTACACAGCTAACAATAAACTATACACATATTTTAACATTTATACACATATTTTAACATTTGTATTGGGCTTTACCATTACAACGGTACATGAGATTAGACAGCTTGATATCTCTAAAGCTGAGTGCATCTCTGTTTCCGATCACATTCTGAAATGCTGGATCTTTCGTCACAATTGTTGGTTGATCATTTCTACTAAAATACTGAAATAAAATAATGAAATACTGAAATAGGATTAAATAAATATTTAAATGAAATACTTAAGTAAAATAAGCGTACATGGAATGTGAACAGTTAATTGTGAAACGCCTTTCATTGGAACAATATAATTTTAGGATTAATTTTTAACATAATTTTAGTGTGACTGAATGTAATTTATTTAAAATACAACATTGATTAATGACAGAAAGATGTTAATTATATTTTGAACCCAACTACAATTGCACATATATCCATGACAGCACATTCTGGAAGCTACACAAATGCATCGACAGTACATACCTTTGGACCATAGTGCATGATACTGCGGTAATCATACGGAACACTGTGCACATTCGTATCTTCTGTGGAGTACTTGAGGAAGTTGTGTTGTTTTCCAGGCCTTATATTTCTCTCTTGTATCGTCACAAAGTTGTCGCGGTCTGGTCTCGCTTGCTCGTGGCGGAATCCCAGCGCGTGGCCCAACTCATGTACTACAGTACCTTTCTATAATAGTTATCATAAGGACCACTTAATGGCGTACTGGCTGATTTTATTGGGGTAGGAAATATGTCAACTTCTTTAAGCCAAGTGCTTTGCAGCACATCCTATCATAAAAGCACTACATTAACACAAGATAGTTGAATAACGAAGTAAGTGCTTCCCTCTATTTGCATAAGAGATAATACCATGTCTTGAAGAATATTTGAAAGTAGTTCAAACAATTTTCATTTCCTGCAACACGGTTAATGATGTCGGTGTGCTTTTTGTCTTAACTAACTATAAGAGAATATGAAGCATAAAAAGAATATACTTTTGCAATCACACGATACTTCATAAACTGCTGATAATAAATTTGACAATAATGATAACAATCAGCTGTGATGTAAAAACGCCTGAGCGCCCATAGAACTTTGGCAACTACACAGTCTCTATGCAGATTATGCGCGAGAAATTGACTTGATACTTACATATCTGCACCCAGGAGCTAGATTGATTGGCTGTCTTCCTCCAATCATTCCAAGAAATGACGAACAGCTATTATTAGAATAAAACGAAAAAGTGCACTACTAATTAGTTTGAAACATATTCAATTGATTTTTCAAAAGGAAAAAATAGTTCAGTACAATAAAAACTTTATTTCATTCAATTAAGTAACATGAAAATATTTTTAAGGCACAAATTAGAAACTGTCTGAGGTCGGTATACATATCAGTGTATGCATGTATGTATGTATGCATGTGTGTGTGCATGTGTGTGTGTTGAGCTTACCCGCCTCCATTTTGAAGAAATATGTAATTTGTGTCACTTTCTGTGGCTGGCCGGAAGTCTATACACGTGTGCGTCTCCAGTTCAGTAATTGCCGCGTTGATTTCTGATAAGTCACCTGGTGCTAAACATAGAATAGCTCGTGTCAGAAGTAAGAACATTTAGGTTTTCAAGACATGAAAAGTGAACATACCAATTGGTATACACAATTTTGGTGCAACTTATTCTGAAACTCCCTTAAGTTAAATCCTCATTTTTTTAGACTACGATCGAAGATTAACTACATTGTAAATACATTCTAATTAAACACATTATATCACTTCATCAAATGATAAATGCAACAAAAACATTAAAACGCAGTCAAATTGTATATTTGAACTAATACATACTAAAGACATTTGACAGCATATACGGCACTACTTTATTGGTCCACCTGTGACTCAGTGAGCGGAGGGCTTTACGCTTCGTTCTTCGTACTCTGGATGTCTGGCCTTGGCTTCTTAAATGAGATATAGATCAAAGTACATACTTCAGTCTTAAAAAATATCGTTTTGCAGATCTATTCCAACGGATCCATTTACTTTGTTTCTTAAAATACAAATTTCATTTGTATTAAAATCAGTGAGTAAGAAAATTCATCCAAAATTCAATGAAAGAAATTGCTAGTTTTTATATTTTGATCGATGTCATTTGCCATTATCTTACAATTCCTGAATTTGCTGCCATTCGTCTTTTGTGTAGAGAATATCAAGCTCTACCAGCACCGTATCACTGTCTTGACTCGCCTCCGCATTCGCACCTTTAAAAAGCCAAATCGAACCTTTATTTACATGTACATTGTTATCTCTCTCTCTCTCTCTCTCTCTCTCTCGTTTTAATTTAGAAAACGGGTATTACCATAGCAACAAAAAACATAAACATTTGTATGCGTAGCACCTTCGTAAATTAAATGAAAGCTGATGGAAAAAAATAAATCTTCAGTCAAGTTATGCAGCTTTTACAATTTCTTAGCGCTAACAAGTAAGCTTTATAGAAGATTAAGGGTTATGAAGTTAAATAAAAAAGACAAAGAACAATGCTATAGAAGAAGGGCGTTGGCTTGGTGATAAAACGTAAAATTGTCTGGTCATGTTAAATTTCCACAGAAAAAATACAAAGGATAAATATTGTAGAAGAAGGACGTTGTCTTGGTGATAGAACGTAAAATTTTCATGCCATGTTAAGATTCCACAGAGAAAAGATAAAGAATAAATATTGTAGAAGAAGGACGTTGGCGTGGTGTTGGTAAGTGAAATTTTAATGTCAGTGTAAAATTCCACAGTGAAAAGACAAAGGATAAATATAGTAGAAGAAGGATGTTGCCTTGCTGATAGAACGTAAAATTGCCATGTCATGTTTAAATACTACATAAGAAATACATAGAATAAACATTTTAGAAGAAAGATGTTTGCTTGTGAAAGAATTGCAATTTTCATATCAGCTTAAATTCCACAGTTAAGACACAAAGGATAAATTTGATAAAGCAAGGGCGTTCACTTGACGATAGAACGTAAAATTTTTATGCCATATTAAAATTCCACAGTAAAAAGAGAAACGATAAATATTGTAGAAGCACGACGTTGAATTGGTGATAAAACATAAAATTTTCATGTCATATCAAAATTCTACTGAAAACGACAAACTGTGAATACTGTACAAGAAGGACGTTGATCTGGAGAAAGAATGTAAAATTTTCATGTCATGTTAAAAATTCAATAGAAAAAAAGACAAAGAATAAATACTGTAGAAGAAGAACGCTGGCTTGGTGAAACAAGGCAAAATTTTCATGTCATGTTAAAATTCCACAGTAAGAAGACAAAAGTTAAAAACTTGGGAGAAAGAAGAAATCTTAAAACTATATACCACAACGCCGTCAAAACATCCTGACGAATCTCCATACTTCAAAAAATCCAGGGAACTGCACAACCAAAACAGAGTTATAAACAGGTTTACATATTTATAGTAACTGGCAATAAACAGTGTCATATCTGTATTCTTTCAACAGCAACATTCACAAGATCCTGCTACATTAAACAAAACATTGAAATTCTACGAAAAAGTTCTATATTTAGCTTCTCATCATAATCTTCTCATCATTATCTTCTCATCATTACCGTTTGTCTTGGATGTTATTTTTTTGTTATTTTCTTCTTTCTTTAAAAAGAAGATTCTATCAACATTTTGTTGAAATGTATAATCCTTGACCTTATTTCCCACATGTCACATGCACTCACATCCAGGTTAGCGTCGCTGAACCAGCCTTAAATAAACTGCATTGTTATTTTTTCAGTTGTGTAAAAATATGGGTTTCTGTTGAAATAGACATAGAGTTCTGTAAAGCAGGTCAACTGTCAAAGTATCTATCATAGGTCGTGACATCCGTTGTCGTTTCGAATTACACGAAATGTCAAACAATGTTTTTCTACGAAAGCAGGGCTCACATTTCAAATTCTAAATTTATATTTAAAGTTAATATTTTTACAACTAACGTTTGTTTGCCCAAAGATAGTTTGGCATAAAAATTAGAAATGTATCAATGAAGAGCCTATGCTAATTGTTTTGTTCATGCAAAAATATTCATCTCAGTATAAATATACAAAATATTGCGTGAAGAAGGATACAGATGTTTTACATTTTGAAGTGTGTGGATCAAAACACAACCCAGTAAACAATAAGTAAATAAGTATCTTGGCTGGGGGGAGGAGCGAGCGTGAGGGAACCAGTTTTTGCATTGTTTTTGAAAACTAGACAGGAAGAGTGAGTATATTTCAAACAAAGATTACTATGGTAATAATAATAATAATAATGATAATAATAATAATAGTAATAATGACAATAGCAAAAATAATAATAATATTTGCAGCCAATCACTCTTTATGGCTGTGATTACAAATCTGTCAACAATGATGCATTAAGAAACAGTTCAATATTAGACTGCTACCTAAAATAAAATAGTAAAAGTTCATTCGATAAGAACTCACCTGTCTCTTCCACAGCATTTGCAATAATCTCGTCAATGGTCAGACTCTGAGATTGCTGTAGAATAATGCAACACACAAATCCAAACCAAAAGGCACGCGAAAAAATCATTTTCAGACTTTTCGTGACAAAATTATTCCAGGCCTTATTCTGATATCTTCTCTGTCCTTGATCGAAACGGAAAATGTGAATAAATTGAAGCTACTTCGCAATAGCACTAGTGCTAGTGTGACCTATTTTCAAGACGGATGAGAGATCAGGAGAGGCTGAAAATTCTATCTTAGATGAAATCCGATATTGGTATGTGTTTGCTATGCGCTTTTTTATCTATGAAAAATAATTCAATTGAACTAGTTTTTGATACCGTTTTGTAACACTTAAAAACGAAGTTCCCATGTGTTATTGTGCTGGCATTTAGAGCGTTTCATTCCCTGTATTCGCTTTTCATACACGCTCGTTTTTTCTTCTTTTTTCTGTGCCATTTGTTGACATTCCCGAATCTTGAAATGGCTAGATAGATTTAAAACCAAGCACACAGATAACCCATATAATTTAGAAATATTGTTGCTCAATGACGTCATCAGCACTGTCTTATTACGACATAAAATTTCAAAAGCTTACTATCGTGAAAACGACTGCATCTCAAGCTTTGAAGCTATTGAGAAAACACGTCGTGAGACTGCTTTTAGCAAGGAATATTTTCGTTATCTACTTTCTGACCTTCTTCTCATATATGAAGGGTTATAGTTTGGGTTTTTAATCTGAGCCTGTAAGGAGGCTGTTAAAATACAGTTTTAAAATGTGCTCGGCCATGTAATGTTCACGCCGGCCCCTAGCACGTGCCTTAAAACGCCTGTGTTTCTGTAAAGCAACATGAGAAATACTGATCTCTTTCATTCTCAATAGCTTGTGCTGCTTTGAATTCATAATCATAGTAACTACAGTAAAAATACTCTGTATTCTCGCTTAACGTAAACAACGTATGGTAGTTTAATCTGGCCTTAGAAATGTTCTGAGCGTAAATTGGTTATGTTTTCTTCATAACTCAATCAAAATTTGTACGTCTAGTCGATATGGCTGAATGTTAAGATGGTTGTGTTTGCCCAGCTTTCCGTTATAGTTCCGTTATAAACAGAGTATCCGAGTATTGATTGAATGAAAATTTAAAATTTTCAATTACATCGCAATAACATTTGTGGATATAGCAGGAGGAGCATTGGTATATTATAATTTTGCAATTCAATTCTTACCGATTTTGCGAATCGAAATCTCTTTGTTAAGAATCTGCATATTTGCTTTAATATGCTTGAGTTTTAGCATGAGGATAGTCAAAGTCAGGAACAAAATTGTTTTGAAATTTCTATCTTGGTCTAGAATAAAAAATATATTTATTTTGTCATGCAACTGATTTTTTTGTGCGTACCAAAATACAAGATATGCTTGTATAGATATTTGTTAGATGTGAGCTTAATCCTAAAGCGTTTGATTTGTTCGTTAGTAAAAACGCTAGAAAACCGTGTTTTTAAGAGTTTTTCTTTTGTTATATGACACTCATTAATTACACTTCGGAAGTTTCAATCTCCATAGTTTATTGAATTCGCACGATGGGATAAGATGTTTCCGTAAGATTTCTTTTTTCCGCCTCCAGCTTGTCACGCGAACGAATCTGAGGCGGTTGGGATAAGGATGACCAAATATGGCACGTCTAGTTGGTATACCTTATTTATTGGTAGATATTAATTAACATTTTGTATACAAAACCGGACATTGAAATGTAACCTTTAAAATCCATATCTAAGCACACACTGTGATAGCTAACATCATCCGCTGCCTTAGGCTATTTATCGATTCACTGTGGACAATGAATGAGCAAATACTGCTCGTGTGTGCTATGTGCTGTAGCAGTTGCTAGTTTGAAGTCTTGCAGCGGGGGTGTTTTACCTGCCACATTTGAATGAAACACCATTTCTTACATTATAAATGAATGAAAAGTTATGCATATTTGATTTGTCAGCTATCTCCGTTTTATCTACTTGATTTATTAAGTTTCACTATTTTTATTGTCTCTTTATTTCCAAACTAGGTCAATGTGTATTTCTTAATGAAAATGTTATACTTCTTTTGTACCTTTGATTGTGCTGTTTTGAATTTCCGCTTAATTGCCAATAAAGAAGAAAATCTAAGAAATTAACGTTTGTATACATGACGAGTAAGGCGTAAATTTGCTACAAGATTGTTGTCATATAACATACATTAATGCTTGTGACATTACTATAATTTATTCACCCAAGTAAACATTTTCACGTTTGGCTGACGTCGGATCATAGAAGTCTACATGGGAAAAAATGCAGGTATAGAAAAAATCGGTGGGGGTGGTTGTGGGATGGGGATGGGTTGGGGTTGTCTTTTTCAGCAGTTGTCTAAATGGGAGTGAGTGTTCCGCCGTCTAAGTTCACAACCTCATGCATTAAAGCTTTAAAATTTTATCACATATACAGTTTTCTGATTTTGCGTTTACATAGATCTTATCATTATATTTTTATTTGATTTTGAAGCTCCTCATTAAAATGGGAGGAAGGTTTTGACAGTTAAACGTGGGTCTGGTAATCCCAAGATCCTGATTTCTAGCCTGGATGGTAAGCAGGACATTGGCCTTTTCTCAAATGCCTTAGCTAAGCGAATGCAGTGGGTTAGGTCATCAATCACAGAATTGACAATTAACTACAACTGAAACTGTCCTCTGCCCATTTAAAAAGTGCAGTTTGTTCTTTTTAGATCCCTAGCAGGTTCATATTCTGTAGTAAACTTTTCCATTGTTATGGTTTACCACGTCCAAAAATTCTTCATTTATTTCTTCTAATTGGCTAAATTAATTATAATTATAATTGTGAAAGTAAAGAAGAATATATAATTTCGATTCACCAACTGAATAAAGCTAAACAGCTGCATATGTTATCAGTCTACCTAGAAAATTCAGGGCATTATGTGCATTACGAGCAAATCTACTATTTAGTCAGATATATAGTTTTTAGTTCGATCTTGAATAATTCCACTGAACTTTTACTGAACTTTTGCAGTGACTCACAGTCCTGATAAGTATTTTTTATACTACCCATTCAGTAACTTAAGGTATATCCCTAGTTTACATTTTGCTTAATATCTCTTTTGCTGCCTATAGATGTTAACTGGTTACCAACCGTAATTTTATCTAAGTTGGTTGAGAAATTTATATATATATATATATATATATATATATATATATATATATATATATATATATATATATATATATATATACATAAGTGTAATTCCAGCAATATAGGAACCATTTTTGCTAAAAACCACAGTATTAGGGAGACCAAAAATTTAAGGAAACCAAAAGTAGGTCTCCTTAATTCTTAGCGTGTTTAAACGTTATGAAACTACGCAGTAAACAAACAAAAACGAATGATTCTATAACACAGTGAATATAATATATTCTGTTTTAAAAATAAATTTTATATATACATATATATATATATATATATATATATATATATATATATATATATATATATAAATGTCTAAAGCAAACATAAAATTTTTAGCTCTTAAGTAGATCCAAAAATAAAGGGGACCAAAATAGGCCTCCTTTATTTTTGGGCTGCAAAAAGTATTAAAAAAGACGATTACAATAAAATGGTAGTCTAGTCTAATAGCGTAAATTATAGGTCAAGATCTGTTTATTAACAGTAAAATCTATTTTGTAAATTAAATGGTGAAATTTTAAATCAATTCTCAATCGACTTCCTTGTTAATTTTATAAAGCACTCTTACAGAGACCATTTGAAATTGCATTTAACTGACAAAATTGAGTGTTTATTATACCAGAAATTTTTTTGATGTTCTGCATTCCTCTGCTTCGGGTGATGTTTTTAAAATAAACTAATGCCTATAAAAGCACCTTATGATTTTTAGCCCCATGAAACTGAATTTTCGTGAAATAATATGCCATACCATTTCCTCACATTTGACTGGCAAATATGTAGACCGGAAGTCGGTGTGTTTTTGTTAGAGGTACAAGTACTCACATGTATACAAAATGAATGCCAAAATGTTCAAAATATGTAGTATGTTCTAAGCTCAAAATTTAGTTTGGCATATCACATATAGTCATACATTCAAACTGATGTGCATTGATTGTGAGTATTTCTTTTTCCTATTATCCCTATATTTTTTCTTATGTAAAAGAATAAGCACAATCTTATGGGAACTGTAAATTAAAAAAAAAACTCAGATAATTCTTATGCAAACGTAAGCTTAAACTGCAGTCAAGCTTTACTCAAATATACGTTGTTTATAGTTCACTTCATGCGAAACATTTGCTGCAGCCTTGTGCACTGCTATCTCCGAGCGGATCCATCGGACCGGGGTAGCATGTCTGGGTTTGGTATATCCTTGAATAAGCCAATTTGCACTTTGACTTTTGCCGAAAAGTTGTTGCGTTCCGGCTGAATTCAATTGGGATAAGAAAATAAAGAAATGATAAAAAACGAAAAAAAATCAACAAAATTCCATTTTGCCAACAACATATTAAAATGTTGGTTATTAAAGGGGCTGAATAATATGTAAAACAGTTTTTAAAAGATCATGTGATGGCTTTATAAATTTGAAAGTGCGCATCTTAAAAGAAAATTAGAATTTTGATGTTTTTCGATTATCTTTCTTTATAATTTATCCCAAAAACTATGCAGTCGAAGCAACATCCTCCTCCGGAAAGACCCAAAAGTGAGAATTGGTATATAAGCTTATTAACAACTTTCTGTACACAAGTGTATATACACCCTTGAGTCCTTGAACCACCAAAATAAAAACGTTTAAGCGCAGCACAAGGTAACTGGGGGTTTAATTCCGTGAACTTCAACAACTACTGTTTACTCGTGAACCTCAACAACTACTATTTACTCCAATATGCGTTGCTTATGATCGGATTGCCACTTAGACCTTTGCTGGAAGGCTTATTGTCCGAGGGACGATGTCTTCTGTGCGTTTGATGCACAGCCGTAGAGCATCAAAAGGGTCTAATTTGTCCCTGAAATTAGAGGATGGTAACGGAAAAACCATCTCTGTGAGTGTCATTTTTTATTCCGTAAAAGGTGATTTGCAAGTGCCCGTTTTCTGAGAAACTTGACCTGTTCTGTAGAAAAAATAAACAAACTTCACAGCCTGTCGTGGTGCTCCCCAGTCTGGTTTTTGGGGCAATGCCAGAAGAATGTTGAGGTGGTAAACGCACCCCATGTAACAAACAGAACTCTCGTAATCGAGTGATTTGTAGGTCATACGTGCGTAGAGCAGATGGGGCAAGGCAGAATTTAATAGACTTCGCAGCTTGAGAGCTCCAACGTATTTAGTGTTTTCACCCACTCAGTCTCCAGGCATAATACCTCTACTTGCGATTCTTAAGGATTCTGGGTATTTTCGTCTGCACCAAATTTTTGGATTTGGTGATGTTAATGGAGGTGCTATTGACAATTGCTGCAGAGTACGAAACCACGGCTGGGCTGGCCACTTTAGTGCGATTTTGGTAGCAACTGCGCTTTGCTGTTTTATCACCTCCAGTATTTTTGGTAACAGGAACACCGGTGGGTGGACAAAATTGTTGTGATTTGCCCAGTCCGATTGAGCCAAAGCATCTACGCCCTTTGTTAATTGATCACAGTACAAGTAAGTTGATTTCTCTCGCACTGGTGTTTCGACTCAGTTGTATCGGAACAACTACATCATGTTCATATCGAAACACGTTGATGGGCATATCGTTCTCCTTTTCAAACTTTGGAATGTCCGTAATCGGTGTTGGAAATGTTATACCTTCCACCTTTAATTCATTCTCAAATGTTTTGTAATGATTCACGCGATGAGGTTGTCGTTATGAGGGTGAATATGAGCCAATACAGACCTTAAGAAACACTTGTTGTCATCATTCTGAATGCTTAATACACCATTCGTATTCTTCACTTTCTTCGGCAGTGGAATAAACTACTCGCATCCAGTGGTGCTTACGTAGCTGTATGTACTTCAATGTACAGTATGTTATCCAACACCCAGCCAGAACCTTGTCGCTCATGTTCATCAAAATTAGTAAACAATTCTTTATAGGCTTCTGGCAAGTCCTGCTCAATATCTGCTGGATTGTATGCTGTATATGTTGGACTGCTGATAAAGGCATTATCCACTTGTTCTTTGCATATATTGTTTTTTGCACAATATATTGTCCCAATGTAATGTCTGCCATTATACTGCAATGTAGATTAACCACCCTCTCACTTCATCAAACAGTCTTGGATCAAATCGAGCAAAGTGATATGCTGCTTCCACAGCAAACTCCTCAGCTCCGTCAATGTTTGAAAGCACACACTCTTTGATGAAATCCTCCCATAATTTTGGTACGTTCAGCGTGGAATGAGCAAGCTCCCAATAGATGTCAAAGTGTTCTAGTTGTTGTTGAATAGATCCAAAACGCGCCAGTTCACTTATCATGTAGTCCACATACCCTTGAAAAACGTTTCTACATCCATCTTTGTTTCACATATCCATATGACACGTCTGCACACTTTGACGGCTGGCAAGCAAATGACTTGTAGTCTTACTCGACAGATACTGTTAGTGAGCCGCACTTGTTGCAGAAGTTGTCAGGTTTACACAACTTGCAATTGTACTTATGGCAGTGACAATCATAATCCTCAGCATATCCGTAAGCACCACAATATTCACAGGTAAGTCCAAGTTGATTTTGCACGCTCATATTCTCCAATCGAACTTCAGCCAGTCTTTTCTTGGATAGCTTTGACACTTTCATTCGATTGTCCTTTTGTAGCTTGATAGAGTTTTCTTCCCATGACATTCCATACAATGCTTAGGTTTGGTGAATAAGACTAAGTTGATGTTATCCATTTCCTGAAGCAATGTCTCTCGTTCACCATAATTTATGTTGATGTAACGCGTATATTCTTTCCCTTCAAACAGTGATGTTTGCACAAAACTCACATAGCGCATATCCAAGAATGAAATGACTTCGAGCCACTTCGTTTGCGTTAAGTACAGTTTGAAGCCAATGTTGCGTAAATTTTTTAATCTCTCACACACAATTTGCCACAAGGATGGTGCTAAAGCAAGCCATCTCTCTCCATGTTTGATTCGAAGAAATGGTCCAAATTGCC
Source organism: Protula sp. h YS-2021 (assembly GCA_949752745.1). Taxonomy (NCBI): domain Eukaryota; kingdom Metazoa; phylum Annelida; class Polychaeta; order Sabellida; family Serpulidae; genus Protula; species Protula sp. h YS-2021. Next base: position 5,432,400 of record OX457024.1, read on the forward strand.
CATGCTCCACAGTAATGATTAAGTTTGCACTAATTTTAAAGCTGCTTGTCTTCTCCATGGCTGTGCATTGAATGATGACTTCACTTCACCCCTCTCCTTTTATACCATTAAAAAAATTGCAGAGTCAGCTTTCTTATCGTTCTTTAAACATTTTACCAAGTTTTGAATTCACTTCAACTCGCCCACTGTTGAATTGAACAAGTTCTGATACATTCGTCGTCAATGGAATGTCATCATCATAATGTAAAATAATTCTAGCAGCTACAACTAACATGAGTTCAGCTGCCTAAGTTGTATTCGCGCGGATAAATGCTGAATCAATGTCATAAGTTGATGGTAAAAGTAGTTCTTCACATTCGCGTAGAAACGAGCGTATGAATTCATCTCTTGCAATTGTCTTTCCAACAGCTTCCCAATGCTGATGCAAATTCTTCACTTGTAAAATCCAATCCGATTCAAAAGCAGGAAGCTTTGAAAACACATAGTCAACATAGTTCACTTTGATGACGTCATCCATAGTCTCTGCACATCGGTGAAGAAGCAATGTTGACATTGTTAATGATCAGGTGAAAGCGGAGAGCGATGTGTTCTGACGATACCTGAAAGGATTAAGAAAAGGAAAGCATAATATGTTTTCAAAAAATTTAATTTGTTAAATTTGGTTTAGAAGCACCATTTTCCTACTACTATAACTTCAGAACATTCTAATAAGTAGCATGGTAAAATGGTCAAACTAATTTTATATATCATATGTTATCAAACACTAAATTTGCTAAAGTTGATCTAGAACCACCATTTTCGCACTACTATAGCTTCAAAACATTTGAATAAGTAGCATGGTAAAATGCTAAAACTTATTTTATACATTATATGTTATCAAAAACTGCATTTGTTAAATGTGCTTTAGAAGTACCATTTTACTATAACATACTATAACATAAAACATAATATTAGACTTAACGTGGGGAAAATCCCATTCCTTCTCAAATTTATCGATCAGTTTCCACACACTCTGAACGAGTGGACTCTAAAATTTATCGATCGGTTTCACCACATTCTGAGACCTTTCATGTACTTATTCCTATGCTGTGTGTGTGTGTGTGTGTGTGTGTGATGTTATTGTAATGGAACTATTGAAATATGACTAATTAAATATTATCAGTGAAAATAGACATAGAAATGCCGTCGTCTCTACCTGAGCTATTACGGCTTGTCTATTGAACGATCTGATAATGACATACATGCGTTAGACTAATTATGTTCACATAGCAATTACATACTCCTTACATAGTCATATAGCCATATGATGTTACATAGTCACAGAGTGTCACATAGTGTTGCATAGTGTTACGTTATGTTACATAGTGTTACATAGTATTACATAGTGCTACATTATGTTACATAATGTTACATAATGCTACATAATGTTTCATAATGTTACATAATGTTATATAATGTTACATAATGTTACATAATGTTAGAGAATGTTACATAATGTTACATAATGTAACATAATGTAACATAATGTAACATAATGTAACATAATGTTTCGTAATGTTACATAATGTTACATAATGTTACATAATGTTACAAAATGTTACAAAATGTTACGTAATGTTACATAATGTTACATAATGTTAGAGTTACATAATGTTACATGGTGTTACATGATTTTACCCAAAAATTGTAAGAGTTAGATAATGTTACATGTTACATACTGTTACATAGTGCTACATGATGTTTCATAGTTACAAAAGTAAAAAAAGGTGACTTACCACGACTCTTTGTCCAATTCGTCTCCATGTCTCCAATCTTTCACTTCCTTTCTTTTTTTAAAGAATAACCAATGTTTCACTTTGTCTCCTATGTGTATTCCAGTCAATCCTTCACTTGTCCTTCACTCCTCATGTAATATCCAACAACAGCACAATAGTATAACAGTACAGCAGATAAGAGTAACGTTTTCACTTGTTTTCCATGTGTATCCAACGGCAGTCAGAGCATGAATGAAACACATGTGCACACACAATGTGCTCTTATAGGAGTGCTGAATCACATCCTAGGGGGGGTCGGTACATAGTATATCCTGGGGGGGGGGGGGGGGGTCTCCGGGGGGGTCCCCGGGGGGTCCCCATTGTATGATAGACAGATGGTGGAAATTCCCACGGGGGGTCCCCGGGGGATCCCCGGGGGGTCCCCATGATATGATATGAAAGTGATGACCGAGGGCGGGTTCGATCCACCGACCTTCAGATCAAGGGTCCTCATACGAGTCCTCTGCTCTACCAAGTGAGCCATTCAGGTCGGAAGGTTAATGATCTGGAATACATTCCTAGTAGGGGAGAAACGGGGGTTTGAAAACAGGAAGTGACGTCATAGTGACGTCACGTGGTGTTTTCAAACCCCCACGGGGGTTTGAAAACAGTGACGTCATAATGACGTCACTGTGGGGAAAACCCGATCGATAAATTTCAGAGTGCACTCGTACACGGTGTGGGGGAAAACCGATCGATAAATTGTAGAGTGCACTCGTTCAGAGCGTGGGAACGATCAATAAATTTGAGAAGGAATGGGATTTTCAGCAGGATAAAAGTGTGGCTCCGAAAACAGGAAGTGACGTCAAAATGACGTCACGAGGTGTTTTCGGAGCCCCATGGGGCTCCGAAAACAGTGACGTGATTGTTTTCGAATTCGCATGGGTATTTTGAAACAGGTAATCGAAAGAGCGCGCGCCCGTTCAATGACGTCATGATGACGTCATCATGACGTTATAATGACGTCATCATGATGACGTTATAATGACGTCATCATGACGTTATAATGACGTCATCATCATGACGTTATAATGACGTCATAATGACGTCACCATAACGTTATCATGACGTCATCATGACGTTATAATGACGTCATCATGACGTTATCATGACGTCATCATGATGTTATGACATATTGAGACAGTTCTAAGCAGGATAACCCTAAGTCGCCTGTCAATCATCATGACGTCATTAGTCACGTGACCTGTCAATCATCATTGGTCACATGACCTGTCAATCATGTGTGATGTGATTCCAACCGCATATGAGGAATATTTTCCTGCTGATTAACCTTCTGGCCTGAATGGCTCAGTTGGTAGAGCAGAGGACCCGTAAGCGGACCCATGATCTGAAGGTCGGTGGATCGAACCCGCCCTCGGGCATCACTTTCATATCATGGGTCCTCCCCCCAGGATCAAGACATGACATGAATCGAACCCCCCCCCCCCCACCCCAGGATCAAGACATGACATGAATCGGACCCCCCCCCTCCCAGGACCAAGACATGACATGTATCGGACCCCCCCCCAGGACCAAGACATGACATGAATCGGACCCCCCCGGACCAAGACATGGCATGTATCGGACCCCCCCCCCCCCGGACCAAGACATGGCATGTATCGGACATAGTCATATAGCTATATGACTATGTAATTGCTATGTGAACATAATTAGTTTCAAGTATGTATGTCATTATCAGATCGTTCAACAGTCAAGCCGCGATAGCTCACTTGGCAGAGCAAACGGCTAGCAACCTGAGAGTCCCGGGATCGATGCCACATCGGGGCAAACTTTTTTTGGTTTTTTGTTCACTTTTATGACTCTGTGACATTATGTGACAACATGTGACTGTGACATCATGTGACTCTGTGACATTATGTGACTGTGACTGTTTTTTTTTTTAAACATAATGGCTATATTTCTATGTCTATTTTCACTATTATTATGATAATATTTAATTAGTCATATTTCAATGGTTCTAACCACACAGCATAGGAATAAGTACATGTGTACAGAGTGTGGGGAAACCGATCAATAAATTTTAGAGTGCACTCGTTCAGAGTGTGGAGGAAACCGATCGATAAAATTTCAGAGTGCACTCGTTCAGACCGTGGGAACGATCGATAAATTTGAAAACATCAAAGGCCTAGACCGTGGGAACGATCGATAAATTTGAAAACATCAAAGGCCTAGACCGTGGGAACGATCAATAAATTTCAGAGTGCACTAATTCAGAGCGTGGGAACGATCAATAAATTTGAGAAGGAATGGGATTTTCCACAACTCTATGTTTTATGTTATAGTAGTTGGAAATGACACTTCTAAAGCACATTTAACAAATGTAGGTTTTTATAACATATAATATATAAAATAAGTTTGAACATTTTACCATGGTGTAGTAGGGTAAAAATAAGGGTTCTAGACCAACTTTAACAAATTTAGTTTTTAACACCATATGATATATAAAATAAGTTTGAACATTTTAGCATGCTGCTTATTTGAATGTTCTAAAGTCATAGTAGTGGAAAAATGGTGGTTCTAGACCAATTTAAACAAATTTTGTTTTTTTGACAAAATATGATGTATAAAATAAGTTTGAACATTTTACCATGGTGTAGTAGGGTAAAAAAAAGGGTTCTAGACCAACTTGAACAAATTTTTGTTTTTTTGACAACATATGATGTATAAAATAAGTTTGAACATTTTACCATGGTGTAGTAAGGTCAAAATCAGGGTTCTAAGCCAACTTTAACAAATTTAGTTTTTTACACGTTTCAGACGATTCTACCACTTGGTTGGTTGGTTGATTGTTGGAAAATGGGAAGTGAAAATGTGGATAGTTATGTAGGAAAACTGCGCCCATTCAAAAGACGTGTTCGAATGGCAAGCCCATTTTAAAGACGTGTTCCAATGGCAAGCCCATTCAAAACACGTGTTCGAATAATTTTTGAAAGATATTACGTCGTGGTATTGTTCAACGAATTGTTCAACATGTTCAACACGTTCAACATGTTCAACAAGTTCAACATGTTCAACTTGTTCAACATGTTCAACAAGTTGTTCAACATGTTCAACATGTTGTTGTTCAACATGTTGTTCAACATGTTCAACAAGTTGTATATAGAGCTATGTTTAAAGACTTTCTCATCATTTGAATAGTGTAGGTTGAACCGAAAGGATGTATACATGCAACATTTGTTCGAAATCTTACAATTGGCTGCAAAGTCGCATATGGTAAAATTATTTCTAAACATTTTAGGACATAGTGTGTCCAACCTCGAGTGTGGCAGCTCCCTATAGAGCATAAAAGGTACCTACCCTCAGACATAACGCACATTCTGTATCAAGATACTGAAGAGTGAACATGTCTGCAGCGAGTGAACAACAACTACCATCTCTGGCAATGCCTGCAGAAAATTTTATAGCAAAGCCTGAGACAATACCTACAGCAAAGTCTAAGGCAATGCCCATGGTGAAGTCTAAGGCGAAGTCACGTCAGCAGCGTCAAAAGCGACCACATCTTAGAAAGATAAAAAGAGATGAGTTACCAGCTATGACGCCGCCGTGTAAAATGCGAAAAAATACGACAGAGCCTAATGTGAAGCGAGAACCGGAGCGTAAAGCTGATACCACTATGAAGAAGATGCGTGTAGACGATTCACCGGTTATGATACCCATTAATGGAGAAACATATATTAAATTGGTGAATTATCAACAGAAAGTGATGGTTAACATTCGTAAATATATCACGAATCATGCATCTGGGAGGTTATATCCTACCAAGAAGGGAATTTTGTTGTCATTGAAAGACTGGCACATGTTGAAGAAGCAAATGACGTCAGTGGATCTCATGCTTTAGAAAATGGATGTGTATAAATGCAGTGACTGTCAGAAGATGGTTGAGTAGACAGCGAGATGACTGTACACAGTTTTAACAGCATAACGAGCTTAGTGGATGCTGTGATTTCATCACAGTGCAGAAGATTGGACCGACGGTTTTGAAGCTTGACAAGAACTCAGCTTTGACTCATATGGACATGTACATTTGATATGTAGTTCAAATTAAATTGTCTTCATATGTAGACTATGAAATTAACTTTATCTATGTTCATGTGAAGTCAGTTGTTATAAAATTTTAAGTTAAGTTCTTCTGCACATGTATTAACATAATATGTATTTGAAATAGTTTTGTTTTTATCATAATTGTACATATTTGTAATGTTCAATAAAAACACATATGATGCTTTTCAACTTTTTATTTTTCTCATACAATACTTGGATATAATACATAATAAAACAATACTTGAATATAATACATAATAATACAATTCTTGAATATAATACATAATAATACAAAATTAACTATAATACCCAATATATGATATATGGTTTACGGGTCAATTAAAACCGTGTCAGGAACCTTACGACTTTATATGTTGCAAAGCAAGACATATATTACACAACGCTTAAGTTAATAAAATATTACAACATTTATAAAGTCTTTATTATAAAGTTTAGTCAAATAAGTCTATTTTTCTGCATCTGTTTCACTCTGTTCACTGTCCATGCCACTTTTGTTGTCACTGCTACCATCCTCCTCCTCCTCCATATCTAGTAGCTCTTCAAAGAATGCATTGTTTTTCCTTATAGCCGCCTTTAATGCCTTTGAATACTTATAATGTTTTTCATCAACAAAGTAATTAAAGTCCTCTATAATCTTTTGATAATGTTTGCTTTGTTGTAGACGCTGGGTATAGTTGAACAGTCTCATAAACAGTTGTTGATCATAGTCATCGTAGACGTCTTGAACCATATCATGCCAAACAGAGTCTATTTCTGACTCACTTTCAGAGTCTGTTTCTGACTCACTTTCAGAACCCCTGTCATCAGCATCCTCACCACACTGCTCCATATGTTTGAGCAAAGCTTCTTCGCTGTTGTACAATGCACCACATTCTGTACAAGCATGTGCATTCTTTTCAGCTATGTTGACGCTTTGACTTTCCATAGAAGACTCATCTAAAGTTTCCGTGAAAGGTAGTTTTACAGGGTTTTCCATATCCGATTCTTCATCCACTTCTGAAGCGTGAGCAACCTTTAAGTGTCTTTTAAGACTTTGCGGCCAATTGTAAGATTTCGAACAAATGTTGCATGTATACATCCTTTCGGTTCAACCTACACTATTCAAATGATGAGAAAGTCTTTAAACATAGCTCTATATACAACTTGTTGAACATGTTGAACAACATGTTGAACAACAACATGTTGAACATGTTGAACAACTTGTTGAACATGTTGAACAAGTTGAACATGTTGAACTTGTTGAACTTGTTGAACATGTTGAACATGTTGAACATGTTGAACATGTTGAACTTGTTGAACATGTTGAACATGTTGAACAACTTGTTGAACATGTTGAACATGTTGAACTTGTTGAACATGTTGAACATGTTGAACTTGTTGAACATGTTGAACACGTTGAACTTGTTGAACATGTTGAACATGTTGAACATGTTGAACGTGTTGAACATGTTGAACAATTTGTTGAACAATACCACGACGTAATATCTTTCAAAAATTATTCGAACACGTGTTTTGAATGGGCTTGCCATTCGAACACGTCTTTAAAATGGGCTTGCCATTCGAACACGTCTTTTGAATGGGCGCAGTTTTCCTACATAACTATCCACATTTTCACTTCCCATTTTCCAACAATCAACCAACCAACCAAGTGGTAGAATCGTCTGAAACGTGTAAAAAACTAAATTTGTTAAAGTTGGCTTAGAACCCTGATTTTGACCTTACTACACCATGGTAAAATGTTCAAACTTATTTTATACATCATATGTTGTCAAAAAAACAAAAATTTGTTCAAGTTGGTCTAGAACCCTTATTTTTTACCCTACTACACCATGGTAAAATGTTCAAACTTATTTTATACATCATATTTTGTCAAAAAACAAAATTTGTTAAAATTGGTCTAGAACCACCATTTTTCCACTACTATGACTTTAGAACATTCAAATAAGTAGCATGCTAAAATGTTCAAACTTATTTTATATATCATATGGTGTTAAAAACTAAATTTGTTAAAGTTGGTCTAGAACCCTTATTTTTACCCTACTACACCATGGTAAAATGTTCAGACTTATTTTATATATTATATGTTATAAAAACCTACATTTGTTAAATGTGCTTTAGAAGTGTCATTTCCAACTACTATAACATAAAACATAGAGTTGTGGAAAATCCCATTCCTTCTCAAATTTATTGATCGTTCCCACGCTCTGAATTAGTGCACTCTGAAATTTATTGATCGTTCCCACGGTCTAGGCCTTTGATGTTTTCAAATTTATCGATCGTTCCCACGGTCTAGGCCTTTGATGTTTTCAAATTTATCGATCGTTCCCACGGTCTGAACGAGTGCACTCTGAAATTTTATCGATCGGTTTCCTCCACACTCTGAACGAGTGCACTCTAAAATTTATTGATCGGTTTCCCCACACTCTGTACACATGTACTTATTCCTATGCTGTGTGGTTAGAACCATTGAAATATGACTAATTAAATATTATCATAATAATAGTGAAAATAGACATAGAAATATAGCCATTATGTTAAAAAAAAAAAACAGTCACAGTCACATAATGTCACAGAGTCACATGATGTCACAGTCACATGTTGTCACATAATGTCACAGAGTCATAAAAGTGAACAAAAAACCAAAAAAAGTTTGCCCCGATGTGGCATCGATCCCGGGACTCTCAGGTTGCTAGCCGTTTGCTCTGCCAAGTGAGCTATCGCGGCTTGACTGTTGAACGATCTGATAATGACATACATACTTGAAACTAATTATGTTCACATAGCAATTACATAGTCATATAGCTATATGACTATGTCCGATACATGCCATGTCTTGGTCCGGGGGGGGGGGTCCGATACATGCCATGTCTTGGTCCGGGGGGGGGGGGGTCCGATTCATGTCATGTCTTTCTCCTGGGGGGGTCCGATACATGTCATGTCTTGGTCCTGGGGGGGGGGGTCCGATTCATGTCATGTCTTGATCCTGGGGTGGGGGGGGGGGGGGGTTCGATTCATGTCATGTCTTGATCCTGGGGGGAGGACCCATGATATGAAAGTGATGCCCGAGGGCGGGTTCGATCCACCGACCTTCAGATCATGGGTCCGCTTACGGGTCCTCTGCTCTACCAACTGAGCCATTCAGGCCAGAAGGTTAATCAGCAGGAAAATATTCCTCATATGCGGTTGGAATCACATCACACATGATTGACAGGTCATGTGACCAATGATGATTGACAGGTCACGTGACTAATGACGTCATGATGATTGACAGGCGACTTAGGGTTATCCTGCTTAGAACTGTCTTAATATGTCATAACATCATGATAACGTCATGATAACGTCATGATAACGTCATGATGACGTCATTATAACGTCATGATGATGACGTCATGATAACGTCATGGTGACGTCATTATGACGTCATTATAACGTCATGATGATGACGTCATTATAACGTCATGATGACGTCATTATAACGTCATCATCATGACGTCATTGAACGGGCGCGGGCTCTTTCGATTACCTGTTTCAAAATACCCATGCGAATTCGAAAACAATTACGTCACTGTTTTCGGAGCCCCATGGGGCTCCGAAAACACCTCGTGACGTCATTTTGACGTCACTTCCTGTTTTCGGAGCCACACTTTTATCCTGCTGAAAATCCCATTCCTTCTCAAATTTATTGATCGTTCCCACGCTCTGAACGAGTGCACTCTAAAATTTATCGATCGGTTTTCCCCCACACTCTGTACGAGTGCACTCTGAAATTTATCGATCGGGTTTTCCCCACAGTGACGTCATTATGACGTCACTGTTTTCAAACCCCCGTGGGGGTTCGAAAACACCATGTGACGTCACTGTGACGTCACTTCCTGTTTTCAAACCCCCGTTTCTCCCCTACTATTCCTCATATACGGTTGGAGTGTATGACACATGATTGACAGGTCACGTGACTAATGATGATTGACAGGTCACATGACTGATGACGTCATGATGATTGACAGGTGACTTAGGGTTATGCCTCCTAGGGGGGAGTGGGGAGGGGGGAGGGGGTGTTCCAGTTCTGTCGGTTTCCAACTACTCTAGACTGAGGATCTAGATGCGCTACACAAGTTTGTGGAAGTTGTTATTTCTAAAGTAGATTCTATCTAATTTACTTTGGATTGCAACTATGAGAACAAACCTTTCTTAGAAGTTATGATCCTGAACGATCGTAACGTCAAATGCCAGAAATTATCTAAATTTAAGTCTTCACAGCCCCTCTGTGTAAAAAGGGTATCCTCTATGGTCAGTTCCTTAGAGCACTACGTATTTGTTCTGATCTCAGTAACTTTGAGAAAAGTTCTCTAGGAATGGCGACTTCTTTAGTTGAGAGAATCTATCCACTACAATAAGTGGAAAATGCGCTGATACCAGGCTCGTGACTCTCTCTTGGATCCATGTAAGGTACCTGTAAAAGAGGAAAGTCCAAGTAATACTATTTATTTTATCACATCATACAACTCATGACAGAATATGCTGGGTGAAATTGTGAATAAACACATCCGATATCTGATTAGAAACCCCAATCTAAGAGAATTAAATAATCTGAAGATTAAAAAGCCATTCCATAGACTTAAAAATCTTAGAGATCTATTTGTTGTTTTATCGAAAACGAGGGAGCAGAAACACACGTGACAATATAAAGTATGTTTTAATGCTAAGAAATGCAGATGTTGTCCTAAAATTAACATGCATGATAAGCTGGAAACAATATGTGGGGCAAACAGGCAAACGAATTATGGATAGATTTCAGGGATACTTCAGGAGTATCTCTAGAAACGATTAATCGACTTTATTGGTGGCCCATTTTAATCAATCGGATCACCATGGGATGGACGATATCCTCGGCAGTGAGTTAGAATTTATTAGTCTAAACACATCCTTTGATACAGCGAACCGTCTAAGCTTGAAAATATAACCATTATGGATACAACACTTCGGAACAGCCTTCCCAGAAGGGCTTAATTATTTAGATGTTTCTGCCTTATTTTCCACAAGAAAGGTATTTCAATTAGAGAAGGATTTTATTATCATAAGATATTTAACGAAAATATTAGAATGCCACTATAACTAACTAAAACTACAACAATAAAAATAATAGCACTTAAAGATATGTAGCCATACTGCTGCAGTCGATATGATAAATTTAGGTACATTGTAAAAATCAACAATTGAAAGTCAAGTGATCCGTGCCTTTGCACTGTAATACAAAAAACTGCTGTTATTATAGAAAACAAAGCTTGATAATATACAATTGCGCATACGCAATTGGTTGGTTCATGGATTTATAAGAACAGTTATATCCCATCTTAATTGCTTACCCTACATTTTTATCAATGTTAAGTTCGTGAAATATTATAAGGTGGGCTAGTGTTCGAAAAAATAATAGTTTACTTCATAAGAACTGACCTGTTTGCAATAATATCGCCAACAAGTCGACAATAAGTCGTGCGAAAATAAAGGAAATCGATATGATTTCGTTCTGAAATAACCTTCGCAACGCTCCAAGTGGTACATGACTTCCAGAAAACATAAACGAACTGGTCGAGTTATTCATTGCAAATATGTTTTCAATTTTGGACGAACACGCGCCTGCTGGTGTCCATACTGTAACACTGCATCCACAGAGTGAGTGGCTTGATGATAAAGCGAGGGATCATAGAAAAATAGTTAGACAGAAAGAACGAAAATGGATAAAATCCCGCTCAGGTGAGGACGAACAAAATTACAAAAAAACCTAAAAACTCTTACGGCGCATTACTTGGCTCTACAAAAATAGCAAATTTAGTAAAAAGGTGCAGTCTAGTGAGCACGATCATAAGGCACTCTTTCAAATCGTAAACAAAATTCAGAGGAAAGATAACAAAACAGGACTTTCCGGAAAGCAAAGATGAAAAACAATTGTCAAACAAATTTGCAAACTTTTTCAAAGAAAAAATTGATAAAATCGTCCAAAATTTTCCAAATAGCGAAATCCCTCCGCCCTCCGGCTTCGCTATGGCAATTGTGATAGGCAGAAATTGCCGTTGAGGATATCATTAAGTTGGCCCCCATCAAGTATTGCCCTCAGATCGACCCAATTCCTACGCAAGACAATATAAAATTTTTGGCTCCAGTAATAAAACGCATAGTCAATAAATCTCTTCACACTAGCATCATGCCTAATGTCTTTAAGCAGACCATTGTCAATCCAAGCATAAAACTTTCCAACAGTTTCAAACTTGCGCTTTATTTCGAAAATTGTAGAACTTGTTGTTAAAGAGTAAATTATTAGTTTCACAGCTGAAAATGCCCTAGATGAACCCCTACAATCTGCGTGCAAACGATTTCACTCAACTAAAACAGCACTTGTTAAAGTCCAAGACCAGATACTTGCCACAATAGATGACCAGCAAGTTGTACTTCTGCGCTGCTCGACCGAAGTGCAGCGTTCGATACGTGCAATTATGATATCCTGCTAACACGGCTTGAAATGGGTTACAACATATCTGGTCAGACTCTTGGCAAGTATGTAGGGCCACTAGGTGATCTTCTCCGCCTGATGCAGACATCATTCCACCTCTTTGCTGAAGACACGCAGCTAGGATATTGAATCCAAAAATGTGGCATCGCAAATTGAAGCATTACAAGCTTTTGAACTGACCATACACAAAATGAGTAACTGGATGACAGAAAAAGAGTTAAAATTGAACGAAGCAAAAACTGAATTTGTTATTTTTGGGACTAAGCAACAATTGAAAGAAAAATGGAATACGATTCAATTAATGTCAGCGGTGAACAAACTCAATCGAAAAGTTGTGTAAGAAATCTCGGATCACACTTTGACTGTGGACTGAAATTTTTCAATCATGTCTCCCACGTTTTAAAAATTGGATATAACCAACTCCGTCAGATCAGAATCATACGGAAACATCTTACGCAACATGCAACCAAAACCCAAGTTATTTCTCGTCTGGATTACGCAAATGCTCTTTTATACGGAATCCCAGAGGTAAACACCAGCACCTGCAAAACTGTGCCGCTCGACTTATTACTGGTGATAATCGAAATGTCACTGGACAGATAGTCTTAAAGAAGCTTCATTGGCTACCAGTAAGATTGCGGATACAATATAAGATCCTGCTGCTTACGTTCAAGTGTCTCAGTGGAATCGCCCCTTCTTACTTTGCAGACTTGCTTAGGATACATGTGTCGAAGAGAGTGATGAGATCCTCCAATTCTGGAACATTACTAGTTGAAAGCTTTCGGGCAGATCGTGCATTTAGTGTTTCTAGTCCACACCTATGGAATGCTGTACCATATACTCTTAGATCAATTAATAACCTCAGTAATTTTAAGAAATAATTGAAGACATTTTTATTTTTAAAAGCCTTTACGTAATACTAAGAAACCAGCATTAATCATTGTCATTATTAATTAGCATTTATATCTATTTGCATTTTGATTTTAGAAAATTATAATGTATGTTTAATTTTAAAGCGCCATGATCAAGAATTTGCAATAAGCGCTATAGAAGGGACGATAACAATAACAGGTGGGCTGAGAAACTGAAGCAAAATACCACATAATCTTAAACGACAGGCAATCGTTTTATTCCAAGAGTATAAACTTTAAGATAGAATTATTTCAATCTTACTTGAAATGCCTTCAAAGTCTGACATTCATATCTGCTTTTGCGACATTTGCTTGACTGAAGCCACATTGAAATTACAATTCCTACAATCTCTAGATAGGCTAAAGAATTTGTTTGCTTATATCCTTGATAGGATCAAGCGTTTGGCGTAAATAACTATATTTTTTGCTTATACAACATCATAGAGGGGTAAATCGGTAAATCACTTACTTGTACAACTGTCTGCATTTGTTTCAAAGGCATACGTAATTTTTAATAGAACATGTATATACTACGTATGTTGTTTATACTAATTTTTTAAAATGACACAAAGTGCGTTTTTTATTAAAGCCCTCGGTGATTTCATACTTAAAACGTCAATGAATTAGCAAACGCTTATCTTCAGCTGATCATGTAAATATTGGAGTGCTCAATGATTTTAATTGCAAGTATAGATAGCCGATATGTGGACAGATACATTACAGAATATTCCGCGTCCCACCGTAAAAAGAACGTGAATGAAATATTCTTACTTAGAAAAATCAGACAGCCCAAAGAAAACATTAGAAAAAAGATTCATATTCGTATGTCTTGCATTTTTATCTAAATTTTACCTCGGATTTGGAAGACGGGGTTACAACATTGAATTGACATCAAATTGAAGACTTTTATATTTAACAGTATCGAACCGAAAAATGTAAGACGAGTTAAATCTTACATTGATATTAAATTATTTTGGACATTGGATGTTCTTTCATGAAGTCAGATCAAACTTTTTAAATTTGCTACATTGCAATAGTATCCTTGTGTGACCTACGTCAATGCAGAACGAAAGATTTGGCCTGGAGAGGCTGAAAATTGTATCTTACTTAAAACTAATGTGGACGTGTGTTTTTAATATGTCAAATATTTCGGTGGAAAATATTTTGAACCACACAGTTTTAGATGTTGATTTGCTATACCATGATCCGCAATTAGTTATTGCAATACCAGATATTGCGATATTTTTCTCAGATTTTGTCCTCACTTTTTTCGTCACATCATCAATCATCATCATTACTTAGACAAACCACTAAATGTATAATTATGTTTTCCCAAAGAAATGAATTTTGAGCTGTATTTTTATTTAAGTTAATGCTACTAACGTATTTATGGGTTTTGACAATAAATTCCAGATCACTGGTGCTGTGTGGCTTTATGCTGGATCGTCCTATGCGAGGTATATGTTCTTGGTACAGTGAGTGCCAGTTCATTAGTATTGTCGAGTATATATACAATCGAGTTCCGAGATAAGGACCTCGAGGCACTCTCCTAGTGAGACGATCTTCTTTAGAATATTGACCATCTTTGGCACTTTAACAGTAACTCGTTCAAGTGCGACGCAAACAAGCCTTATGCGGTTTCATACACTTTCATAATTTGACTGAGACGTAGCGATAGAGTGAAATGATTGACAGTGTCAAACGCGGCGCTTACATCGAGAAGTGTCATAGAAATACATTTTTTACTATACAACGCCTCACAAGTGCCAACAAAAACTCTGAGAGGCGTTGTCTCTTCACTATTAAATTTCTTATCGGCGGACTGAAGTTCCTGACAAAGTCTATGATCTAGAATATGAGCAAGTAATTGATTTTTGACAGTGTGTGCCTCTATTTTGGACAGGAGTGAAAAGTTTGAAACCTGTCGATGGATTTTAAGTAAAGTGTAAGGCTTGGGTTCTTAATGAGAGGTATAACAATGGCTTACTTGAAACTCTTAGGTATGCAACTTGTTTCTAGCTAACGGTTAACAATTCATCTTACAATAGGAATCTCATCTAGGCAATTCTTTTAAAGGCCACTTGAAATTTGATCTAATGCATACCATGTTCTGTTTGGGTGATGAACCTGCGACCTTTATTTTCATTGAGAGGAGTAAAGCTTGTTAATAAAAAAAATACCACTTTCTGATTTTGTCGAACTGATAATCAAACTCTAAAACCTGTTCAATGTCAGCAATATGCCAGCAATAAACCAGCCTTGAATTTTATCAACTTATTCCCCAAAACCATCGCTGAAATTGTTAGCAGTTCAAATGTTTAGGAAGAAGATTAGGAAGAGGACCTATGTATTTTTCTATGCATATTTATTTCTTTGAATAAGCGATATTGGTCCTTTTTACGAGATGCCATTTTGATACACTTTGTCCAGAAATATAGCTTTATTCATATTGAGCGATTCTACAATTTGCCAAGGGGTTTTCCGTATTAAAACATGATTCTCGGTTTGCTTTGGATTTTGCTGCAGTGGACAGTGGGGCGTAGCATTCCAAACGATAATGCTCGATTGTACGCCTCAACTAAAGTAGCCAGATCCATCGACCCACGATCTCTATGTACAGCTGTATTAAGAATATAATTTTTACAAGCGATAATGTCCATGTTTTTTTTTGAAAAGAATTCAATGTTTTTCCGAAACGGGTTTTTATATTGATCTCAGTTCTACGCATCTACTCAGAAACGGCTAGGGCTGAAAAATGAAATGCAGTTTGTCTTGTCTCTGGATTCACGGAGAAAAATGTTGACAAAAGATGTCATAATTACCATCTTATAACATGACGAAAATTCCAAAGTGAAATATTTCGAAAACAGGTACATCTACAGTGTTGGAGCACAATATGTCATGCGACCTGCCTTTTTTGGCCTATGGTGTCATGATTGCAATGCGGTATTTCATCTCAGTGCATACATAAGGCTTTTAAATATAATTCCCACTTGGAAACTTCGTTTGCGAATGGGTATAAGTTAGCAGTTTTCCTGGCCCCTTTCGACCCGTTTTTAATATTTTCTTTTCTTTTTTCCCTCCTATAGTTTTTGCTAGAGGGAGATAACTTTTCGCACACGTGTAGGGGTGACAAGGGCTTGGTAAATCCGCAAATATATTTGACCTCAGAAGCCACGGTCAAGGTCAAATTGAGGTCCAAATTCTTTCTTCCATAAAATGGTTTCCAGAAAACTCCGCCTAGCGTTTGAGTCAGAGGACCTTTATATTTCGTACACTTATAGACAATCGTCAGATTTCGGTGAAACTGTAAATATTTTTAACTTTGACCTCAAAGGTCAAGGTCCAAGTGAGGTCAAAATATTTTTGAAACGCTTATTAATCACGAAAAGTAGCCATGAAGGTGCTCAAATCTCAATTTGAGCATATAAAACGTACTCTGTAGCGGTAAACTTTCATCATGAATCTTCAAACTGAGGGTCAAGGTCAAAGGTTACATGATGTCATTTGCCCTTAATGACAGGCCGACTTATCTCGATGACAGGCCGACTTATCTCGAAAACGGTTTGAGCTCATTGTCGACCCTTTGGTCCTAGACAACGTTACATAAGAGGTCCTCTGTGATTTTGACCAAGGCAAAAAGCCGGAAGTTGACTATTATATTGAAAAGGATTAGAGATTTTCCCAGACAACGTTACATAAGAGTTCCTCTGTGATTTTGACCTTCTGGGTCACGGTCAAGGTCAAAAACCAGGAGTTGAGTATTATCTCGAAAACGGTTACTGATAGAACAATTTTGAGCTCATTTTCGACCCTTTGGGCCTAAACAACGTTACTTCGGTGAGCATGACATTCTGGGTCACGGTCAAGGTTAAAAACCGGACCTTGACCTTCTGCGTTACGAACAAAAACAGGAAGTTGACTATTATCTCGAAAACGGTTAGAGATTGAGGGATTTTTTATTCATTTTTAACCCTTTGAGCCGAAGCGAGGATAAAGAAGGGGTACTGCATGAGTTTTTCGTGGTTTCTGCAAGTGGGCCAATTCTGCTATACATCGCAATTCTGTCCAGTTTTGAAATATCCCATTAGCCTACCAACCCACATAGTGCATTGCAACATAAACCGACTGACTTGTAGCCTTTTTGCTCTTGTTAGCGCGACTCCAACAAAGTGCTTACATCACGATTTCTCAAGCAATAAACTGGTGGTAGCATAGATAGATAGATATTAGACAACAACATATTAACCAGTAAAATTGCTTACAGGCCTTACTAATTCTTCACATAGCAAGGCAGTAGTTTCAAGCAAAGTGTTACAATTAGATGACGATATGCGGCGAAACGTTCTCAATCGTTGTCATTAAATAGGAAATGTCTTTAAATGCAACTCCGTATAAAGGTTGGGTACAGGCAAGAAAACATGTGGATTTCATAAATTGTCCAGAGATATTTTCGAAGCGAAATGTTAGAAACTGGACAGAATTCTTGCTACTTAAATAAAACATATACAGAAAAAAATAGGAAAAATGTTTAAAGTATAGTGTACTAAAACATAATAAGACATTCACACACAGAATGGCATCTTATTGAGAAAAGTATAAGCCAGTTTCAAACTGACACAAAACATTTGGTCAAACTTTGCACTAGAAATTTAATTCAAGTTATCCACTTCAATAGTGAGCATACATCTATGTCTACACACACACACACACACACACACACACACACACACACACACACACACACACACACACACACACAAACAAACATGTTTTTCTCAGAGATTGTGATGTGTTAAAAACATTACATTTAACTAATCAATTTGTTTTTAGAAAATTTAATATCACAATTATTTATTTGCATTCTAAACACCCTCCCGCCCAAAAAAAGAAACAAAGCTCGAAATGCACACACGTTCACTTACCAAATTGTTAGAATGCATGTCTATGACTTACTAACACGACTCCGCAGATTTTGCTGATTTTAAAATAAGACCCCCTTTTTAACCAAACCCGAGGGGTTAATGCAAAATAATCCCGTTTTTGTGGGAAAGGTGGAATTCTGAATAAAACTTATTTCCTTCTTAAACGAAATTGTGCGGACCGCATCTGACCACAATTCTTTTTCCGCGTTTTGTTTTTGGATACGTATGGTAGCACATTTGATACCAAGTTTGTCCCCCTTCAGGAATTAATTGAAATAAAAGAAAATTATTAGAAAGGGTGTGGAAAGGGCCAAGGCAAAAAGCACCTGGGCAAATGAAAAGGGCAAGGTGGGGATCGTTCCAGGAAAGAAGTGCCGGGAAAGGGCCTAACCTCGAGGCCATACCGGAATGACTTTTCTACGGATAGTAGCGTAGAAACGTCCAGTGCGCAAGACAGTCATGTCTAGTTTTGTTGTTGAAATGACTTTTCTAAATGCCACTTCAACTTACCAATAGATTTAAATGTATATGCCTTGAGAGCTGATGGTTAAAAGAAGAAAAGGACTTTTCTACGCATAGTGGCGTGGAGAAGAAGGCCATGTCTAATTTTATTTTAAAATGACTTTTCCCTGAATCGTAAATATGTCATTTCAACTTAAAAATCTATTTACAAGTATATTATTTTTGATAGTTGATAATTAAAAGATAAAAAAGGACTTTCTTAAGAAAATGGCGTAGAAATGTCTTGTGCGTAAGAAACCGATATCTAATTTTAATATTTAAATGATGAGCTGTTTTTTCGAAGAAAAGACCTTTTCTATGGCCAGGCCCGTACATTTTACCTGTGAGTGCAACATCTCTATGATTATCTTCCCACTGGCTGCTTCTTTGTTAGTTGTTCCTCTTTCGAGAGGGAGACATAATGTCTAAGACTGAAATTTAGCTGAAACTCTTGAAGCGACAGTTTTCTCTGCGTAGCACTCTTATACCTTTTCTATGGACATGAAAACCTTACAGATAATGCGTTGAGAGGTAAATTCTAAGGGCTTAGCCATAGAAAAGGCCTTTTCTATGTAGAAACATGCAACCGTTATCTTAGATTCCATAGAAAGTATGCTGAGAAAAATGAAACGTCACTATGCCTTGTGAAGTGCTTGACTAAAGAGGAAAACAATCCTGGAATTTTCCAGTATTTGCTACCTTAATGGAGAACATTTCTGGAATTTTCCAGCATTTGCTACCTTACCAAACAGAAACAGACAAACAGTTCATCCCTGTCCCTCTGCCGTTAAGGGATTTATGATGACCAAGGTTTTCTCAAAGATATGTGCGATTTTACCCTGGTACCGGTCAAATGACAACTCTTACCTCCAATGTATTACACAGCTTTTTACGAAATGGAAACATAATGCATGTACAAGTGATTACATGTTCTGGGCTTTAAACGGCTCTAGTTTGTTTAGCTGTACCGAAATAACAGATATGCTTATAGGAATTTATAACGTAGCCTTAATCCAAGAGGGTTCTGTTTGTTCCTTCGTGAAAACGCTACAAAAGTGTTTGTTAAGAATTTCTGCTGTTGTTGGATGACACTACTTGATTTTCCGATGGCACAAGTTGAGGCCAATTTTCCTTTCTTTGGATTTCATTACAGGAGTACATCCGTATTTTCATGATCTCGGGTTATTTGATTACTAAAGGAATGTGTATTATAAATGTCTTCTAAGTATTCGCGGGTACTTTTGCTCTAAGGACAGCCTTAAAACTTATAGGATGTGCATGTTTCTGATTTGGCATTTTACATAACGTTCATGAACAATTTTTTTTATATTTCGAAGTATTTTGGGACTTTCTAGTTAAAACAGGATATTTTATGCTTTTAGACTCGGTTTATACACATCGATCGATAAATTCATTTTGAAGTTTTAACATTTCCTGTATAAAGAGGTCAAATTTACATCAGTTTACTAAAAAATTAGTTATTTTGAAGAGCAGTTTTCAACTATGTCATTTTCAACAAATAACTTGTCAGGACCAAACATTCCAAGGCCAGACATTATTTGTAAAGTCTATTAAATTATCGTTGTTCGCGAAGAGCAGGCCGAATACATTTGTCAATACAAGTCGTAATAAGAATGTAGTTAGGAATGTTTAGCTGAAGAATTTTGAAAGTACAATTAAAATGTGCCACATATTTAGTTATCTATCCCTTGATAGCAGCTGCTTATCAAAAGATAAGGATACGGGTGGGTCATATTTTCCTTAACTCACTGTGTGAATTTTATTGCGTGGCTTACTTCTGATCCCACGTGCCATGTAAATTGAGATCAATAACGATTTTATGGATTTTTGGGCTGGTTTGCCGGTTAAACAACAACATTCTTATGATTTTTGTAATGAAATAATGATGCTAACAAATAATTCTAATATCTATATTTGATCACTGGTGCTACAGGATACACTATGAAACAATATAATTACAAAGCTCATTATATGTTCAGTATTAAATAACTCTCTAATGCTTATATTCAGTGACGGATACAGACATTTTTTGTCAAGATTTAAAAGCTATGGGAGGTTAAAGCTTAGCAATCTATTTTTTTTCGATTTTTTTGGTAGAGCAGAGGGTTGCACTCCTTGAATGCCCTACACCTTGAATACCCCACTAGTAGTCTAATGTTGATTAGGATGCTGAGATACTAACAGGCACCGAGCAAAAGCAACAGTAATAGAACTAGAGAAGGCACTGTTCCAATATTCAACTTGGTTGTAAACCTTCAAATACAAGGCATTATTATTACATGCAATAATTTCATTAAAACCAAGCACATCGTATTTTGACTAAAGCAATGCTTGTATTAAAATGATGTTTAATAAAGTTTTATTCCATTTCAATTTATATTATCAAAATGAACTTCATTAATTGCCAAAAAGTTTCCTTTTACATCGAAGCAATGACGTTTAAGAAAATGGTAGCACCGTTTTGTAATTAGTTCAACATCAACACATCAAGAATTGTCCATCGTGAACGTCAACTCTTCTGTGGAAATAAAATTAAACAAAGCCATTTACATTGTAAAATAAATTCTTAAGCGTATTTTGAAAGGTATTTTCAAAAAGTTAGATTGTTAATATAATTTATATGACAATTTAACATATGTACAACACTGCGCTTTTACCATAGATATATATATATATATATATATACCAAGCTCTGTGGTAACCTAAAAGAACCTTTGAGTAAAGTAAAATCATTCGTCGTTAGATCATACATTACTGTAATGCTTTAATTGGTCAGTTGGCAATAAAATAGTACATCCTATAAACGTCCAAATTTTATTTTATTATTTAGTTTCAAGTTATATCGGGAAAATCACTTATATCCAAACATGTCTATCAATAAATACCACTAGCTGAACCATTTACATTTATTATAGAATTGCTAATTTCTCCAAGGACTTTCATCTCCTTATATCATATATCTAGCACTTGATTAAATTGCACACTTCCCTGCTGTTAAGGTAATATTGATAAAGGAATATTGATATATGAAATAGACTTGCCTTAACCGAAGCACTTTCTCGGATAATTATCCCTTCCTTCATTCGCGTATTGCTTGTAGAGCCTCATATCAGCCTTGACAGCTGCCACTGTGCGTGCGTTCCACCACGCAACATTACTCGGGAGATTATGAGGAGATGATATTC
Source organism: Protula sp. h YS-2021 (assembly GCA_949752745.1). Lineage (NCBI taxonomy): Eukaryota > Metazoa > Annelida > Polychaeta > Sabellida > Serpulidae > Protula > Protula sp. h YS-2021. The sequence continues at coordinate 5,454,345 of OX457024.1, forward strand.
CCTGAGCCGTGCATCCGACTTCCAGCCACCATTGTTTCAGGCACTCAGTATTATGTGGGCCATTTCCAAAAGCTAATGCACAGTTTCCTGGAAAAACATACATGTATTTTAACTGAAACATTGATGATGCAACAAATACCACTGTTTTACATCATAGTCACTTCAAACAGTAAGTACTGGAAATTATTAATTGGAAAAGCGATTACTTGTATGACAATTAGTGTATCAGTTATATGTTACAATGTATTTTAGCATCGACCTATCATTGGATATAAATACATGTAAAATATGATATTAAACCTTCATTAGATTTTCTTTGATTGTTCTTGGATTGGAGTAATAACGATTTCTTTTGTTATAAAGAACTAACATAAGTCGTCTATGTCATTTAAGTGAAAAAGCTGTATTTAATTTGTTCGTGGGGAACAGTACCTGAGCCATAGCATTTATAGAAGTAGTTTGACCTTCCTTCATTTGCGTATTGCTTGTAGAGCCTCATGTCTGCCTTGACAGCTGCCACTGTGCGTGCGTTCCACCACGCAACATTGCTCGCGAGATTATGAGGAGAATTTGTGCCCTGAGCAGTGCATCCGACTTCTAGCCACCATTCTTTCAGGCACTCAGTATTATGAGGACCATTTCCAACCGCTCGTGCACAGTTTTCTGATAAATATCAGTTTATATTTATTGTAACATTGACAAACATTAATTGCTTTACCCCACTTTGACTTCAGAACGACAAATGCCATAGTCGCTTCAAAATGAAGCACTACAATCCAAACAGTTTCCTCCATGCAATTTCGTTTTTACACAAATGACTTAACCATTCCTTCATAAAAATATAATACATGTAAAATGGGTATTAAAGCTAAGGTGAATATTCCTTGCTAGTTGTTGGTTGTGAGTAACATGGTTTGCTATTTTAACCTAAAAACAACAAAAATCAATTATTTATGATACAACATGATTTTCGCAAAGACAGTTTTTTGACATCATCAGATTTTACCTATTCATTTCATATAATCTCACTTAATTAGGGGGCTAACAATAATTTAATTTCACTTAAACATCTGATTTTTAATAAGAAAAGGACTCCACAAGACACCATACCTGAACCATAGCATTTATAGAAGTAATTCGACGTTCCAGCATCTGCATACTGCTTGTAGAGCCTCATGTCTGCTTTGACAGCTGCCACACTTCGCGCGTTCCACCACGCAACATTACTTGGGAGATTATGAGGAGACGATATGCCCGTAGCAGTGCATCCGACTTCAAGCCACCATTCTTTAAGACACTTGATGTTATGTGGACCATTGCCACTAACTCTGGCACAGTTCTCTAAATACAAATATAAAAATGAAATTCAGTGGAATTTTCTTTAAAATTAACTCACTTGAACTCCCAAGAAGTATTGTTATACATTCGAATAACTTGAATACAGTATGTTGGTTTGGTAATCAAAAATTATACTGTAGTATTAGTCTTCAAGTTATCATTTCAATAACCAAAGAATTTGTCTGCATTGAAGTTTAATTAAGATTATACATCGTGTCGCATAAAAAATGAGTTACCAAAATGTTTGTTCTTAATGGTTTATATTCTTATTGAGCCTAAATATGTGTCTCAAGACGACAAATGTATTCAAATATTTAAATGGTTTTGTTATGTCTTATAATCTTCCAGTCTATATACTCAAGTCATCAGTAGAAATGAGTACGTTCTCTGCCACAGTTTATGTGAAAAAATTGCATTTTTTCTGAAAAGAGTCATTCCGCTCTGATTTTATGTAAGGTGACATTTATGAAGATGACATTGATAGAATGAACATGATGAACGGTAAAAAAGACATGCAATATAAAATGTTAATAAAAACCGACCTGATTCAGAGCATTTAGCAATTAATTTGCTCCAATTTTATTTCTCGTTGTCAAGTAACAAACAGTTCATCAGCAGAAATGACTTAAATAACTGTAAAGAGATTTAAAGCTTACCTGAGTCAAAGCATTTGGCAAAATAATTTCCCCTATTTTCATCTGCATATTGCCTGTAGAGCCTCATGTCTGCCTTGACAGCTGCAACTGTACGCACGTTCCACCACGCAACATTACTCGCGAGATTATGAGGAGAATGTGTGCCCTGAGCAGTGCATCCGACTTCCAGCCACCATTCTTTAAGACACTTTGTATTATGTGGACCATTCCTGCTAACCGTGTTGCAGTTATCTATTTAAGTTTCAGAGTGTTCTATATCAGTGTTATATGGGAAATATGTAAAACTTTAATGCCAATTTATAATGTTTATAATGTTAAGATGAATTCATTTGGGATCAGTGTCTGAAGGAATATTGTACTACTTTAAGATCTGTTTTCTGTGCCAAGTTGCACTTATTTTTGACGTTTCAAACGAGACGTCAAGCTGGATAAAGTACAGACAAACCTCCGCTTCCCAAACACTTAGTGACAGGATTTCCCGGACACCAGCACTCACAGTCCTTTCCAACGAAACCTTCTCCCGGACAAGACTTTGATGAGCATTGGGCTGTAGATCAATAAATAAGATGCTAGCTTTCACTTGACTTAATTTCAAAGCACTGCTTGATAAAATATCCCTTATAAACAATAATAATTTTGCTTTTAAAAAATTTGTTATTACTGCTTTTACAATGCAAGCATTAGGAATATTTTACTCGCATGATTACGTGTAATACTTAATTTTCTTGAGCTCAACCATTGCCAAGAAAACCTCACACGGCTGACAGTAAACTGTACACATATTTTAACATTTGTATTGAGCTTTACCACTGCAGCTGTACATGAGGTTAGCCAGCTTGATATCTCTAAAACTAAGTGCATCTGTCGTTCCAATCACATTCTGAAATGCTGGATCTTTTGTCACAATTGTTGGTTGATCATTTCTACTAAAATACTGAAATAAAATAATGAAATACTGAAATAAAATTAAGTAATCACTTAAATGAAATATCTAAATAAAGTAAGAATACCTGAAATGTGAACAGTTAACTGTAAACGGTCATTCATTGAAACAATTTAATTTCACCCGTAGAACTTTTTAACATAATTTTAGCGTGACTAAATACAATTTATTTGAAATACCATATTTATAAATGACAACAAATGTTGAACATATCCATGACAGCACATTCTGGAAGCTATGCAAATGCATCGACACCACATACCTTTGGACCATAGTGCATGATACTGCGGTAATCATAGGGAACACTATGTACATTCGTGTCTTCCGTGGAGTACTTGAGGAAGTTGTCTTGCATTCCAGGTCTTATATTTCTCTCGTGTATCGTCACAAAATTGTCACGGTCTGGTCTCGCTTGCTCGTGGCGGAATCCCAGCGCGTGGCCTAACTCATGTACTACAGTACCTTTCTGCAATAGTCATCATAATGACAACTTGATGGCTTAACTGGTTGATTTTATTGGGAAAGAAATATGTTAAATTCTTTACGCTATGTGCTTTGCAGTACATCCTATCATAAAAGCACTTCATTAACACAAGATAGCTGAATAACGAAGTAAGGGCAGTTGATAAACTTTTTACTTCTTTCACGCTAGAGGGAGTGGATCAACTTCCCTTATACATATCCGTGCTTTCCCTACTACTTACATAGCAGAAAATACCATATCTTGAAGAATATTTGAAAGTAGTTCAGACAAATTTCATTTCTTACAACAATTTTAATGATGTCGGTCTGCTTTTGTCTTAACTAACTATAAAAGAATATGAAGCATGTGTTATCTATCCTCACTTAGTAAAAAAGAAGATATTTTTTCATCACACGATACTTTATGTTGATAATAACAATCAATTCTGATGTAGCAACTCTTGAGCGCCTATAAAACTGTGGCACCTACACATTCTCTATATAAATAATGCGTGGATAATTAGCTTGCTGCTTACATATCTGCACCCAGGAGCTAGATTGACTGCCTGTCTTCCTCCAATCATTCCAACATATGAGGAGCAGCTATTATTGTAATAAAACTATAAAATGCACTACAGAGATTCCAGTCAGTTTGAAACAAATTCAATTGATTTTTCAAAAGAAAATAAAAAATTGGTTCAGTGCAATAAAATCTTTATTTAATTCAATTATGTAACATAAAATATCTTTAAGGCACAAATTAGAAACTGCTTGACGTCAATATATATATATAATTATATGTGTGAGTAGGCGTGTGTGTGTTGAGCTTACCCGCCTCCATTTTGAAGAAATATGTAATTTCTGTCACTTTCTGTTGCTGGCCGGAAGTCTATACACGTGTGTGTCTCCAGTTCAGTAATTGCCAGGCTGATTTGTGATAAGTCACCTGGTGCTAAACACGGAATAGTTCGTGTCAGAAGTAAGAACATTTAGGTTTTCAAGACTGATGAAACAGTGAACATGTAGATTGGTATGCAGAATTTTGGTGCAATATATTCTGAAAACTCCCTTAAATCAAATCCGAATTTGTGTTTTAGACTACAATGGAAGACTAAATTAACTACATTTTAATTACATTCTAATTAAACACATCATCTCACTTCATTAAATGGCAACATGATAAATGCAATAGAACATTAAAACGTAGTAAAAGTATATGTTTAAACTGAAACATACTAAAGACATTTGACAGCATATACGGCACTACTTTATTGGTCCACCTATGACGCAGTGATCGGAGGGCTTTGCGCTTCATTCTTCGTACTCTTGATGTCTGGCCTTGGTTTCTTAAATGAAATATAGATCTAAGCACATACTTAAGTCTTAAATACTATTGTTTTTTCCTAAAATACAAAATTTATTTGTATTAAAAGCAGTGAGTTAGATGACCCATCCAGATCTCAATGAAAAAATTCTTAATTATTCTTTTTGAATGTTTACATGTCATTTCATTAAAGTCATCTGCCATTATCTTACAATTCTTGAATGTGCTGCCATTGGTCTTTTGTGTAGAGAATGTCAAGCTCCACCAGCACCGTATCACCGTCTTGACTCGCCTCCGCATTAGCACCTTTAAAAAGCCAAATCAAACCCTTATTTACATGTGCGTTGTTATCCTCTCTCTCTCCTCTCTCTCTCTCTCTCTCTCTCTCTCTCTCTCTCTCTCTCTCTCTCTCTAATTTACAAAACTGATGGAAGAAAATTAAATCTTCACAAGAAAAGTTATTCTACAGCTGTTCTCAATTTCTTAGCGTTAACAAGTAAACTTTATTGAAAATTAAGAGTCATGACATTATATAAAAAAGACAAAAGATAATATTGTAGAAGAAGGTCGTTGGCTTGGTAACAGAACGTAAAATTTTGGTAATAGAGAAAGACCAAGGATACTGTTGTGAAAGGACGTTGGCTTGATGATAGAACGTAAAAGATTCATGTCATGCTAAAACTCCACAGTAAAAGGACAAAGGATAAATATGATAGACCAAGGGCGTTGGCTTGATGACAAAACGTAAAATTTTCATGTCATGTTAAAATGCCTCAGAAAAAGGACAAAGGATAAATATTGTAGAAGAAGGATGTTGGCTTGGTGACAGAAAGTAAAATTTTCATGTCATGTTAAAATTCCACAGTAAGAAGACAAAAGTGAAAAACTTGAGAGGAAGAAAAAATCTCAAAACTATAAACTACAACGCCGTCAAAACATTCTGTCGGATCTCCATGCTTCAAAAAATCCAGAGAACTGCGCACAGGCAAAACGGAGTTATAAACAAGTGTATATATTTATAGTAAGAGACAATAAAAAGTTTCTTATCTGCTTTCCTTCAACAGCGACATTCACAAGATCCTGCTACATTAAACAAAACACTGAAATTCTGTGAAAACAGTTCTATATTTATGTTCTGCAGAACAGGGTACAAGTGATTTGAATGCCTTCTCATCATTCGCGTTTGGCTTGGATGTTTATTTCTGGTTAAGTTCTTTCTTTCTTTAAAAAAGAACATTTTTATCAACGTTTCGTTGAAGTAAATAGTCCTTGACCTTATTTCCTACCAGTCACATGCACTCACATCCAGGTTAGCGTCACGGAATCGACCTTAAATAAACTGCTTTGTTATTTGTGCAGAGTTCCGTCAAGCAGGTCAACTGTCAAAGTATCTATCATAGGTCGTGACATTTCATGTCGTTACAAATTACATGAAATGTCAGACAATGTTTTTCTACAAAAGCAGGGCTGTCACTTCAAATTTTTAAATTTATATTAAAACGTAATATTCTTGCAACAAACGTTTGTTTGCCAAAAGATAGTTTGGTATAAAAATTAAAAGTGTATCAATGAAGAGCCTATGCTTATTGTTTTATTCATACAAACGTATTCATCTCAGTATGAATATACAATGTATGACGTTTCCTCTGGCAAGGATGCATGTATCAATATTGTGTGAACAGGGATACAGATGTTTTACATCTTGAAGTGTGTTGATCAAAAACACAACCCAGCAAACAATACGATGTTCATTGTGTTTGAGGCCACGCAAATAAGTATCAGGGCGGGAGGGGGCGGCGGGGGCAGGGAGGGGGGCGAGCGCGTGGGAGCCAATTGTCGGATTTTTTTTTCAAACACAAGTCATGATAGGTATAATAGTAATAATATTAATAATAGCAATAATAAGAATAATAATATTTGCAACCAATCACTCTTTATGCAACTCCCCAATGATACTGTTGTAGAAGACAATTGATTTAAACAAAGGCTGTGATTACAAATCTGTCAACAATGACGCAATAAGAAACATTTAAATATTAGACTGCTAATTAAAATAAAATAATAACAGTTCATTCGATAAGAACTAACCTGTCTGTTCCGCAGCATTAGCAATAATCTCGTCAATGGTCAGACTATGAGATTGTTGTAGAATAACGCACCACACAAATACAAACGAAAAGGCACGCGAAAAAATCATTTTCAGATTTTTCCTGACAAAATTATTCCAGGCCTTACTTAGATATCCTTCCTGTCCTTGATCGAAACACAATATGTGAATAAAATGAAGCTACTTCGCAATAGCACCAGTGTATGTGTGACCTATTTTAAAGCCGAATGAGAGATCAGGAGAGGCTGAAGATTTTATCTTACTTGAAATCCGATATGGGTGTGTGTTTGTTATATGCTTTTTTCTGTGTAAAACTATTTCAATGAACCGGTTTTTAATACTATTTTGTAACACTTAAAACAAGGCGTTACTGTGCTAGGCATTGCGAATGTTTCTCTTCTTTCCCTATATTTGCTTTTCATATACTTCTTTTTGTTTGTGCCGTCTGTTGGCATCAACGCATCTTCTCTGAAATGGCTAGTCATATATGAAACTTAACAAACATGTAATAACCCGTGCAGTCTAGAAATATTGTTGCTCAATACCGTCTTAGGACGATAAAAAATTTCATAAACTTACTCTCGCGATAACAACTACATCTGAAGCTTTTTTTTTTTTTTGAAAAAAAAACACGTCTTGAGACTGCTTTTAGCAAATTAAGAAACATTTTATGCATTCTACTTTTTTACATTTTTTCTCATTTATGAAGGCTTATAGTTCGGGTTTTTAATCTAAGCGTATACAGAATTCTCTTAAAACATCATTTTAATATGTTCTCGCCCTTTAATATGTATGCCAGCAAACCTAGCACTTGCCACCAAAACGCCTGTGTATCTATGAAGCATCATGAGCTGTACTGATCTGTTTCATTCTCAATAACTTGTGCTGCTCTTACATAATAATCGTAATATCTGCAGTAAGAAAGATTGTATACACTTGGCTCAAGCAACGTATGATGGTTTAAACTGGCTTTAGAAAAGGTACTGAACGGAAAATATTTATGTTTGTTTCATAACTTACTTAAAATTAGGTTGCACGTTCAGCCGATATGACTGAAGGTAAAGGTGGTGTTCCCCAAGCATTCCGTTATGGTTTAGCCCAGATGGAATCTGGTTACATGCGCTATACCAATGGAGTGGGCTCAGAGGTCCACGGGTGTTGATAAGATAATATTGTTACGTTTTCGATTACAGAACAATAACACTGTAATTTTGCGATTTGTAAATTCTTTGAAAAGTCGAAAAACACTTTTGTTAAGAAACTCCTCCTGCCTATTTGCTTAAATGCATTTGAACTTCACCATGAGTATAGTCAAGGTTAGGAATACAATTTGCCTACAAGTTTCAAGATCTAAACAGAAAAAAAGTTTATCTACGATTAATTTTTATTATATTTCGTCATACAACTGGTTTAAACGGATCCAAATTGCTATGCGGTACCAAGATACCAGATATACTCATATGTATTTCTGACGTTGTTAGATGTGAGTTTAATCCTAAAGCGTCTTGTCTGATCGCTGCAAAAATCCCTTGTGGAAGAACGTAGCCTTAATATACATATAGTTTGTTGAATGTGTATGATGTAATAAGGTGTTTCAGTATGACTCTCTTTTTTCCGCCATCATCATGTCACTCCAACCGTTATAAGACGATTAGAACTAGGAAGACCGAAGGAATATCGTAGCTCGTCTAGCTGGTCTAATTTTTTTTTAGACATTTAGTAACATTTTATATGCAAAAAACGGACTTTGAAATTTGGCTTTTAAACCTATATTGAAGCACACGTTATGATTGCTCACAGATTTACTGCCTTAGCCTATAAATCGATTCGCTGTGGACAATGAGTGAGCCAGTATTGTGTGTGTGTGTGTGGTATTTGGTGTAGCTTGCCGCGAGTCTGAACAGCAAAACTTTTAGTGGCTATATTTTACCTTCCATATTTGAATGAAATGCCATATGTATTCAAATTATAAAAAGTAAAAGTTATGCATATTTGGTTTGCAAGCCATCTTTTTTTTTCTTTGATTTATTCCTTTTTTATGCATATATATTTTCCATTTACGTTCCATTTACTTTCGAGGTTAAAATGTATTTCTAAATGTGAATTCTGTACTTCTTTTCTTTTGCTTCTTTCATATGCCATTTCCTATTTCCACTTAATTGACAAAAAAGGAAAACAGTCGCTAAGATATTAAACTATTTATTACAAGATTGTTGTATTATAATGTCAAAATTAATGCTAATGGCATTTATAATTGCTTTCGCTCTAGTTACCATTGGTTATGGCAGACAAAGTGTTAACAGGTAAGAGGAGTAGAGCTTTTTCTGTTGTGCGAAGGGGATATCCGTACACCACCTTCATAACGTCTACTTATCCACGTGAGACGTCGAGACAGTGACATATAGCCGTCACAGAAAAGATTAATCAGAACACCACCTAGGCAGCGACAGCCATAAGGTATAATAGTAATATGGTAATAGGCTAAATCACGCATTAAAATGCCGTCGAAATAATGAGCACCCCTTACCCTAACCACAAATTTAGAAATGTTACCATTTTTGCTGTACAAATGCCACTGTTCGAGACGGAAACGTCCTGTTTTTGTGAATTAAACGTTTGAATGTTATTATTTTTTTTTTGGTTTTTTGTTTAAGCACCAAATGATATGGATTAACTGCATTTATCGGCTTGAATTTGGGGTGTTGTAGTAGCTTACATATTGCTAATACAGTTGACAGTTTAAGTGACAGACGATTGAACACATAAAAATAATGTAGCTGAATTGATTTTCATATACACATATATCAAATTGTGTGACATTTACATGTTTTTACATAAATGTTGGCATCACTGCGTAAATAAACTGGCATCTTTGTTTATGTTGTATTACGGACGGGTACAACTGTACAGCAGCGTATTAGTGAGAAATAAATCCTTCTGTTCGTAAGCCAGATGTCATTTATTGGAGAATTTATATTTTTTAGCAGCTTTTCATGTAGCTTATATTACGGACGGGTACAACTGTACAGCAGCGTATTAGTGAGAAATAAATCCTTCTGTTCGTAAGCCAGATGTCATTTATTGGAGAATTTATATTTTTTAGCAGCTTTTCATGTAGCTTATATTACGGACGGGTCCGGCTGTACGGCAGCGTATTAGTGAGAAATAAATCCTTCTGTTCGTAAGCCAGATGTCATTTATTGGAGAATTTATATTTTTTAGCAGCTTTTCATGTAGCTTATATTACGGACGGGTACAACTGTACAGCAGCGTATTAGTGAGAAATAAATCCTTCTGTTCGTAAGCCAGATGTCATTTATTGGAGAATTTATATTTTTTAGCAGCTTTTCATGTAGCTTATATTACGGACGGGTCCGGCTGTACGGCAGCGTATTAGTGAGAAATAAATCCTTCTGTTCGTAAGCCAGATGTCATTTATTGGAGAATTTATATTTTTTAGCAGCTTTTCATGTAGCTTATATTACGGACGGGTCCGGCTGTACGGCAGCGTATTAGTGAGAAATAAATCCTTCTGTTCGTAAGCCAGATGTCATTTATTGGAGAATTTATATTTTTTAGTAGCTTTTCATGTAGCTTATATTACGGACGGGTACAACTGTACAGCAGCGTATTAGTGAGAAATAAATCCTTCTGTTCGTAAGCCAGATGTCATTTATTGGAGAATTTATATTTTTTAGCAGCTTTTCATGTAGCTTATATTACGGACGGGTACGGCTGTACGGCACTCTACAGCGAGAAATAAGGTCGAATGTTTATAAGCGCACGTCATTTGTTGCAGAATTCATATGTTTGCAGTATCTTTTCAATATGTTTTCCATTGTCTATTGTGTCATTAATCAAGAGAAAACACATACCCCGTAAATAAATATTCCTTGAAATGGTACATTGTGATTTTTATAAAAAACCACGTTTTGATTTCATACTTTGAGCAATGCATTTAAAAATTCATTAAAATTGTAAAGTGTTGTCGTCACCAATCCATGTGGAAAGTCGAGCTCGAAGTTTTTCAAATTACGGGGCTCCGAATAAGCCTGAATTTAGAAGGAAACTCAAATTTTTCCAGTCATGGTGACTCCTCGTAAGCATGTATTAAACAGTACTTATAGAGGTAGACACTCGAGACCGTATTTCAGACATCAAGAAATGGAAGAAAAGACAATGGCTTTACTTTCGGTGACCAGAAAGAAAATTTTGTTCTACCCAAAATTGAGAGTAATTTGAGTCAATTTGATCTTCTTATGTCTAGCATTGTTATACCAATTCACCTCGTATTGCGAAAACAAAGGTATGGGTCTACGTGAAATCTTGGCCGTCTTATGATGTCCTAAAATTTTTAACATGAAATATCTCGAAAACTATTTGTGAGCAAAATAAGACCTTTTCTCAGCTGTCATCTGGCTACCTTTCTTTGCATGGGGCATTTTACGAGCCGGCGTATTTACTTCGTTATATTCAGTAAGCAAAACACATAATGCTTCTTTTTTTTATTTTAAGAGAAAGTCAATCTCCAAAGAGCTTGTCATTTTCTGATAAATGACACAGTTAATCAATAACCTTAGATACATGTTGGTGCAATATGTGGAAACCGATATTTATTTTTATCATTTCACTCTGTCAAGTCGACCAGAGTTTACAAAAACAGCTCCTCTTACTAATGAAAATACAAAACAACACATACTGCCTTTCTTGAAATGACGTTTTTGTCATACATAACTCTCTTACTTTTTCGATAAGATAAAATATAACATTTTAGTTCCATATTGTTATGATTGTTATGCGTAGATACAGTAAAAGTGCGAGGAAACTTGTGTATCTGTGGAACCTTTAATTTTAGTCTCTTGCCCTCTCAAGCAAATTTAAGAACGTGTATTCAGAAAAAATGCTATTTCTTTACATATTGTATGCTACGCTCTTTGTAAACAATAGCCTTTCACGATGTGTTGTTGTGTGTGAAAGCATATTTTTTGGTTATTAATCATCTGCTCTTCAGTCAACCAACTACATATTTACATATTGACAAATGATATGTTCCTTACTTCCTCGATAGTGAAAATTCAACATACTAAATGTGTCATGCATGAGCTGTTCATTTTGAGAGAAACGTTATATTCACAAGAGATAAATTGCGATATAAAGAACCAATTTCCTGACTGTATAAATAAAAACTGTTTCGTATTACAAGCGTTGTAAATGAGTGCCATTTCGTTTTTTAACATAATATTGCAGGTAGATTTCATCATTTTGTTTGTACCTAGAAGGTCTGTGCTATATTATCTCATTCCATTTGAAGTTTTCACAAAAAGATTTGAAATTGCGTGTCATTTGCTCCAGAAGTTAAGTAATATGGTTTATATGGCTTTCTCTTCTGCTCTATTCTGTCATTGTGGCATTGCTGATCATGGACAAAACCAGCTCTGCAGAGTAAAAACGATATAAAGAAAATTTTTAAATAAAATATGTCGAAAAATATATATTAAAAAACAGTTAAGTTTTAAGTAACTTACCAATTAATTATTGCCTCATAAAATAAAAGAAATGCAAAAACTCAATCAACCTTTGATTTACAATATAACATTATTGCCATTCTTATCAGATGAATAGTATTCAGCTGGAAGTGAATTTCCATCAACTTATAAAATATTGTCACATAATACAAAATAGACTATGTTTTCATTGGGGGTCAAGATTTACTAAAATATTCAATGACAGGAGAACAGCTATATTGATTTGTATCTGATATTTTTACATAATTTGGAATCTTTATTTTCCCATTTTAATCCATTTAATCCACCTTATATGAAATGAAATAATTTTATGGCACTGGTCCTAATTGATCAAGTTTATTAAAAACATCTTCTTTTATGGAGCAATAATTATTTTAATTAGTCTTAAGTGATCAAGTTTCATTTGTGCAGATACATAGATGCAAATTATAAAGTGAGATTTATATTACATCCCTGTATTATTCGAGGCTTTGAAATTAGAATTATTGCTGCTGAATATTTGAAATCTGTGTAAAAATGTGTTTTAAATGATATGTCCTGTTACGAGTTTTATATTTCAACCTTTCATTTCTTGCAACAGAAACACGTAAGCTTATTCATTTTGATCTTCAGGCAAACTAGTCATTAAACATGTTTTCAAATTATACAGAGATATTCCTCTCAAAATGTCATTAGGGGTCGCATACCTACTCCAAAGCATTTATCGAAGAAATTGAGAAATACTTCGTCTGCATACTGCTTGTAGAGCGCCATGTCAGCCTTGACAACAGCCACAGGCTGGCCGTTCCACAATGCAACCCTACTTCCATCATTATGAGGAGACGATATACCCTCAGCAGTGCAGCCGACTTCAAGCCACCATTCCTTCAGGCAATTAGTGCTGTGTGGACCACTTCCAGTGGCTCTGGTACAAAAACCTGGGTACATTTATTGCACAACTGTTAGGATACTTTTCTACATTCCCATTTATAAGTACATTGTTCACCAGCAAAATACACAACATAACGGAAATCTGCTGTTGTTATCCGACTTCTGTAATATGTTGTGCCATTTCAATATACTGTTAATTAATAAGTATAAAAAGTATTTAGATGTGAATTCATTTGGGTAATATTTGCAACAAATATTACAGAAGCTCTCCTTACTCGTTGTTTTAGCCTCCAGTGAAATATAAAACAATAACCATTCAAAATGCCATTTCTCGGATATCTATTTTTGGCAATCAAATTTTTACTGGTATAACAAGTCATGCATTTTTCTCATATAAAGCTGCGAAATTTGAAAGTAAATCTAATTTTCTATATCCTATAACAAGGGATTGTGATACTAGTTGTATTAAAATGTAAATATATTTGTGATATTGATGAGTTTCTAATTTAGGGTCAAGAGTGTGCTTTTCATCAACTACCTGATCCGTAGCATTTCTCCCCGAAAATTTGGTCGTGCCTCATCTGCATATTGCTTGTATAGTGCCATGTCAGCTTTGACAACAGTCACAGTCTGACCATTCCATAAAGCAACCTCACTTTCATCGTGATAAGGAGATGATGTACCCATCGCAGTACATCCGACTTCAAGCCACCATTCTTTCAAGCATTCAGTACTGTGAGGGCCATTTCCATTAATAGTTGAACAGTTTCCTATGATCTGATGTCATAATATCATTTTTGAAAACATTATTTCTCTCAAGTTGTGTATAGGCTAACAGCTTTGCTGCTTAGTTTCATCAAACAGTGTGTACTGGTGAATGTGAAATATGTAACATTTTACAAATATAAAGCAAATCGTATGTTTAACAAAATAAATTGTTGAAAATTGCAATTTCAAACAGAACTAAATATCAACTGCTCATATATTCGAATACCTGTGCCATAGCATTTAAGGAAGTAATTTGGCCGTCCGTCATCTGCATACTGCTTGTATAGCCTCATGTCATCCTTGACTGCTGTCATGGTGAGCGTCTTCCACCTAACAACGTTACTCTCGTCATTATCAGGAGACGCTGTGCCTTGATCAGTGCAACCAGCTTGATGCCACCATGCTTTCAGCATCAGAATGAAATGGAGACCATAGCATTTAGAGATGTAAATTAACCATCCTTCAGTAGCGTACTGCTTATGGAGCTTCATGTCATCCTTGACCTCTGCCACCGTGAGCATGTCCCACCAAGCAACTTTTATTTTGTCATTATGAGGAGATGACGTGCCCTTACCTGTGCAGCCGGATTCAAGCCACCATTCTGTCAGGCACTTAATATTGTGTGGGCCATACCCGCTAACTCCGGAACAGTGCTCTGCCTTTAAATTTCATAATGGGTATAAATAAACTGTTTATAACTCTTTGTGATTAGAATAATTATTCATTTTTGTGGGTCAGTTGAGTCAAATTTAACCAGGGATAAAGTTTTACATTGACCATGCTTCGTCGCATTGGAAGAAATAAAGCTTCCAAAATTAATGTAAAGATTTTCTGGTGAATGACTGCAAGACAAATCAATATGAAACGTGGTAAACAATTATAACATTAGCTAATACTTAAAATAACTAGCAGTGATTAAAGACTGGTCTGAACGTCAGAGGACTGCAAAAAGTCCAATGCAGGGAACCTTTGCTTCCTGCGCATTTGTAGATAGGGTTTCCCGGACACCAACACTGGCAATCTGTTCCAACGAAACCTTCCCCAGGGCACGTCTTCGAAACGCATTTATCTGTAGCAGTATATATAGTATCCCATAATGAAAACAAGAATTCAATAATTTAGTATGACCATGTTAAGAGATAGCTTTATTATTATTGTGACAGTGAAAACTTTATTTCACAGAGAGAAAAAAAAGAAATTGGAAATAGACAGAGTTGATATTACGCATGCTGCTGTGCGACAGATGTTAGCAGAAAGTATCTAATCTAATAAAAGTACCAAAGTACCACATGGAAATTTTATAACATAATAGCCCTACTGCAAATGTGAATAAAAGTATCGATTGCACATTATCGATTACACATTATCGATCACACATTATCGATTACATATTACCGCTACAATTGTACATGAGATTTTCCAGCTTTATATCGCATATCCGTATTTCCTATCACATCCTGAAATGATGGGTCTCTCGTCTGAATTGTTAGATTTTCATTTTTGCTGAAATACTAAATATATTAATGATATGTTAACAAAGAGTCTTATGGCATCAATATGTACTTCTTTAAAGATATTTAATATTTATATTTACAAATAATGATTCACGTTGTAGACACATGATTCCATGCGCTACTCTACCGACAAGTAGCTTTTGCGTTTAACTGGTCTAGAAATTTCAGGGCTAGGAGGACTACATTTGGCGGAGGTAAATCATGTATTTAGTTGATCCTTTTCCAATATTAGACAGGAATTTGCTTACATGTGCACAAGTACATTTCGTGTTACGTCACCGAAGCCCATGTATGAGATAAAGACACCACAAAGGGCATTGGTGACATACTAACCATTCTGTCATCAACAGTACAAAAACAGGGTTTGCATACCTTAAGCTTATTACGTCACATTGGTGACATACTGACCATTCTGTCATCAACAGTACAAAAATAGGGTTTGTATACGTTAAGCTTATTACGTCACATTGGTGACATACTGACCATTCTGTCATCAACAGTACAAAAACAGGGTTGTATACCTTGAGCTTGTGACATACTGACCATTCTGTCATCAACAGTACAAAAACAGGGTTTGTATACCTTAAGCTTATTACGTCACATTAGTGACATACTGACCATTCTGTCATCAACAGTACAAAAAGAGGGTTTGCATACCTTAAGCTTATTACGTCACGTTGATAAGACAAAGGTTCAACTCACATTTCCGGAATAATGCATGATGCTGCGGTAATCATAGGGTACATCATAATTATCAGTATCGTTCACAGTACACTTGAGGAAGTCGTTAAGTGCTTCTTCTTGTATGTTTTGTTCAAGAATCCGTACAAATCGGTCACGGTCTGGCCTTGAATGCTCATGTCGGAATCCCAATGCATAGCCTAACTCATGGAGCGCCGTGTTTTTCTACAACAGTGATGTTAAATATAAATATCCGGTGGAGCTGATTGTTGTAGCGGCACGAAGATGTAAAATTGACACATCCTCGGGTTACAACAAGCTGAGCAACATTATGAACAATTCGGGATGCTACTATGCGGATGCTATGAGGATTTTACGTGTGTGTTAAGGAAGTGGCTCAAGTTATCATAGTCTACAGTACGAAAGTGAGTTATATCAATGTTATTTATAGTAGGAAAGTGGATTACGTTATCGTAGCTAATCTCCAATAGGAATTTGTGTTCTTTTGTCAAAATATGCTCGATAAATTTTCGTTGATCATTATGTATAGATTTATGTCATTTATAGCATAGCATTTGTAAAATTGTAGAGTATTCATCTAAAAACAAGTAAAAATTTAAACATTTAACCTTTCTTGAAAATATACCTGAAAACTCATTTGTAGAGTGAGCAGTTGTCATCATAAATCGTGACGCATATCCGGAAATATATCATGAGCATAACATAACAATCTGTTCTATTAAACGAAAACTTTCATTTGTTTTGTTTTCTTTGTTGTTGATCCCTAAAAATTTCTGAATTGTTTCTTGACTCTGAAGAAAATTGTGCTGAAATGGCTATAAGACTTGACGTTTCTACACAAATTAGAATAAAACTTGGCTTGATACTTACATATCTACACCATTCAGCCAGTTTTATTGGCTGTTCTCCACCAATCATGCCAATATATGACGAACAACTAAAATTATAATAAATTGACAGCACTGAAAATTCGATTTGGATGACATATTTGAGGAAGTTAATGAAAGAGTGTGACCATTACCATAGCAAAAAATGCGCAACATACGCTGTGAATTCAGTGTAAATGAATAGCTTTTTATAATTTATTTAGAAATAATGCAACACTGCAAACTGATTTTCACTTGCCATCAACACCTCAACACAATGGATACACCAAATGTGCACGTGCCATCAACAACAAAATACAATGGTTACATCTATATATGCACGTGTCATCAACTTCAAAATACAATGGTTGCATTTATATGTGCATGAGCCATCAACACCAAAGTACAATGGTTACATCTGTATGTGCACGTGCCATCAATATCAAATAAATACTTTTTTATGCATACACCTTGAACTCACTCGTCACCAGTTTGAATAAATATGTAATTAGTGTCACTTGGGGTAGCTGGTCGGAAGTCTATGCACGTGTGCAGCTCCAGTTCTGTAATTGCAGCATTGATTTCTACCAACTCACTTTGTGCTAAACATAGATAAGTGGAGGTTATGGAGTTTATAAAGAAAAACTTGTGTTAAGAACACAGCAGAAAGATGTGTTAGAGCTGAAAACAAGGAGGGCAATATCCGTGACCTTGAGGTGAAAGCTATGTCACAACCTCCTTTAAAATTAAAAAGTACATAAACGAAATAACTGCCAATTTCATAAACATACAAATGCATCAATTTAAACAATTATTACAAAATATTAAATATGTTACAACAAACATAAATACAGAAATCGATGGATAGCTTATACGGCACTACGTTATTGGTCCACCTATATCGTTGCTCACGGATTGCTTTTCGCTTCGTTCTACCTACATTGGATGTCTCACTCCTGAAACATCAGCTGCGCTAGTGCAATTCAAAGTTTGGTTTAAAAATAAAATGAACTACCAGTTAAAGTAGGCATCTTTAGGATATGTGTTGCGATTCTATGTTTTATGTCATATTTTGTTTGCAAGCTTTTATTAATATTTTGTTGCTTACTGTTTTTATTTCATAATCATTTTATTCCGTATGTTGTACGAGTAAGTGCAAGTGTAACATGTAAATGTGATATGTGAATGTAAATGTAAATCTGAAATATCTTTAGCTAGACAGAGAATTAATGCTGGAGGGCTTACTTTTTATTAATTTACAAATCATGGTGGAAATACATATATAATTTAGCTAAGATATTTGCTAACTTGAATAAAATTAATTAATTTAATTGACCCATAAAATAACCCAAAATGTCTTTAGCACATCACTACATTCATTTCATATAAATTTACGTTCACGAAAGTGTACACTTTCGCATGAACAAAACAATTATGGGTGATGTCATTAATGTCACATACTATCTTACCATTCTTTAGTTTGCCACGTTTCATCTTTGGTGTAGAGGATGTCGAGCTCTTCCAACACCGTATTATTTCCCAAATTTGACGTAAAATTCCAATGTTAAAACAAATCAGTCATTAATTAATTAACTTTAATATGCTATTGATCAGCATATTATTTCTTGTTGCGTGATATGCATTTTGAACGTATTCGCATATTACGTTAGCTCAGTTCACAGTTGGTTGTCGTTTTACTGAGTCGGATCGGGCATTGGCTTTGTAAGTTTTTGGGATGGTAATCTATTGATTTATTATCGATCCAGTCTCCTTAGCCTAAGCGACAACACAAAGTAAGGAAAGCTATTCTGGAATAAACACCCTTTGGGTTTTGCCAGCTACCTTTACAAGGCATGTCTCACTCATGGGAAAATACTGGAATACATAAGTGCTTTGTCATCGCAACACACCGGTGAATATCCTTCAATCAGGTCAAATATTGCTTGATATAAATGAGAAAATACGAATATTACAAGAAGATTTGTTTATTGACCGCGGGCTTTGAGAAACGCACAGCACGAACCCGAAATGTCATCGTTATATTTTTCTCTTGGACAGGATTATTATCCGCATACAGAATTTTTCTCGAGCTGCTGTTCCATTGGAAAATGTAACCGGTTCCCATCATACTTTTTAGTACCTGACTTCACTTCGGTTTAAGAACCTGTGATCACGTGAAGTCGTTATGAAACAGATGACCTCTGAAAAATATGTTTGTTACGCACAAGCGATATTTTAAAAAGTAGTTCCTCTCTTTTATTAGTATCATTTCTGTGAAGTATCCAGTAGGCTTTCCGATTAAAAATATGTGATCACAAATAGCATTTACGTAGAGGTTAGCTTTTAGACAACAACGGAAGGGGTAAGATTTCTTGTTCAAATGCATTGCTGTTTTACAGCCAACCTCTACGATGGTTCGGTAAGCAGATTCCATTTATCACATGCACTTTATTAAGAGTTTATGCTTTGCTAGGAATTCTGGTTGTTTATTTCTTCCTTGTTTTTTTTTGTTTCTTTTTTGCTTTTTGTTTTTTCGTTTGTATATCGTAAGAAGTACCTCGGTGACCTTGTCCTCCTCCGTCATGGTCAAGATAAAAAACCAAAAATTGACCATTATCTCGAAAAAGGTTTTGAGCTTTTTTCGACCCTTTGGGCCTGAAAGACATTATATGAGAAATTCCTCGGTGACCTTGATCTACTCCGTCATGGTCAACATCAAAAACGGTTAGAGAAAGAGCAATTTTGAGCTTATTTTCGAACCTTACGCCCTGAAAGACGTTATACAAGAAGTACCTCCGTAACTTTGACCTCCTCCTTCATGCCCAAGGTCAAAAACCGGAAATTGACCATTATCTCAAAAACGGTTAGAGACAGAGCGATTTTGAGCCTTTCTTCGAGCCTTTGGATCCAAAAGACGTTAAATAAGAGGTACCTCAGTGACCTTGACCACTTCCGTTATGGTCAAGATTAAAAACCGGCAGTTAATCATTATCTCGAAAACGGTTAGAGATTTTGAGCTCAATTTTAGCCTTTCTGGCTAAAAGACGTTATATGACAGGTACGTCGGTGACCTTGACCTCCTCGGTCTAGTTCTAGAAACGATTCTGAAAGTAAAGAAAAATATCTTGCTTGGCATTCGTAAATATTGGTATTTCTGTATATCCCTGTGTTTGGTTTCCAATAACGTTCTCTGTCTGTCTGTCTCTTTCTTTCTTTCTTTCTTTCTTTCTTTCTGTCTTGCTTTCTTTTTTTCTTTCTTTCTATTTGCCCTCTCTCATTCTGTGTTCGTTTCTTTCTTTTCCTCTGTATCTGTCTGGGCCTCTCACTCTCTTGCTCGCTCTCTCTCTCTCTCTCTCTCTCTCTCTCTCTCTCTCTCTCTCTCTCCCTCTCTCTGTCATTCTTTCTTTTTCTTATTCTATCTCTCTCTGTCTCTGTCAGTTTATCTCTCTCTCTCTCTCTCTCTCTCTCTCTTTCTTTCTTTCTTTCTTTTTCTTATTCTGTCTGTCTGTCTGTCTATCTATCTGTCTGTCTGTCTGTCTCTCTCTCCCTTTCTCTCTCTCTCTCTCTCTCTCTCTCTCTCTCTCTCTCTCTATCTCTCTCTCAACACCTCCTAAAACTAATAAAATAACCAGACCGATTTCGTTACCTGGTCTGATTATGATGTCAAAGGTCAACACTTTTTCACGTGTGTCATCTTACCATGGCCCACTCTGTGTATACCCTGCTCTACGTTTCTAGCCCCAGCTCTTTTGAAGGAGGAAAAATGAGGAAGATAACGAAAAAAAAGAAACAAAAAAAAAAAAACAGAAGGAAAATGAGAGAACTTTCGCAATTTCTAGTAAGACAAAAACTCCTCAAGCGTAACATAATGAAGAAATCGGGATCTATGAAAGTCATGCGTTTCATTTCCACAACTGGGGCCTTCTCCTTTGGCCCTTTCCCCACTTACCCGACCTTCCCGCAGAATTCGTAACGATCTCTGTTACGGACCTCGCCACCGATTGTTTTACAACGGTACTGCACATAAATACCAATGTAATGCCCAGTATAAGTATCATTGTATGCCCTTCTTATCTGTACTTATTCCAAATAGAATCAATCTTTCAAGCTATAGTTTGTAAACTGATATTTTCATTTCTGCTTATAAAGTGCCATGTTGCCACATTTGTTAGGTGCAAAGTGCACTCAGCTGGTATGGATCCTGCTGTACAGAAGGATCCCGGATCTACTGCCAGATGTTGTGCTTCTCAAACGCAATATGAGTGTTGGAAGGTCATGTAAATAAGGGCACTTTTTTCTTGATTAAACGTTTATTATGAATCCAGATCCAGTCTTAGCATTTTCTGCATTATTTATCAATAAAATTAGCACTAATATGAAGAGCAGAATCTTAAAACTATTATTAGAGCATTATTACAGTAATCCCGAAACACCCCTCCCCACACACCCAACACCCCCCCCCCCACACACACACTTTCAGGATTTTCTTGTAATTAGCGAAAACATGCCATTGCCACAACTATCTCTCACTATTCAAGCAATGTTGTTGTCATTGCCATATCGTGGTAACCATGGGAACAGGTAGACTGGATTCATTTAGGCATACTGCAGTATACCGCAGTACTGATAAAGAGGTACCTAAAATGAAAGCATCCAATCAGTGAAACTGTATACTTTCATATGCATCAAACAGAGTGTTTTACGCCTATTATGAACAAGGTTAAAAACAAAACAAATTTAATCAAGGAAATCACTTCGTCTTGGTTACCATGGTTACCATATTGCAATCAGAAAATAGTCATGATGAGCTTTTGTGTGCAGCATTCAGCGTGTTTCTACACAAAATATTAACCAAGTATAGTCCAAACAAAATCATCCAATCAAATTAAGTTACCAGGGTAACATAGACGGAATAACTTTGGTAAGCTTAAGTGTTTAGGCTTTAGGTTCTAGCAAGGACATAAAACTGTTTCAGAATAATTTAAGAGTTGAATCTTGATTTTACAAGTTGCTGTAATTGTCATACTGAGGGACAGTCGGAGAAGGGAGGGATGAAGGGCGGGAGGGGACAACAAAAGCAACAACAAGAACTTACAAACGTCTATTTTCATTGTATCCCGAACAAAATTGCAGGTTAAATGGCTTTGAGCCTGGGTGTAATTTGCCTGTGGTTGGTGGCGACCATCCATTCAAGTCCCGATCGAAAGGACAAGTTTCTCACGTCTAATAAATATCTTTCACTTACCGTTGAGAAGATGTAATCAATCGTCTTGGCTCAACATTGAAAAAACGTTTAATAATAATAATAACAACAATAATAATAATAATAAAGAATATTTACATAGCCCCTTATCCACATTAGCGCAAAGGGCTTTACAATGTAATACTGAATACAATACAATACTGTTAACTAAAACTATTACGCATGAAATCACTTAGCAACAGTATGACTAGTTCACAATAAAATTAGACTAGAAATTAAAAGATATATCACCAATTCGCTTGTCTAAAAAGATATGTTTTGGGACTCTTTTTAAATAAATCAATCGACTGGCAATTCTGAAATTCGAGGGACAGGTCATTCCACAGTTTTGGACCAGCATTTGATAAAGCTCTATTTCCATAAGTAGATTTGACAAGTTTTTGATTTAGCAATTTGTTTGCTGTTGATCTAGTGACTTTTTCATGTTTTTTAAAACTGACTAGATGACACAAATACTGCGGTACTTTGTTCTTAATGACATTAAAAATACGCACTAAAATTTTGTATTCAATTCGTTGATTGACTGGCAACCAATGTAAGTCTTGGAGAACTGGCCGAATATGGTTTCTTTTGTCAATACGGCATATTAGTCTGGCAGATCGATTTTGGGCAAGTTGTAGTTTAGTCCGCAATTCCTGCGAAACACCAAACAAAAAAGAATTACAGTAATCCAAACGTGAAATCACATAGGCTTGAACTAATGCCTGGGTAGCGTCTTGTGTGAGAGATTTGAGCATTTTTCCGATTGATTTCAGATAAAAAAGACAGGTTGATATTTTCTTGTTCATAAATTTTGACATTTTCAGTCTCTGGTCAAAAACTGCCCCTAATGACTCAACGAATTCACCGGACAAGACTGATCCCCGACACGTACCGAAATAGATGAACAGGTTTTCAGACTATGTGATGATCCAAATAGAATAACTTCAGTTTTGTCATCGTTTACCTGCAAGTAGTTGGCTATCATCCAGTCTCTCATATTGTCTATGCATGAATTTAGCACATCTAGACTGTCAGCATTATCCAGCGCAAGGTATAGCTGGTCGTCGTCTGCATAAAAGCTATGACTAATTGAATGGTTCCGTGCTATGTCACCCAGTGGTGCCGTATATAGAATAAGAAGGATCGGCCCATGGATGGATCCTTGTGGTACTCTTAAAAGAAGGGTGGCTTTATTTGACTTTTGATTGTCAATAAAAACAGTTTGTTGTCTGGCATCCAAGTAGCTTTGTATCAAGGCTAGTGCATTGCCTTGAATACCATATCGCTTTTTGAGTCTATTGAGAAGGATTTTATTATCTATAGTATCAAAAACGTCCGAAAGGTCAAGTAAAACAAGAGCTGATTACTTTTTATTATCAAGATTAGAAAGAAGATCATTTTGAATTTTGATTTGGGCAGTCTCTGTGGAGTGAAATTTCCGATATGTTGGTTGCATAGGCTCACATAGGTTGTGTTTTAATAAGAGAGTTTCAAGACTTATCGATACTACTTTT
Organism: Protula sp. h YS-2021; assembly: GCA_949752745.1. NCBI lineage: Eukaryota > Metazoa > Annelida > Polychaeta > Sabellida > Serpulidae > Protula > Protula sp. h YS-2021. The sequence goes on from OX457024.1 coordinate 5,478,179, forward strand.
TCACATAGTTTTGATACAAAAGATAAGTTTGACACATGTCTATAATTTTATAATTTTTCAAAATTTCGGGATCCAAGGTAGATTTTTTCAATAAAGGTTTGACTATGGCTTATTTTAAGACGGATGGTACGTTAGAATTTGCTAAAGAAGTGTTGACAATTGAGGTCAGTGGTTTGACAATTTCGTCAATACACTATTTTAATACGTTCGTAGGGATGGGATCTAGATCACAGGTTGCATTGACATTTGCAAAACAAGCTTTTTAATCTCATCTTTGCTCGCAGGTTCGAATATTTGCAGGCACGAGTACTGTTCTAATGATAGAATATCAGATCGTAAGGATTACATGTTAGTAAGAGTATCCTGTTTTTCCCGATTACCTGTCGAATTTTAACTATTTTATCTATGAAAAAGTCTAAAAATGATTAGGCAGGTTCACAATACTACTAGAATAAATAGCTTCTGGCTTCCAATTCAAAATTTGCTTTGCCAGGTCGAAAAGTTTCTTTTTATCGTCGATGGATTCTAACACTTGTTCAGATAAAAATTTAGCTTTGACCTCCGTTATTAATGAGTTGTAGTTGTAGTTGGCATTGTTTTTTTGTATTCCGCTTTATCCGATTCACGGCCTGATTTTGTATATTTACGTTCTAATCTTCTTTTGATGACGTTTTGGCGACGACAATGATCACTAAACTACTTGCTGTTTGGTCTGATATCACAGTTTTTCCACTATTGGGGCGTGTTCGTCTAAAATAGATTTTAAGGTAGAACCATAGCTCTCTACGTGGCAATCTAGTGATGCAAGATCATTTGAAAAACAGTTGCGCTTTTTGATGTCAAATTTAAAGCCTGAAATGTGTATGTTTTTTTTTTTTCGAAAACGTAAATCTTCCTTGAGGGTTGAAATTTATCGTCGAAAAGATTGAATAAAACCGCAGAGTGGACACATAAGCACGGGTCGAGTGCACGCATTGGATGCACTAGGTTAGTGCCAGTTTGCGCAAGTACCAAATCCAGTGTGTGTCCATGAATATGGGTTGAGAAATTTACATGTTGGTCGAATCCATTTGTGTGCAGCAGAGTTGCAAACTTTGTCGCTTCTGTAGAATCTGTGTCGTAATGAATATTGAAGTCTCCGACAATAATGCGTCTTTGATGATGCGTAAAACAGGTATACCAAAAAGTGTTCAAGCTCTTCTATAAAATCTCGAAAATTCAGACCATTTCGGAGGGGGTCTGTAATTAATAAACAATTTGATATAATCCGGAACTTCTATGACTTAAAATTTAATAGAATTCTTATGAAGAAATCCAAATCTGCCCCCACTGCCCGATGACTGCGGCCTGTGTGCAAACTTATACCCGTTTGGTGTAAGAAAACCAATATTAGTCATGGAATCTTCAGATGTCCAGGTTTCAGTCAGAGCCAGATAATCTAAGGCATTTTCGACCGTAAAATTACATAAAATGTCTGCTTTATTGCATATTGACCTGCAGTTTAATGGTCCACATTGAAACCATATATTGCTCGGCCGATTTACTAATTTCGTTCTCTTTCTCTTAATTTCACATAAATTTGTCAACTGCGGTCCTGGTTTGTTTTATATTGTTTGCGGAAATCAACTGATTTATACTGTCTACTGGACTCAAGTACTGGTATTTCATTTCCAGGTGTAAGATCTACAATTTTATTAACGTCTATACCATTTATGTTTATGCACGGGTATTTAGTAGATCGTTCTGTTACCCGTCGTGTAATCCGCCTGATAGAGCCTCCTCACTGGCCTCTTTGCTCTGGCCCATGCATAGAATCCAATCAAAAATATCCTGTGTTGTTCATAGAAATCAGTGTTTCCTAAAAGTTCGTATTTTATATCATCAAGTCACTCTTTTTTCAAAATTTATGTTCTCTGATCATGCACAATGATATCCATTTCAAAATATATAATAAAATATTCATCGTTTCGTTATATTTACACAATTTGCATGAGTTAATGAAACATTGCAGCCATACAAGGCGCACACAACAAAATCCATTATTGCTTATGGGTATAAGTTTGTAGTTTTTCTGGCCCCTTTCGACCCGTTTTTAATATTTTTTTCTTTTTTCTCCTAGTCTTTGCTAGAGGGAGACAACATTTCGCACACGTGTAGGGGTGACAAGGACTCGGTAAATCTGAAAACATATTTGACCTCAGAGGCCAGAGTTTTATATTTCGTACAATTATAGGCAATCATCAGGTTTCGGTGAAACCGTAAATATTTTAACTTTGACTTCAAAGGTCAAGGTCAAAGTGAGGTCAAAATATTTTTGAAACTCCTATTAATCACCATAAAAGTAGTCTGTGGGGGTAAACTTTCATCGTGAATCTTCAAACTGAGGGTTAAGGTCAAAGGTTACATGAGGATGTGCCCTTAACGATAGGCCGACTGATCTAGAAAACGGTTAGAGATTTTGAGCTAGGCTTTTTGGGCCTAGACAATGTTACATAAGAGGCACATCTGTGATCTTGACTTTCTGGGTTACGGTCAAGGTAAAAAACCGGAAGTTGAAAACGGTTAGAGAGCAATTTTGAGCTCATTTTCGACCCTTGGGGTTTAAACAAGGCGCCACCTACATAAAAGGCACCTCCGTAACTTTGACTTTCTTGCTCACGGTCAAGATCATAAACCTTAAATTGACTATTAACTCAAAAATGCTAGAAACATAGAGATTCTGAGCTTATTTTCACCCCTTTGGAGCTAAGAAACGCCTTACAAATATTGCCTCGATGACCTTGACCTTCTGGGCCACGGTCAATTGACTTGACTATTGTCTCAAAAACCATTAGAGATAGAGCGGCTATGAGCTCATTTTCGACCATTTGCGGCTAAATAGTGTTACATAGGAGGCACCTCGGTGACATTGACCTTTAGGGTCACGGCCAAGGTTAAAAACATGGAGTTGACTATTATCTCGAAAACGGTTAGAGATAGAGCGATTTTGAGCTCATTTTTTATCTTTGGGCCTAAACAACGTTACATAAGAATTACTTCGATGAGCATGACCTTCTGGGTCACGGTCAAGTTTAAAAACCGGAAGTTAACTATTGACCTTGACCTTCTGCGTCACGAACAAAAGAGGAAGTTGACTATTGTTTCGAAAACGGTTAGAGATCGAGGGATTTTGTAGTCATTTTGAACCCTTTGGGCCAAAGCGATGATAAGGAAGGGGTACTGCATGAGTTTGTAGTTTTTGGTCAAAATTTATTACAAATATTTTAGTGGTTTCTTCAGGTGGGCCAGTTTCGCTATATAGTTGAATTCTGTCTAGTTTTGAAATATCCCTTTTACCTTTAATAAGCCTACCAAGCCACATAGTGCTTTGCAACATAAAGCGACTGACTTGTAGCTTTTTTGCTCTTGTTAGTGCGACTCCAACAAAGTACTTACATCAAGCAGATGGATAGGTATTAGACAATAGGATATTAACCAGTAAAACTGTTTGCAGGCACTACTAGTACTCCACATAGCAAGACAGTAGTTTCACGCAGATAGTTAAAAGAAGAAAAGGATTTTTCTACGCATAGTGGTGTAGAGAAGAAAGCGATGTCTAATTTTATATTAAAATGACTTTTCCCTTAGGCGTAAATATGTCATTTACACTTAAAAAATCTATTTACAGGTATATTATTTTTGAAAGTGGATAGTTAAAGAGAAAAAGGACTTTTCAAGGAACATGGCGTAGAAATTTCTTGTGCGTAAGAAACCGATGTCTCACTTTACTATTTAAATGATGAGCTGCTTCTTCAAAGAAAAGACCTTTTCTATGGCCAAGCTCGTAGATTTTACCTGTGAGTGCAACATCTCTATGATTATCTTCCCAATAGCTGTTTCTTTGTTAGTTGTTCTTCTTTCGAGAGGGAGACATAATGTCTAAAACTGAAATTTAGCTATGCAAAGAAAACTTACGCTCTTGAAGCGACAGTTTTCTCTGCATACCACCCTTATGCCTTTTCTATGGACATGAAAATCTTACAGGTAATGCGTTGAGAGGTAAATTCTACGGGCTTAGCCGTAGAAAAGGCCTTTTCTATGTAGAAACATGCAACAATTATCTTAGATTCCATAGAAAGTAAACTGAGAAAAATGGAGCGTCACTATGCATTGCGAAGTGCTTGACTCAAAAGGAAAACAATCCTGTAATTTTCCAGTATTTCCTACCTTAATGGAGAACATTTCTCGAATTTTCCAGCACTTGCTACCTTACCAAACAGAAACATACAAATAGTTCATCGCTGTCCCCCTGCAGTTAAGGGATTTATGATGACCAAGGTTTTCTCAAAGATATGTGCGATTTTACCCTGGCACCGGTCAAATGACAACTCTTACCTCCAATGTATTACACAGCTTTGTACGAAATTGACACATAATGCATGTACGAGTGATTATATGTTCTGGACTTTAAACGGCTCCAGTTTGTTTAGCTTTATAACAGATACGCTTATAGGAATTTATAACGTAGACTTAATCCTAGAGTGTTTTTTAAGAATTTCTGCTGCTGTTGGATGGCACTACTCAATTTTCCGATAGCACAAGTTGAGGGCAATTTTCGTTTCTTTGGATTTCATTACAGGAGTACATCCGTATTTTCATGATTCAGGTTATTTGATTGCTAAAGGAATGTGTATTATCAATGTCTTCTGAGTATTCGCGGGCTCTTTTGCTCTAAAGACAGCCTTAAAACTTACAGGATGTGCATGTTTCTGATTTGGCATTTTACATAAGGTTCATGAACATTTTTTTTTTATTTTTAGAAGTACTTTGGGACTTTCTGGTTGAAACAGGAGATTTTATGCTTTTAGACCTCTCCTCGGTTTATATACATCAATCGATAAATTTATTTTGCAGTTTTAACATTTACTGTATAAAGAGATCAAATTTACATCAGTTTACAAAAAAAATTTGAAGAGCAGTTTTTAGCTATGTCATTTTCAACATATAACTTGTCAGGACCAGACATTCCAAGGCCAGAGATTCCTTGTAAAGTCTATTAAACTATCGTTGTTCGGGAAGAGCAGGCCGAATACATTTGTCTTTACATTGTCAATACATGTCGCAATAAGAATTTAGTTAGGAATGTTTAGTTGAAACATTTTGAAAGTACAATTAAAATGTGCCACACATATATTTATATATCCCTTGATAGCAGCTGCTTATTAAAAGATAAGGATACGGGTGGGTCATATTTTTCCTTAACTCACTGTGTGAATTTTATTGCGTTGCTTACTTCTCATCCCATGTGCCATGAAAATTGAGATCAATAACGATTTTATGGATTTTTGGGCTGGTTTGCCGGTTAAACAACAACATTCGTATGGTTTTTGTAAAGAAATAATGATGCTAACAAATGATTCTAATATCTATATTTGATCACTGCTGCTACAGAATACACTATGAAACAATATAATTACAAAGCTAATTATTTGTTCAGTATTAAACAACTCTCTAATGCTTATACTCAGTGACGGATTCTAATGCTTATACTCAGTGACGGATTCTAATGCTTATACTCAGTGACGGATTCTAATGCTTATACTCAGTGACGGATTCTAATGCTTATACTCAGTGACGGATTCTAATGCTTATACTCAGTGACGGATTCTAATGCTAATACTCAGTGAGGATACAGACATTTTTTATCAAGAATTAAAATTTATGGGAGGTTAAAGCTTAGCAATCTATTTTTTTTCGATTTTTTTTGGTAGAGCAGAGGGTTGCACTGCTTGAATGCCCTACACCTTGAATACCCCATTTGTAGTCTAATGTTGATTAGGATACTGAGATACTAACAGACACCGAGCAAAAGCAACAGTAATAGAACTAGAGAAGGCACTGTTCTTATATTCAGCTTGGTTGTAAACGTTCAAATACAAAGCATTATTATTGCATGCAATAATTTCATTGAAATCAAGCACATCGTATTTTTACCAAAAAGAACTTCATTAATTGCTAAAAAGTTTCCGGTTACATCTAAGCAATGACGTTTAAGAAAATGGTAACACCGTCATGTAATTAGTTCATCATCAACACATCAAGAATTTTCCATCGAGAACGTCAACGCTTCTGTGGAAATAAAATTAAACAAAGCCATTTACATTGTAAAATAAATTCTTAAACGTATTTTGAAAGGTATCTTCAAAAAGTAAGATTGTTGATATAATTTATATGACAATTTAACATATGTACCACACTGCGCTTTTACCATAGATATATATACCAAGCTCTACGGTAACCTAAAAGAATCTTTGAGTAAAGTAAAATCATTCGTCGTTAGATCATACATGACTGTAATGCTTTAATTGGTCAGTTGGCAATAAAATAATACATTCTATAAATGTCCAAATTTTATTTTGTTATTTAGTTTCAAGTTATATCGGGAAAATCACTTATATCCAAACATGTCTATCAATAAATACCACTAGCTGAACCATTTACATTTATTATAGAATTGCTATTTCTCCATATCATATATCATCTAGCAATTGATTAAATTGCACACTTCCCTGCTGTTAAGGTAATATTGTTCAAGGAATATTGATATATGAAATAGACTTGCCTTAAGCGATATTCCGACTTCCAGCCTTCAATGTTTCAAACACTATACTGAATAATGCTTCCAAAAGCAAACGCCCTGTTACCGGGAAAAACGTACATGTATTTTAATTAAAACATTGATGATGCAACAAATACCACTGTTTTATATCCTAGTCACTTCAAAAAGTAAGTACTGGAAATTATTAATTGGAAAAGCAATTACTGGTATGGCAATTAGTGTATCAGTTATATGTTACAATGTATTTTAGCATTGACCTATCATTGGCTATAAATACATGTAAAATGTAATATTAAACCTTTATTAAATTTTCTTTGATTGTTCTTGGATTGCAGTATAGCGAATTCGTTTGTTATAAAGAACTAACATAAGTCATCTATGTCATTTATGTGAAAAAGCTGCATTTAATCTGTTCGTGGCGCACAGTACCTGAGCCATAGCATTTATCGAAGTAGTTTGACCTTCCTTCATTTGCGTATTGCTTATAAAGTCTCATGTCTGCCTTCACAGCTGCCACTGTACGCGCGTTCCACCACGCAACATTACTCGCGAGATTATGAGGAGAATGTGTGCCCTGAGCAGTGCATCCGACTTCAAGCCACCATTGTTTTAGGCACTCAGTATTGTGCGGGCCAGTTCCAATCGCTAGTGCACAATTACCTGGATAAACATCCATTTATATTAATTGAAACATTGATGATGTTAGATTGTGCTCAATAACATGTGATTCAACAAATAACACTGCTTCACATCATAGTCACTTCAAAAAGTAAGCACTACAAACTATTAATTAGAGAAACGATTACTTGTATGGTAATCAGTTTTGTTAGTTTTATGTTCCAATTAATTTTAGTATCGACCTGTCATTGAATATAAATACATGCAAATATGATATTAAACCTTTATTGCATTTTCTTTCATTGTTCTTGCATTAGAGTAATATCGATTTCTTTTGTTATAAAGAACTAACATAAGTGATCTATGTCATTTATGCGAAAAAGCTGCATTTAATCTGTTCGTCGGGCACAGTACCTGAGCCATAGCATTTCTAGTATTAGTTTGACCGTACTTCATTTGCGTATTGCTTATAAAGTCTCATGTCTGCCTTCACAGCTGCCACTGTACGCGCGTTCCACCACGCAACATTACTCGCGAGATTATGAGGAGAATGTGTGCCCTGAGCAGTGCATCCGACTTCAAGCCACCATTGTTTTAGGCACTCAGTATTGTGCGGGCCAGTTCCAATCGCTAGTGCACAATTACCTGGATAAACATCCATTTATATTAATTGAAACATTGATGATGTTAGATTGTGCTCAATAACGTGTGATTCAACAAATAACACTGCTTCACATCATAGTCACTTCAAAAAGTAAGCACTACAAACTATTAATTAGAGAAACGATTATTTGTATGGTAATCAGTTTTGTTAGTTTTATGTTCCAATTAATTTTAGTATCGACCTGTCATTGAATATAAATACATGCAAATATGATATTAAACCTTCATTGGATTTTCTTTCATTGTTCATGCATTAGGGTAATATCGATTTCTTTTGTTATAAAGAACTAACATAAGTGATCTATGTCATTTATGCGAAAAGCTGCATTTAATCTGTTCGTGGGGCACAGTACCTGAGCCATAGCATTTATAGTAGTAGTTTGACCTTCCTTCATTTGCGTATTGCTTATAAAGTCTCATGTCTGCCTTGACAGCTGCCACTGTACGCGCGTTCCACCACGCAACATTACTTGCGAGATTATGAGGAGAATGTGTGCCCTGAGCAGTGCATCCGACTTCCAGCCACCATTCTTTAAGACACTTGGTATTATGTGGACCATTCCCGCTAACTGTGTTGCAGTTATCTATTCAAGTTTCAGAGTCTTTGAGTTCTATATCAGTGTTATATGTGAAAGATGTAAAACTTTATTGCCAATTTCTAATGTTTGTAATTATAAGATAAATTCATTTGGGATCAAGGTCTTAAGGAAAATTGTACTGCTTTAAGGTCTTTTTCTGTGTCAAGTTGCGAGATGAAGTACAGACAAACCTCCGCTTCCCACACACTTAGTGACAGGATTCCCCGGACACCAGCACTCACAGTCCTTTCCAATAAAACCTTCTCCCGGACAAGACTTTGATAGGCATTGGACTGTAGATCAATAAATAAAATGCTAGCTTTCACTTGACTTAAATTCAATATTTATTATTTTACTCCCATGATTACGTGTAATACTTAATTTTCTTGAGCTCAACCATTGCCAAGAAAACCTCACACGGATGACAGTAAATTGCACACATATTTTAACATTTGTATTGGGCTTTACCATTGCAGCTGTACATGAGGTTAGCCAGCTTGATATCTCTAAAACTAAGTGCATCTGTCGTTCCAATCACATTCTGAAATGCTGGATCTTTTGTCACAATTGTTGGTTGATCATTTCTACTAAAATACTGAAATAAAATTAAGTAATCACTTAAATGAAATATCTAAATAAAGTAAGAATACCTGAAATGTGAACAGTTAACTGTAAAGGGTCATTCATTGAAACAATTTAATTTCACCCGTAGAACTTTTTAACATAATTTTAGCGTGACTAAATACAATTTATTTGAAATTCCATATTTATAAATGACAGCAAATGTTGAACATATCCATGACAGCACATTCTGGAAGCTATGCAAATGCATCGACACCACATACCTTTGGACCATAGTGCATGATGCTGCGGTAATCATAGGGAACACCATGTACATTCGTGTCTTCCGTGGAGTACTTGAGGAAGTTGTCTTGCATTCCAGGTCTTATATTTCTCTCGTGTATCGTCACAAAATTGTCACGGTCTGGTCTCGCTTGCTCGTGGCGGAATCCCAGCGCGTGGCCTAACTCATGTACTACAATACCTTTCTGCAATAGTCATCATAATGACAACTTGATGGCTTAACTGGTTGATTTTATTGGGAAAGAAATATGTTAAATTCTTTACGCTATGTGCTTTGCAGTACATCCTATCATAAAAGCACTTCATTAACACAAGATAGCTGAATAGCGAAGTAAGGGCAGTTGATCAACTTTTTACTTCTTTCGCGCTAGAGGGAGTGGATCAACTTCCCTTATGCATATCCGTGCTTTCCCTACTACTTACACAGCAGAAAATACCATATCTTGAAGAATATTTGAAAGTAGTTCAGACAAATTTCATTTCTTACAACAATTTTAATGATGTCGGTCTGCTTTTGTCTTAACTAACTATAAATGAATATGAAGCATGTCTTATCTATCCTTACTTTGTAAAAAAATATATTTTTTTCATCACACAATACTTTATGTTGATAATAACAATCAGTTCTGATGTAAAAAACGCGTGAGCGCCTATAAAACTGTGGCAACTATACATTCTCTATATAAATAATGCGTAAGTAATTAGCTTGCTGCTTACATCTCTGCACCCAACAGCTAGATTGATTGGCTGTCTTCCTCCAATCATTCCAACATATGAGGAGCAGCTATTATTGTGATAAAACGATAAAAATGCATTACAGAGATTCTAATTAGTTTAAAACAAAGTCAATTGATTTTTTAAAATAAAAAAAGTGGTTCAGTGCAATAAAAACTTTATTTAATTCAATTATGTAACATAAAATATCTTTAAGGCACAAATTAGAAATTGTTTGACGTCAATATATATAAATATATATGTGTGTAGGCGTGTCTGTGTGTTGAGCTTACCCGCCTCCATTTTGAAGAAATATGTAATTTCTGTCACTTTCTGTTGCTGGCCGGAAGTCTATACATGTGTGTGTCTCCAGTTCAGTAATTGCCGCGCTGATTTGTGATAGGTCACGTGGTGCTAAACATGGAATATTTTGTGTCAGAAGCAAGAACATTAAGGTTTTCAAGACTGATGAAAAAATGGACTGCACATATTTCGTGCAATATATTCTGAAAACTCCCTTAAATCAAATCCGAATTTTTGTTTTAGACTACAATGGAAGACTAAATTAACTACATTTTAAATACATTTTAATTAAACACATCATCTCACTTCATTAAATGGCAACATGATAAATGCAACAAAACATTAAAACGTAGTAAAAGTATATATTTAAGCTGAAACATACTAAAGACATTTGACAGCATATACGGCACTACTTTATTGGTCCACCTATGACGCAGTGATCGGAGGGCTTTGCGCTTCATTCTTCGTACTCTTGATGCCTGGCCTTGGTTTCTTAAATGAAATATAGATCAAAGCACATACTTCAGTCTTAAATACTACTGTTTTACAGATCCATTCCAATGCATCCGTTTACTTTGTTTCCTAAAGTATAAATTTTATTTGTATTGAAAGCAGACTTAGTTGACCCATCCAGAACTCAATGAAAAAATTCTTAATTCTTCTTTTTGAATGCTTATATGTCATTTCATTTTTTCCATTTAAGTCATCTGTCATTATCTTACAATTCCTGAATTTGCTGCCATTGGTCTTTTGTGTAGAGAATATCAAGCTCTACCAGCACCGTATCACTGTCTTGACTCGCCTCCGCATTCGCACCTTTAAAAAGCCAAATCAAACCGTTATTTACATGTACGTTGTTATCCTCTCTCTCTCTCTCTTTATCTCTCCTCTCTCTCTCTCTCTCTCTCATGTCATGCTAAAACTCCACAGTAAAAGACAAAGGATAATATGATAGATCAAGGACGTTGGTGTGATGACAAAACGTTAAATTTTCAGGTCATGTTAAAATTCCTTAGAAGAAATACAAAGGATAAATATTGTAGAAGAAGGATGTTGGCTCGGTGGCAGAACGTAAACTTTTCCCGTCATGTTAAAATTCCACAATAAGAAGACAAAAGTTAAAAACTTGGGAGGAAGAAAAATTCTTAAAACTATAAGCTACAACGCTGTCAAAACATTCTTCAAAAAATCCGGAGAACTGCACACAGGCAAAACGGTAAGAGGCAATAAAAAGTTTCTTATCTGCTTTCCGTCAACAGCGACATTCACAAGATCCTGATACATTAAACAAAATACTGAAATTCTATGAAAACAGTTCAATATTTATGTTCTGCAGAACAGGATACAGGTGATTTGAATGCCTTCTCATCATTCGCGTTTGTCTTGGGTGTTTATTTTTCGTTAAGTTCTTTCTTTCTTTAAAAAGAACATTTTTATCAACGTTTCGTTGAAGTAAATAATCCTTGACCTTATTTTCCACCAGTCACATGCACTCACATCCAGGTTAGCGACACGGAATCGACCTTAAATAAACTGCCTTTTTATTTGTGTAGAGTTCTGTCAAACCAGGTCAACTGACAAAGTATCTATCATAGGTCGTGACATTTCATGTCATTACGAAATACATGTTTTCTCCAAAAGCAGGGCTGTCACTTCAAATTTTAAATTTAGATTTAACTTAATATTCTTACTACAAAGGTTTGTTTGCCAAAAGATAGTTTGGTATAAAAATTAAAAGTGTATCAATGAAGAGTCTATGCTTATAGTTTTGTTCATACAAATGTATTCATCTCAGTATGAATATATAATGCATGAGGTTTGCTCTGGCAAGGATGCATTTATCAATATTGTGTGAAAGGGGATACAGATGTTTTAAATCTTGTGTTTTGATGCGTGTTGATCAAATCACAACCCAGTAAAACAACCAAAGTATCTGGGCGGGGGAAGGCGAGAGCGGGGAAGCCATTTTTCGGATTGCTTTTGAAAACTAGATATGAGGAGTGAGTGTATATTTTCAAACATAAAAATAATAATTATAATAATAATAATATTAATAATAGCAGTAACAATAACAATAATAATAATAATAATAATAATAATAATAATAATAATAATAATAATAATAATAATAATAATAATAATAATAATAATAATAATAATAATAATAATAATAATAATAATAATAATAATAATAATAATAATAATAATAATAATAATAATAATAATAATAATAATATTTGCAACCAATCATTCTTTATGCAACTCCCCAATGATACTTTTGTGAAAGACAATTCATTTGAACAAAGGCTGTGATTACAAATCTGTCACCACTGATGCATTAAGAAACATTTAAATATTAGACTGCTAATTAAAATAGAATAATAACATTCGATAAGAACTCACCTGTCTGTTCCGCAGCATTATCAATAATCTCGTCAATGGTCAGACTATGAGAATGTTGTAGAATAACGCACCACATAAATACCAACGAAAAGGCACGCGAAAAAGTCATTTTCAGACTTTTTCTGACAAAAGTATTCCAGGTCTTATTTAGATATCCTTCCTGTCCTTGGTTGAAACAGAAAATGTGTGAATACAATGAAGCTACTTCGCAATAGCAGCAGTGTAAGTATGACCTATTTTCAAGACGTATGGGAGATCAGGAGAGGCTGAAGAGTTTAACTTACTTGAAATCCCATCTGGCTGTGTGTTTGGCATGTGCTTTTTTCTGTGGAAAAATATTTCAATGAATCAGTTTTTGATACGGTTTTGTAACACTTAAAACAAGGCGTTATTGTGCTAGACATTGCGAATGTTTCTCTTCTTTGACTATATTTGCTTTTACCTACTTCTTCTTTCGTGTGACGAGTGTTGGCATCCACGCATCTTCTCTGAAATGCTTTGTCAAGTATGAAACTCAGCACACATATAATAACCATACAGTCTACAAATATTGTTGGCCAAGACCATCTTATGACGATAAAAAATTTCAAAAGCTTACTATCGCGAAAACAACTACACCTGAAGCTTTTTGAGAAAACACGTCGTGAGACTGCTTTTAGTAAATTAAGGAACATTTTACACATTCTACTTCTTAACATTTTTCTCATATATGAAGGCTTATAGTTCGGACTTTTAATCTAAGCGTATACAGAAGGCTCTTAAAACATCATTTTAATATGTCCTCGCCCTTTAATATGTATGCCAGCACACCTAGCAAGTGCCACCAAAACGCCTGTGTATTGATCTTTTTTATTTTCATTAACTTGTGTTGCTTTTACGTCATAATCGTAATGTCTGCAGTAAGAAATATTGTATATACTAGCTTAGCTCAAGCAACGTGTGATGGTTTAAACTGGCCGAAGAAAAGGTCCTGAATGAAAAATATTATGTTTGTTTCACAACTCACTTAAAATGAGGTTGTACGTTTAGCCGATATGAGTTGTAGTTATTGCTTGACGTTTTATTTGCCATCTTCGAAATTTCATTTAGAATTATATTACTTGAAGTTAGCGCTAAATGTTTATATATTTTATATCATTAAATATTTGGTGCATGCAAGCCCTCTAAGGGCCTCTATATTTCAATGTTTGTGGTTTATCTTATAATTAGGCGGAAGTAGTGTTAGATGCGAGAAGGCATGTTACAAAATAAAACGTAAAGACACATAACGCAGATTTACTTCAAATACGGTGGTTACATGGGCTATTGGGCTATACCAATGGCTTGGGCTCAGAGAGAAATACATTAGATGATATTACTACATTGTCGATTACATAACATGACATTTTAATTTTGTGATTTGTCAAAATAAAAAACACTTCTGTTAAAAAACACTAGTTCCTCCTGTATATTTACTTAAATGCATTGGAACCTCACCCTGAGGATAGGGAAGGTCAGGAATAAAACTTGCTTCCAAGTTTCAAGGTATGAGCAGAAGTTTGTCTACGATTTTTATATTTTATTTCGTCATAGAACTGGTTTAGACGGATCCAAATTGCTTTGCAGTACCAAAATACCAGATATACTTATATATATTTCTGACGTTGTTACAAAACAAAATTTTAGCGGATATTATACGTGTAAAATAAGTGGGCAAAATGGGAAAGCTGGGTGCAATATATGTGTATTTTGGTCGTATTGCTCATCGATAATGCGCATAAAATACGCATATTTTCCCACGGAAAAATTTATACGCATTTTACACGTAATTCCCACCGATTATTAAACGCCTTTTACACGGGTTTTTCCCACCGATATTAGACAGATTTAACGCATTTTTCAAACTTATTTTATATGCATTTCTGAGTTTGCCCACCAATGTAATGACCCAGATAGCAGTCCCACATGTATAATGCACATGAATCTTTATCACTATAGTGCAGTTATCCTTAAATTTTCAGCATAACAATTTTAGTGCAATTGGTATTCTCATGTCTGCCTTGTCTAACTAACTATTATACTTAGAAAAAAGGCAACCCCCACCAGTATTTAGCAAAATTTAAATATATTATCGCTCAATGGCGGTTGTTTCCGGTCTGCGATAATAGGTCCACCTTGCAAGACTACGCATAATATGCGTATATTTTCCCATGCATTTATTACGTGGAAATTTTCACGTGTATTATTATATACGCGTATTTTACATGGGAATACCCATATGGGAAATCCCAGGTTGAAAATATGCTTAATGTGCATCACACATTGCACGCATAATATGCATGGGAGAAAATGTGTGTAATAAACGTTCTTAAATATACGTCTTATATACGTGAGTAAAAATGCGTTTAATATGCATTTCAAATGTGGGCATCTTTTTTACCATGTAAAATATATGAATAATATGTGTCTCTAGATACGCGTACAATGTGCGTAAAAAAATAAGCGCATTGAAAATGGGCATATATTTTCCTGCGTGTTTTATATGTGTAATAAACGTTCCTTGATATGCGCATATTATACGTGGGAAAATACACGTGTAATATGCAGGATCAATATGGGTATCTTTTTTCCCACGCATGTTATACGTATAATATATGGTTCTAGTAAGAGGGATATTTTTATATGTAATTTATGCGTTTATTATGCGTCCGAGAAAAGATGCCCATTTTTCCCATGCATTTTAGATATTAAATACGTGTAATCTACGTATACTGTTTTTTTTGGGTAGATGTAAATTTAATCCTAAAGCGTCTTGTTTGTTCGCTACAAAAGCCCTGTGAAAGAACATAGCCTTAATATACATGTAGTTTGATGAATTGGTATGATGCAATAAGATGTTTCACTATGACTCTATTTTTCCGCCATCATCATGTCACTCCAACCGTTATTACGATCAGGAATAGAAAGACCGAAGGAATATCGTAGCTCGTCTACCTGGTCTAATTTTTTAAACATTCTGTAACATTTTATATGCAAAAACGGACATTGAAATTTGGCTTTGAAAACCATATTTAAGCATACGTTATGATAGCTCATAGATTTACTGCCTCGGCCTATTAGTCAATTCGGTGTGTAAAGTATTGCCTGAGTATGGTATTTGGTGTGGCTATGTTATCCCCTTCCACATTTGAATGAAACGCCATTTTTATTCAAATCATAAATGAGTAAAAATTATGCATATTTGGTTTGCAGGCCATCGCTCTTTTTTTAATTATTCCTTTTGATGCAATTATATTTTCTATTTACTTTCAAAACAGGTTAAAATATATTTCCAAATGTGAATTCTGTGCTTCTTTTGTTTCTTTTTCATATGCCATTTGGTATTTTCACTAAATTGACAAAAAAGAAAAAAATCGCTAAGATAACTATTTGCTACAAGATTGTTACAAGATTGCCACATTAATGCTAATGGCATTTATAATAGCTTTCGCTCGGGTTCCATTGGTTATGTGAGACACAGTATTAAAACTGGTAGGAAGAGTGGAGCTTTCTGCTGTTACCTGAGTGGGGAGTGGGCATCCGTACACTTCCTTTATAACGTCTACTTATACCCGTTAGACGTCGAGAGACTGACATATAGCCCTTTCAGAAAAGCTCACCACCTAGGCAGCGACAGTCATTAGGTATAATAGAAATATGGTAATAGGCTAAATCACGAATGAAAATACCGTCGAAATAATGATCACACCTTACCCCTAACTACAAATTTAGAAATGTTACCCTTTTTGCTGTGAAAATGCCACTGTTCGAGACTAAACGTCCTGTTTTTATGAATTTGAATGTTATTTTTTTTTGGTCTTTTGCTTACACGCACCAAATCATTTAAGCACCAAAAGATAAGGATTAACTGCATTTATCGGCTTGTATTTGGGGTGATTTAGGGTGATGTAGGGTGATGTAGCAGCTTACATATTGCTAATGCAATTGATATTTTAAGTGACAGACGATTGAACACATAAAAATAATGTCACATGAATTGCTTTTCCTATACACATATATAAAATTGTGTGACATTTATGTGTTTTTGCATAAATGCTGGCATCACCGCGTAAATAAACTGACATATTTGTTTATGTAATATTACGGACGGGTACAACTGTACAGCACTGTATTTGTAAGAAATAAGTCCGGATGTTCATAAGCGAGATGTCATTTATTGGAGAATTAATATTTTTGCAGTATCTTTTCATGTACCTTACATTACAGACAGATATGGCTGTAGAGTACTGTTCAGTGAGAAGTGTTTATAAGCAGCATGTCATATGTTGCCGAATTCATGTCTTTTCAGTATCTTTTCATCATGTTTTCATGTAGTTCATTTTCTATGACGTCATTAATCAGGACCAAAAACATACTCCGAAAATTAATATCCTTTGAAATGGTACATATTGATTTTATTAAAAAAAGGCACTGTTTGATTTCATACTTTGAGCATTGCACTTAAGACGTGCTCGAAGTTTTCCAAGTTACGGTGACTCCTCGTATTAAGCAGGCAACCCAAATGTTTTAAGTCATGGGGACTCCTCGTAAGCATGTATTAAACAATCCCTATTTAGGTAGACACTCAAGACCGTATTTCAGTCATCAAGAAATGGAAGAAAAAACAATGGTTTTACTTTCGGTGACCAGAAAGAAAATTTTGCTCGACCCAAAATTAAGATTAATTTGAGTCAATTTGATCTTGTTCTCTCTAGCATTGTTATACAAATTCACCTATTGGAAAAACAAAGTTCTGGATCTACGTAAAATCTTCACCCCATTATGATGTTCTAAAATTTTCAACATGAAATGTCTCGAAGACAATTTGTGAGCAAAATATGAGCTTTTCTCAGCAGTCCTCTGGCTACCTTTCTTTACATGGGGCATCTTACGAGTCGGCGTATTTACTTCGCTACATTCAGTAAGCAAAACACGTAATGCTTCTTTTTTTATTTGAAGAGAAAGTCCATCTCCAAAGAGCTTGCCATTTTTGATATAGGACACAGTTAATCAATAACCTTAGATACATGGTGGTGCAATATATGCATATGTAAACCGAGATTTATTTCTGTCATTCCACTCTGTCAAGTCGACCAGAGTTTACAAATTTATTGTTATCAAATAACTCTTACTAATGAAAATATAAAACAAACTTAGATGCACAGGTGAAGAAATTATGTAAGAAGTATAAACACAAGGAACACATACTGCCTTTCATACTGCCTTTCATGCATAACTTTTTTGCTGTTGTAGATAAGACAAAATATAACATTTCAGTTCAATATTGTTATGACTATTTTGCGTAGATACAACAAAAGCGCGATGAAATCTGTGTACCTGTGGAACCTTTAAATTTAGTCCCTTGCCTTCTCAAGCAATTTAAGGTAGTGTACTTATAAAAATGCTATTTCGTTATATTTTGTATGCTACGCTCTTTGTAAGCAATAGTCTTTCACGATGTGCTGTTCTGTGTGAAAGCATGTTTTTGGGTCATTGACAAATGATATGTTCTTTATTTCCTCGATAGTGAAAATTCAACATACTATATACGTCATGCATGCGTCATATTGTGAGAAACATTATATTCGAAAGAGATATATTGCGATACCAAGAACCAATTTCCTGACAGTACAAGTAAAAGCTGTTCCGCATTACAAGCGTGGTACATCAGTGCTGTTTCATTTTTTGCAGCATAATATTGCAGGTAGATTTTACCATTTTGGCCTTCTTCGTGCGAAAGTATTGCATTACCTGGCTGTCATTATCACTGAATTTTGTTTGTATAATACATATAATTTAAAGTTTATTTATAATGTAGTGCTTGGGTAAGAGAAGGTTGTAGTGGTGGATGGAATGTCGATGCTATTCGATTCACTAGAAATACAAATACCTGTAAAATTTTACAATAAATTCATAATTCATTACACCATAAATATCGTGTGCCAGAAACATTTATCTGCGAACTAATGTTTTTACCTAGGAAGTGTGTGCTATAATTTCTCATTCCATTTGAAGTTTTCATAAAAAGATTTGCAATTGCATGGGATTTACTCCAGAAGTTAAGTAATATGGTTTATGTGGCTTTCTCTTGTACTCTATTCTGCCATTGTGGCATTGCTTGTCATGGACAAAACCAGCTCTGTAGAGCAAAAACAACATAAAGACAATGTTTTAAGAAAGAAATGTCGAAAAAATATATATTAAAAAACAGTTAAGGTTTAAGTAAGTTATCAATTAATTATTGTCTCATAAAATAAAAGAAATGCAAAAGCTCAATTAACCTTTGATTTAAAATATAACATTATTCCCATCCTTATTAGATGAATAGTGTTCAGCTGTCGCATTATACAAAATAGACTATGTTTTCATCGGGGGCCAAGATTTACTAAAGTATTCAATGACAGGAGAACAGGTATATTGATTTGTATCTAGATCTGACATTTTTACATAATTTGGAATCTTTATTTTTCCATTTTAATCCACCCTATATGAAATGAAATAATCTTATGGCACTGGTCTTAATTGATCAAGTTTATTAAAAACATTTGCTAAAATTAGTCGATAGAAAATACCTGAGCCGTAACATTGTGTAGGATAATTATCTCTTCCTTCATCTGCATACTGCTTGTAGAGCTTCATGTCAGCCTTGACAAGAGTCACATTACGACTGTTCCACCAGTCAACACGGTGCACGAGATTGTGGGGAGATGATGTGCCCTCTGCAGTACAGCCAACTTCAATCCACCATTCTTTTAGGCATTTAGTGTTATGTGGTCCACTCCCGATGACTTTTGTGCAATAATCTGGGGAAATTTAAACTCTTCCTTTATTGAGCAATAATTATCTTAAGTAGTCTTAAATGGTAAAGTTTCATTTGTTGCAGATATGTAGATGCAGATTATAAAATGAGATTTATATTATATCTCTTTAATATTCGAGGGTTTGAAATTAGATGTATTCCTGCTGTATATTTAAAATCTGTGTTTTATAAATGATAGGTCCTATTATGAGTTTTGAATTGCAATCTTTCATTGTTTTTTTTAATATTTATTTTCATACAACAAAAAGCAAGTGAGCTTTTTTATTTTGATCTTCCGGCAAAATAATCATTAAACATGTTTACATATTGCACAGAGATATCCCTCTCAAAATGTCATCAGAGATTGCATACCTGATCCAAAGCATTTATCGAAGAAACTGAGAAATGCTTCGTCTGCATACTGCTTGTAGAGCGCCATGTTAGCCTTGACAACAGCCACAGGCTGGCCGTTCCACAATGCAACCCTACTTCCATCACTATGAGGAGACGACATACCCTCAGCAGTGCAGCCCACTTCAATCCACCATTCCTTCAGGCAATTAGTGCTGTGTGGACCACTTCCAGTGGCTCTGGTACAAAAACCTGGGCATATTTATTGCACAACTGTTAGGATACTTGTCTACATTCCCATTTACAAGTACATTGTTCACCAGCAAAATACACAACATAACTGAAATCTGCTGTTGTTATCCGACTTCTGTAATATGTTATGCAATTTCAATATATTGTTAATTAATAAGTATAAAAAGTCTTTAGATGTGAATTCATTTGGGTAATATTTGCAACAAAAGCTCTCCTTACTCGTTGTTTTAGCCTCCAGTCAAATATAAAACAATAACCATTCAAAATGCCACTTCTCGGATATCTATTTTTGGCAATCAAATTTTTACTGGTATCCCTAGTCATGCATTTTGCTCATATAAAGCTGCAAAATCTGAAAGTAAATCTAATTAATACCCTATAACAAGGAATTGTGATAGTAGTTTAAAATGTAAATATATTTTTGACTTTGATGCGTTTCTAATTTAAGGTCAAGAGTGTGCTTTTCATCAACTACCTGATCCGTAGCATTTCTCCCCGAAATTTGGTCGTGCCTCATCTGCATATTGCTTGTAGAGTGCCATGTCAGCCTTGACAACAGCCACAGTCTGACCATTCCATAAAGCAACCTCACTTTCATCGTGATAAGGAGATGATGTACCCATCGCAGTACAGCCGACTTCAAGCAACCATTCTTTCAGTACTGTTAGGGCCATTTCCACTAATAGTTGAACAGTTTCCTATAATTTGATGTCATAATATCATTTTTGAAAACATTATTTCTCTGAAGTTGTGTATAGGTTAACAGCTTTGCTGTTTAGTTTCATCAAACAATGTGTACTGGTGAATGTAAAATATGTAACATTTCAGAAATATAAAGCAAATCGTATGTTTAACAAAATAAATTGTTAAAATTGTAATTTCAAACAGAACGAAATATCAAAGGCTCATATATTCGAATACCTGTGCCATAGCATTTAGAGAAGTAATTTGGTCGCCCGTCATCTACATACTGCTTGCCTCATGTCATCCTTGACTGCTGTCATGGTGAGCGTCTTCCACCTAGCAACATTACTTTCCTCATTATCAGGAGACGCTGTGCCTTGAGCAGTGCAACCAGCTTGATGCCACCATGCTTTCAGCATCAGAATGATAGGAGACCATAGCATTTAGAGATGTAAATTAACCATCCTTCAGTAGCGTACTGCTTATGGAGCTGCATGTCATCCCTGACCTCTGCCACCGTGAGCATGTCCCACCAAGCAACTTTTATTTTGTCATAATAAGGAGATGACGTGCCCTTAACTGTGCAGCCGGATTCAAGCCACCATTCTGCCAGGCATTTAATATTATGTGGACCATACCCGCTAACTCCAGAACAGTTCTCTGGGTATAAATATCATAACGTTTAATAATAAACTGTTTATAACTCGCCTTTGTAATTAGAATAATCATTCATTTTTGTGAGTCAGTTGAGTCAAATTTAACCAGCGATAAAGTTTTACATTGACCATGCTTCGCCGCAGTGGAAGAAATAAAGCTTCTGAAATTAATGTAAAGATTTTCTGGTGAATTTTTGCAAGACAATGTTGACGAAATGAATATGGTACGTGGTAAACAATTATAACATTAGGTAATACTTAAAATAACTAGCACTGATTGAAGATTGGTTTGAACGTCAGAGCACTGCAGAAAAATAAAATGCAGACAACCTTTGCTTCCTGCGCATGCGTAGATAGGGTTTCCCGGACACCAACACTGACAATCTTTTCCGACGAAACCTTCCCCAGGGCACGTCTTCGAAACGCATTTATCTGTAGTAGTATATATAGTATCCCAGAATCAAAACAAAAATTCAATAATGTAGTATGACCGTGTTAAGAGATAGCTGTATTATTATTATGACAAAAGAAATTAACTTTATTTCACAGAGAGAAAAGAAAAGAAATTAGAAATAGACAGAGTTGATATTACGCATGATGTTGTACGATGCAGAAGGTATTTAATCTATTGAAACTACCAAAGTACCATATGCAAATCTTATATCATAATAGCCCTACTTCAAAAGTGAATAAAAGTATCGATTACACATTATCGATTACACATTATCGATTACATATTACCGCTACAATTGTACATGAGATTTGCCAGCTTTATATCGCTAAAGCTGAGCATATCCGTATTTCCTTTCATATTCTGAAATGATGGGTCTCTCGTCTGAATTGTTAGATTTTTGCTGAAATACTCAATATATCAATGATATGTTAACAGAGAGTCTTATGGCATCAATATGTACTTCTTTAAAGATATTTAATATTTATATTTACAAATAATGGTTCACGTTGTAGACACATGATTCCATGCGCTACTCTACCGACAGGTAGCTTTTGCGTTTAACTGGTCTAGAAATTTCAGGGCTAGGAGGACTACATTTGGCGGAGGTAAATCATGTATTTAGTTGATCCTTTTCCAATATTAGACAGGAATTTACTTACATGTGTACAATTACATTTCGTGTTACGTCACCGAAGCCCATGTATGAGATAAAGACACCACAAAGGGCACTGGTGACATACTAACCATTCTGTCATCAACAGTACAAAAACAGGGTTTGTATACCTTAAGATTATTACGTCACATTGGTGACATACTGACCATTCTGTCATCAACAGTACAAAAATAGGGTTTGTATACCTTAAGCTTATTACGTCACATTGGTGACATACTGACCATTCTGTCATCAACAGTACAAAAACAGGGTTTGTATACCCTAAGCTTATTACGTCACATTGGTGACATATTGACTATTGTGTCATCAACAGTACAAAAATAGGATTTGTATACCTTAAGCTTATTACGTCACATTAGTGACATACTGACCATTCTGTCATCAACAGTACAAAAACAGGGTTGTATACCTTGAGCTTGTGACATACTGACCATTCTGTCATCAACAGTACAAAAACAGGGTTTGTATACCTTAAGCTTATTACGTCACATTAGTGACATACTGACCATTCTGTCATCAACAGTACAAAAACAGGGTTTGTATACCTTAAGCTTATTACGTCACATTGGTGACATACTGACCATTCTGTCATCAATAGTACAAAAACAGGGTTTGTATACCTTAAGCTTATTACGTCACATTGGTGACATACTGACCATTCTGTCATCAACAGTACAAAAATAGGGTTTGCATACCTTAAGCTTATTACGTCACGTTGATAAGACAAAGGTTCAACTCACATTTCCGGGATAATGCATGATACTGCGGTAATCATAGGGTACATCATAATTATCAGTATCGTTCACAGTACACTTGAGGAAGTCGTTAAGTGCTTCTTCTTGTATGTTTTGTTCAAGAATCCGAACAAATCTGTCACGGTCTGGCCTTGAATGCTCATGTCGGAATCCCAATGCGTGGCCTAACTCATGGAGCACCGTGTTTTTCTACAACAGTGATGTTTAATATAAATATCCGGTGGTGGAGCTGATTGTTGTAGCGGCACGAAGACGCGCAACAATCCTCGGGGTATAACGAGCTGAGCAACATTATCAACAATTCGGAATGATATGCAGATGCTATGAGGATTTTACATGTGTGTTAAGGAAGTGGCTCAAGTTATATCAATGTTATTTATAGTAGGAAAGTGGCTTACGTTATCGTAGCTAATATCTAATAGGAAAGCAATGTTATGCTGTTTAATTTGTAAATTTTTTGTTTGTAACCCTCTAATATGCCATGACGTCTGCGTACTTATTGGAAGTTGTGTTCTATTGTCAACTTATGCTCGGTACATTTTCGTTGATCATTATCTATAGATATATGTCATGAAACATTTATAGCATAGCATTTGTAAAATTGTATATCATTCATCTAAAAACAAGTGAAAATTTAAACATTTAACCTTTCTTGAAAATATATCTGAAAACTCATTTGTAGCGTGAGCAGTTGTCATCATAAATCGTGAGGCATATCAGAAAATATATCATGAGCATAACATAACAATCTGTTCTATTGAACGAAAATTTTCATTTGTTTTGTTTTATTTGTTGTTGATTCCTAAAAATTTCTGAATTGTTTCTTGACTCTGAAGAAAATTGTGCTGAAATGGCTATAAGACTTGACTTTTCTACACAAATTAGAATAAAACTTGGCTTGTTACTTACATATCTACACCATTCAGCCAGTTTTATTGGTGGTTCTCCACCAATCATGCCAATATATGATGAACATCTAAAATTATTATAAATTGATAGCACTGAAAATTCGATTTGGATATTAGAGGAAGTTAATGAAAGAGCGGTGACCATTACCATAGCAAAAATGCGCAACATAACGCTGTGAATTCAACATAAATAAATAACTTTTTATAGTTTATTTAGAAATAATGCGACACTGCAAATTGATTGACACTTGCCATCAACACCTAAAGTCAGTGGTTACATCTGCATGTGCACGTGCCATGAATATTAAATAAATGTTTACTTCTATATGTGTACACCTTGAACTTACTCGTCACCAATTTGAAGAAATATGTAATTGGAGTCATTTGGGGTAGTTGGTCGGAAGTCTATGCACGTATGCAGCTCCAGCTCAGTAATTGCCGCATTGATTTCTACCAACTCACTTTGTGCGAAACATAGATAATTGGAGGTTATATAGTTTATAAAGAAAACTTGTGTTAAGAACGCAGCAGAAAGGTGTGTTAGAGCTGAAAACAAGGAGGGGAATATCCGTGACCTTGAGGTGAAAGCTATGTCACAACCTCCTTTAAAATTAAAAAGTACATAAACGAAATATCTGCCAATTTCATAAACATACAAATGCATTAATTTAAACAATTACAAAATATTAAATATGTTACAACAAACATACATACAGAAATCGATGGATAGCTTATACGGCACTACGTTATTGGTCCACCTATATACCAATATACCTATATACCAATTAAAGTAGGCATCTTTAGGACATGTGTTGCGATTCTATGTTTTATGTCATATTTTGTTTGCAAGCTTTTATTAATATTTTGTTGTTTACTGTATTTATTTCATAATCATTGTATTCCGTAAGTTGTACGAGTAAGTGCAAGTGTAACATGTAAATGTGATATGTGAATGTAAATGTAAATCCGAAATATATTTAGCTAGACAGAGAATTAATGCTGGAGGGCTTACTTTTTATTAATTTACAAATCATGGTGGAAATACATATATAATTTAGCTGATATATTTGCTAACTTGAATAAAATTAATTAATTTAATTGACCCATAAAATAACTCAAAATGTCTTTAGCACATCACTACATTCATTTTATATAAATTTGCGTTCACGAAAGTGTACACTTTCGCATGAACAAAACAATTATGCGTGATGTCATTAATGTCACATACTATCTTACCATTCTTTAGTTTGCCACGTTTCATCTTTGGTGTAGAGGATGTCGAGCTCTTCCAACACCGTATTATTTCCCAAATTTGACGTAAAATTCCCATGTTAAAACAAATCAGTCATTAATTAATTAATTTTAATATGCTATTGATCTGCATACTATTTCTTGTTGCTTGACGTGTATTTTGAACGTATTCGCATATTACGTTAGCTCAGTTCACAGTTGTCGTTTTACTGAGTCGGATCGGGCATTGGCTTTGTAAGTTTTTTTTACATCCGGTCTGGGATGGTAATCTATTGATTTATTATCGATCCAGTCGCCTTAGCCTAAGCGACAACACAAAGTAAGGAAAGCTATTCTGGAATAAACACCCTTTGGGTTTTGCCAGCTATCTTTACAAGACATGTCTCACTCATGGGAAAATACTGGAATACATAAGTGCTTTGTCATCGCAACACACCGGTAAATAACCTCCAATCAGGTCAAATATTGCTTGATATAAATGAGAAAATACGAATATTACAAGAAGATTTGTTTATTGACCGCGGGCTTTGAGAAACGCACAGCACGAACCCGAAATGTCATCGTTATATTTTTCTCTTGGACAGGATTATTATCAGCATAGAGAATTTTTCTCGAGCTGCCGTTCTATTGGAAAATGTAACCGGTTCCCATCATACTTTTTAGTACCTGACTTCACTTCGGTTTAAGAACCTGGGATCACGCGATATTATGGTCCCACCGCAGTCGTTATGAAACTGATGACCTCTGAAAAATATGTTTGTTACGCACAAGCGATATTTTAAAAAGTAGTTCCTCTCTTTTATTAGTATCATTTCTGTGAAGTATCCAGTAGGCTTTCCGATTAAAAACATGTGATCACAAATAGCATTTACGTAGGGGTTAGCTTTTAGACAACAACGCAAGGGGTAAGATTTCTATTTCAAATGCGCTGCTGTTTTACAGCCAACCTCTACGATGGTTTGGTAAGCAGATTTTGTCAGAGGTCAGCTATTATATTGCCAAGGTCAAGTTCAGTAACGTATTTTGTGTCACACCTGAGTGCCCTGTTCCATTTATTACATGCTCTTTATTAAGAGTTTATGCTTTGCTACGAATTCTGGTTGTTTATTTCTTCCTTGTTTTTTTTTTGTTTCTTTTTTGTTTTTTTTTGTTTTTTTCGTTTGTATATCGGTGACCTTGACCTCCTCCGTCATGGTCAAGGTAAAAATAAAAAAATGACCATTATTTCGAAATAGGTTAGAGATCTTTAATGAGCTTTTTTTTTCGACCCTTTGGGTCTGAAAGACATTGTATGAGAAATTTCTCAGTGACCTTGACCTACTCCGTCATGGTCAAGATCAAAAACCGAAAGTTGTCCATTGTCTCGAAAACGGTTAGAGAAAGAGCGATTTTGAGCTTGTTTTCGAACCTTTCGCCCTGAAAGACGTTATGCAAGAAGTACCTCCGTAACTTTGACCTCCTCCTTCATGCCCAAGGTCAAAAACCGGAAATTGACCATTATCTCAAAAACGGTTAGAGACAGAGCGATTTTGAGCCTTTCTTCGACCCTTTGGATCCAAAAGACGTTATATAAGAGGTACCTCGGTGACCTTGACCTCTTCCGATATGGTCAAGATTAAAAACCGACAGTTGACCATTATCTCGAAAACGGTTAGAGATTTTGAGCTTATTGTTTAGCCTTTCTGGCTAAAAGACTTTATATGACAGGTTCCTCGGTGACCTTTACTTCCTCGGTCATGGTCAAGGGAAAAAAAACAAAAATTGATCAATATCTCGAAAACGGTTAGAGATAGATCTATTTTGAGCTTATTTTCCTTTGGGCCTAAAAGACGTTATATAAGAGGTACCTCGGTGACCTTGCTGTCCTCCGTCACGTTCAAGGTCAAAACCGGAAGTTGATCATTATCTCGAAAAAAAAACACAATTTGATTATTTGTACCCAAAAGAGATAATATTATATTTACTTCGATGTTCTGGTTCAAGATAATAATTCGGAAGCTGATGATTACGTCGAAACACTGGAAAATGTCTTTGACCAGATAGATTGTACCATTGCAAGTTTGTGCCATTTCGCTACGTATAGCGAAATTCGGTCTAGTTCTAGAAACGATTCTGAAAGTAAAGAAAAATATATTGCTTGGCATTCGTAAATATTGGTCTTCCTGTGAATCCCTGGCTTTGGTTTCCAATAACGTTCTCTGTCTGTCTGTCTCTTTGTTTGTTTCTTTCTTTCTTGCATTCTTTTTTTCTTTCTTTCTATTTGCCCTCTCTCATTCCGTTTTAGTTTCTTTCTTTTCCTCTGTATCTGTCTGGGCCTCTCACTCTCACACCTCCTAAAACTAATAAAATAACCAAGCCGATTTCGTTACCTGGTCTGATTATGACGTCAAAGGTCAACACTTTTTCACGTGTGTCATCTTACCATGGCCCACTCTGTGTATACCCTGCTCCACGTTTCTAGCCCCAGCTCTTTTGGAGGAGGAAAAATGAGGAAGATAACGAAAAAAGAAACAAAGAAAAAAAACAGAATGAAAATGAGAGAACTTTCGCAATTTCTAGTAAGACAACAACTCCCCAAGCGCAACATAATGAAGAAATCGAGGTCTGTGAAAGTCATGCGTTTCATTTCCACAACTGGGGCCTTCTCTTTGGGCCCTTTCCCCACTTACCCGACCTTCCCGCAGAATTCGTAACGATCTCTGTTACGGACCTCGCCTCCGATTGTTTTATAACGGTACTGCACATAAATACCAATGTAATGCTCAGTATAAGTATCATTGTCGGCCCTTTCTTATCTGTACTTATTCCAAATAGAATGAATCTTTCAAGCTATGGTTTGTAAACTGATATTTTCATTTCTGCTTATAAAGTGCCATGTTGTCACATTTGTTAGGTGCAAAGTGCACTCAGCTGGTATGGATCCTGCTGTACAGAAGGATTCCGGATCTAATGCCAGATGTTGTGCTTCTCAAACGCAATATGAGTGTTGGAAGGTCATGTAAATAAGGACACTTTTTTTCTTGATTAAACGTTTATTATTAATCCAGATCCAGTCTTACCATATTCTGCATTACTTATCACTAAAATTAGCATGACTATGAAGAGCAGAATCTTAAAACTATTATTAGAGCATTATTACAGTAATCCCGAAACCCCCCTTCCCACACACCCAACACCCCCCCCCCCACACACACACTTTCAGGAATTTCTTGTAATTGCCACAACTATCTCTAACTATTCAAGCGTTGTTGTTGTCATTGCCATATCGTGGTAACCATGGGAACAGGTTGACTGGATTCATTTAGGCATAAAACCACGTGTTACCTCACGCAGTACTGATAAAGAGGTACCTAAAATGAAAGCATCCAATCAGTGAAACTGTATACTTTCATATGCATCAAACAGAGTGTTTTACGCCTATTATGAACAAAGTTAAAAACAAAACAAATTTAATCAAGGAAATCACTTCGTCTTGGTTACCATGGTTACCATATTTGCCATCAGAAAATAGTCATGATGAGCTTTTGTGTGCAGCAATCAGCGTGTTTCTGCACAAAACATTAACCAAGTATGGTCCAAACAAAATCATCTAATCGAATTAAAGCCTTTAAGTTACCAGGGTAACAAAGACGGAATAACTTTGGTAAGCTTAAGTGTTTAGGCTTTAGGTTCTAGCAAGGACATAAAACTGTTTCAGAATAATTTAAGAGTTGAATCTTGATTTTAAAAGTTGCTGTAATTGTCATACCGAGGGACAGTCGGAGAAGGGAGGGAGGAAGGGTGGGAGGGGACAACAAAAGCAGCAACAAGAACTTACAGACGTCTATATTCATTGTATCCCGGACAAAATTGCAGGTTAAATAGCTTTGAGCCTGGGTGTAATTTGCCTGTGGTTGGTGGCGACCATCCATTCAAGTCCCGATCGAAAGGGCAAGTTTCTCACGTCTAATAAATATCTTTCACTTACCGTTGAGAAGATCTAATCAATCGTCTTGGCTGAAAATTGAAAAAAAAAAAGTTTAATAATAATAATAACAACAACAATAATAATAACAAAGAATATTTACATAGCCCTCTATCAACATTAGCGCAAAGGGCTTTACAATGTAATACTGGATACAATACAATACTGTTAACTAAAACTATTACGCATGAAATCACTTAGCAACAGTATGACTAGTTCACAATAAAATTAGACTAGAAATTAAAAGATATATCACCAATTCGCTTGTCTAAAAAGCTATGTTTTGGGACTCTTTTTAAATAAATCAATCGACTGGCAATTCTGAAATTCGAGGGACAGGTCATTTCACAGTTTTGGACCAGCATTTGATAAAGCTCTATTTCCATAAGTAGATTTGACCAGTTTTTGATTTAGCAATTTGTTTGCTGTTGATCTAGTGACTTTTTCATGTTTTTTAAAACTGACTAGATGACACAAATACTGCGGTACTTGGTTCTTAATGACATTAAAAATACGCACTAAAATTTTGTATTCAATTCGTTGATTGACTGGCAACCAATGTAAGTCTTGGAGAACTGGCCGAATATGGTTTCTTTTGTGAATACGGCATATTAGTCTGGCAGATCGATTTTGGACAAGTCGTAGTTTAGTCCGCAATTCCTGCGAAACACCAAACAAAAAAGAATTACAGTAATCCAAACGTGAAATCACATAGGCTTGAACTAATGCCTGGGTAGCGTCTTGTGTGAGAGATTTGAGCATTTTTCCGATTGATTTCAGATAAAAAAGACGGGTTGATATTTTCTTGTTCATAAATTTTGACATTTTCAGTCTCTGGTCAAAAACTGTCCCTAATGACTCAACGAATTCACCGGACAAGACTGATCCCCGACACGTACCGAAATAGATGAACAGGTTTTCAGACTATGTGATGATCCAAATAGAATAACTTCAGTTTTGTCATCGTTTACCTGCAAGTAGTTGGCTATCATCCAGTCTCTCATATTGTCTATGCATGAATTTAGCACATCTAGACTGTCAGCATTATCCAGCGCAAGGTATAGCTGGTCGTCGTCTGCATAAAAGCTATGACCAATTGAATGGTTCCGTGCTATGTCACCCAGTGGTGCCGTATATAGAATAAGAAGGATCGGCCCATGGATGGATCCTTGTGGTACTCTTAAAAGAAGGGTGGCTTTATTTGACTTTTGATTGTCAATAAAAACAGTTTGTTGTCTGGCATCCAAGTAGCTTTGTATCCAGGCTAGTGCATTGCCTTGAATACCATATCGCTTTTTGAGTCTATTGAGAAGGATTTTATTATCTATAGTATCAAAAACGTCCGAAAGGTCAAGTAAAACAAGAGCTGATTGCTTTTTATTATCAAGATTATAAAGAAGATCATTTTGAATTTTGATTTGGGCAGTCTCTGTGGAGTGAAATTTCCGATATGTTGATTGCATAGGCTCACATAGGTTGTGTTTTAATAAGAGAGTTTCAAGACTTATCGATACTACTTTTTCACATAGTTTTGATACAAAAGATAAGTTTGAAACATGTCTATAATTTTATAATTTTTCAACATTTCGGGATCCAAGGTAGATTTTTTCAATAAAGGTTTGACTATGGCTTATTTTAAGACGGATGGTATGTTAGAATTTGCTAAAGAAGTGTTGACCATTGAGGTCAGTGGTTTGGCAATTTCGTCAATACACTGTTTTAATAGGTTCGTAGGGATGGGATCTAGATCACAGGTTGCATTGACATTTGCAAAACAAACTTTTTAATCTCATCTTTGCTCGCAGGTTCGAATATTTGCAGGCACGAGTACTGTTCTAATGATAGAATATCAGATCGTAAGGATTACATGTTAGTTAGAGTATCCTGTTTTTCCCGATTACCTGTCGAATTTTAACTATTTTATCTATGAAAAAGTCTAAAAATGATTAGGCAGGTTCACAATACTACTAGAATAAATAGCTTCTGGCTTCCAATTCAAAATTTGCTTTGCATTTGCTCTAAAAGTTCGTATTTTATATCATCAAGTCACTCTTTTTTCAAAATTTATGTTCTCTGATCATGCACAATGATATCCATTTCAAAATATATAATAAAATATTCATCGTTTCGTTATATTTACACAATTTGCATGAGTTAATGAAACATTGCAGCCATACAAGGCGCACACAGCAAAATCCATTGTTGCTTATGGGTATAAGTTTGTATTTTTTCTGGCCCCTTTCGACCCTTTTTTTATATTTTTTTCTTTTTTCTCCTAGTCTTTGCTAGAGGGAGACAACATTTCGCACACGTGTATGGGTGACAAGGACTCGGTAAATCTGAAAACATATTTGACCTCAGAGGCCATAGTCAAGGTCAAATTGAGGTCCAAATTCTTTCTTTCATAAAATGGTTTCCAGAAAACTCCGCCTAGCGTTTGATTCAGCGGAGTTTTATATTTCGTACAATTATAGGCAATCATCAGGTTTCGGTGAAACCGTAAATATTTTAACTTTGACTTCAACGGTCAAGGTCAAAGTGAGGTCAAAATATTTTTGAAACGCCTATTAATCACCATAAAAGTACTCTGTAGGGGTAAACGTTCATCGTGAATCTTCAAACTGAGGGTCAAGGTCAAAGGTTACATGACCTCATGTGCCCTTAACGATAGGCCGACCTATCTAGAAAACGGTTAGAGATTTTGAGCTAGGCTTTTTGGGCCTAGACAATGTTACATAAGAGGCACATCTGTGATCTTGACTTTCTGGGTTACGGTCAAGGTAAAAAGAGAGAGCAATTTTGAGCTCATTTTCGACCCTTGGGGCTTAAACAAGGCGCCACCTACATAAAAGGCACCTCCGTAACTTTGACTTTCTTGCTCACGGTCAAGATCATAAACCTTAAATTGACTATTAACTCAAAAATGCTAGAAACATAGAGATTCTGAGCTTATTTTTACCCCTTTGGAGCTAAGAAACGCCTTACAAATATTGCCTCGATGACCTTGACCTTCTGGGCCACGATCAATTGACTTGACTATTGTCTCGAAAACCATTAGAGATAGAGCTGCTATGAGCTCATTTTCGACCATTTGCGGCTAAATAGTGTTACATAGGAGGCACCTCGGTGACATTGACCTTTAGGGTCACGGTCAAGGTTAAAAACATGGAGTTGACTATTATCTAGAAAACGGTTAGAGATAGAGCGATTTTGAGCTCATTTTTTATCTTTGGGCCTAAACAACGTTACATAAGAATTACTTCGATGAGCATGACCTTCTGGGTCACGGTCAAGTTTAAAAACCGGAAGTTAACTATTGACCTTGACCTTCTGCGTCACGAACAAAAGAGGAAGTTGACTATTGTTTCGAAAACGGTTAGAGATTGAGGGATTTTGTAGTCATTTTGAACCCTTTGGGCCAAAGCGACGATAAGGAAGGGGTACTGCATGAGTTTGTAGTTTTTGGTCAAAATTTATTACAAATATTTTAGTGGTTTCTTCAGGTGGGCCAGTTTCGCTATATAGTTGAATTCTGTCTAGTTTTGAAATATCCCTTTTACCTTTAATAAGCCTACCAAGCCACATAGTGCTTTTCAACATAAAGCGACTGACTTGTAGCTTTTTTGCTCTTGTTAGTGCGACTCCAACAAAGTACTTACATCAAGCAGATGGATAGGTATTAGACAATAGGATATTAACCAGTAAAACTGTTTGCAGGCCCTACTAGTACTCCACATAGCAATACAGTAGTTTCACGCAGATAGTTAAAAGAAGAAAAGAATTTTTCTACGCATAGTGGTGTAGAGAAGAAAGCGATGTCTAATTTTATATTAAAATGACTTTTCCCTTAGGCGTAAATATGTCATTTACACTTAAAAAATCTATTTACAGGTATATTATTTTTGAAAGTGGATAGTTAAAGAGAAAAAGGACTTTTAAAGGAACATGGCGTAGAAATTTCTTGTGCGTAAGAAACCGATGTCTCATTTTACTATTTAAATGATGAGCTGCTTCTTCAAAGAAAAGACCTTTTCTATGGCCAAGCTCGTAGATTTTACCTGTGAGTGCAACATCGCTATTATTATCTTCCCAATAGCTGTTTCTTTGTTAGTTGTTCTTCTTTCGAGAGGGAGACATAATGTCTAAAACTGTAATTTAGCGATGCAAAGAAAACTTGCGCTCTTGAAGCGACAGTTTTCTCTGCATACCACCCTTATTCCTTTTCTATGGACATGAAAATCATACAGGTAATGCGTTGAGAGGTAAATTCTACGGGCTTAGCCGTAGAAAAGGCCTTTTCTATGTAGAAACATGCAACAATTATCTTAGATTCCATGGAAAGTAAACTGAGAAAAATGGAGCGTCACTATGCCTTGCGAAGTGCTTGACTCAAAAGGAAAACAATCCTGGAATTTTCCAGTATTTGCTACCTTAATGGAGAACATTTCTTGAATTTTCCAGCACTTGCTATCTTACCAAACAGAAAAATACAAACAGTTCATCGCTGTCCCTCTGCAGTTAAGGGATTTATGATGACCAAGGTTTTCTCAAAGATATGTGCGATTTTACCCTGGCACCGGTCAAATGACAACTCTTACCTCCAATGTATTTGTCCAGCTTTGTACGAAATTGACACATAATGCATGTACGAGTGATTATATGTTCTGGACTTTAAACGGCTCCAGTTTGTTTAGCTTTATAACAGATACGCTTATAGGAATTTATAACGTAGACTTAATCCTAGAGTGTTTTTTAAGAATTTCTGCTGTTGTTGGATGGCACTACTCAATTTTCCGATTGCACAAGTTGAGGGCAATTTTCGTTTCTTTGGATTTCATTACAGGAGTACATCCGTATTTTCATGATTCGGGTTATTTGATTGCTAAAGGAATGTGTATTATCAATGTCTTCTGAGTATTCGGGGGTACTTTTGCTCTAAAGACAGCCTTAAAACTTACAGGATGTGCATGTTTCTGATTTGGCATTTTACATAAGGTTCATGAACATTTTTTTTTATTTTTAGAAGTACTTTGGGACTTTCTGGTTGAAACAGGAGATTTTATGCTTTTAGACCTCTCCTCGGTTTATATACATCAATCGATAAATTTATTTTGCAGTTTTAACATTTACTGTATAAAGAGATCAAATTTACATCAGTTTACAAAACAATTTTGAAGAGCAGTTTTTAGCTATGTCATTTTCAACATATAACTTGTCAGGACCAGACATTCCAAGGCCAGAGATTCCTTGTAAAGTCTATTAAACTATCGTTGTTCGGGAAGAGCAGGCCGAATACATTTGTCTTTACATTGTCAATACATGTCGCAATAAGAATTTAGTTAGGAATGTTTAGTTGAAACATTTTGAAAGTACAATTAAAATGTGCCACACATATATTTATATATCCCTTGATAGCAACTGCTTATTAAAAGATAAGGATACGGGTGGGTCATATTTTTCCTTAACTCACAGTGTGAATTTTATTGCGTTGCCTACTTCTCATCCCATGTGCCATGTAAATTGAGATCAATAACGATTTTATTGATTTTTGGGCTGGTTTGCCGGTTAAACAACAACATTCGTATGGTTTTTGTAAAGAAATAATGATGCTAACATATGATTCTAATATCTATATTTGATCACTGCTGCTACAGAATACACTATGAAACAATATAATTACAAAGCTTATTATTTGTTCAGATTTAAACAACTCTGTAATGCTTATACTCAGTGACGGATACAGACATTTTTTGTCAAGATTTAAAAGTTATGGGAGGTTAAAGCTTAGCAATATATTTTCTTTTTCGATTTTTTTTGGTAGAGCAGAGGGTTGCACTCCTTGAATGCCCTACACCTTGAATACCCCACTAGTAGTCTAATGTTGATTAGGATACTGAGAAACTAACAGACACCGAGCAAAAGCAACAGTAGTAGACCTAGAGAAGGCACTGTTCTTATATTCAGCTTGGTTGTAAACGTTCAAATACAAAGCATTATTATTGCATGCAATAATTTCATTGAAATCAAGCACATCGTATTTTTACCAAAAAGAACTTCATTAATTGCTAAAAAGTTTCCGGTTACATCTAAGCAATGACGTTTAAGAAAATGGTAACACCGTCATGTAATTAGTTCATCATCAACACATCAAGAATTGTCCATCGAGAACGTCAACGCTTCTGTGGAAATAAAATTAAACAAAGCCTGTTACATTGTAAAATAAATTCTTAAACGTATTTTGAAAGGTATCTTCAAAAAGTAAGATTGTTGATATAATTTATATGACAATTTAACATATGTACCACACTGCGCTTTTACCATAGATATATATACCAAGCTCTACGGTAACCTAAAAGAATCTTTGAGTAAAGTAAAATCATTCGTCGTTAGATCATACATGACTGTAATGCTTTAATTGGTCAGTTGGCAATAAAATAATACATTCTATGAACGTCTATATTTTATGTTATTATTTAGTTTCAAGTTATATCGGGAAAATCACTTATATCCAAACACGTCTATCAATAAATACCACCAGCTGAACCATTTACATTTATTATAGAATTGCTAATTTCTCCAAGGACTTTCCTCTCCTTATATCATATATCTAGCACTTGATTAAATTGCACACTTCCCTGCTGTTAAGGTAATATTGTTCAAATAATATTGATATATGAAATAGACTTGCCTTAAGCGATATTCCGACTTCCAGCCTTCAATGTTTCAAAAACTATACTGAATAATGCTTCCAAAAGCAAACGCCCTGTTACCGGGAAAAACGTACATGTATTTTAATTAAAACATTGATGATGCAACAAATACCACTGTTTTATATCCAAGTCACTTCAAAAAGTAAGTACTGGAAATTATTAATTGGAAAAGCAATTGCTTGTATGGCAATTAGTGTATCAGTTATATGTTACAATGTATTTTAGCATTGACCTATCATTGGCTATAAATACATGTAAAATGTAATATTAAACCTTTATTAAATTTTCTTTGATTGTTCTTGGATTGCAGTATAGCGAATTCGTTTGTTATAAAGAACTAACATAAGTCATCTATGTCATTTATGTGAAAAAGCTGCATTTAATCTGTTCGTGGCGCACAGTACCTGAGCCATAGCATTTATCGAAGTAGTTTGACCTTCCTTCATTTGCGTATTGCTTATAAAGTCTCATGTCTGCCTTCACAGCTGCCACTGTACGCGCGTTCCACCAAGCAACATTACTCGCGAGATTATGAGGAGAATGTGTGCCCTGAGCAGTGCATCCGACTTCAAGCCACCATTGTTTTAGGCACTCAGTATTGTGCGGGCCAGTTCCAATCGCTAGTGCACAATTACCTGGATAAACATCCATTTATATCAATTGAAACATTGATGATGTTAGATTGTGCTCAATAACATGTGATTCAACAAATAACACTGCTTCACATCATAGTCACTTCAAAAAGTAAGCACTACAAACTATTAATTAGAGAAACGATTACTTGTATGGTAATCAGTTTTGTTAGTTTTATGTTCCAATTAATTTTAGTATCGACCTGTCATTGAATATAAATACATGCAAATATGATATTAAACCTTCATTGGATTTTCTTTCATTATTCTTGCATTAGAGTAATATCGATTTCTTTTGTTATAAAGAACTAACATAAGTGATCTATGTCATTTATGCGAAAAGCTGCATTTAATCTGTTCGTCGGGCACAGTACCTGAGCCATAGCATTTATAGTAGTAGTTTGACCGTACTTCATTTGCGTATTGCTTATAAAGTCTCATGTCTGCCTTCACAGCTGCCACTGTACGCGCGTTCCACCACGCAACATTACTCGCGAGATTATGAGGAGAATGTGTGCCCTGAGCAGTGCATCCGACTTCAAGCCACCATTGTTTTAGGCACTCAGTATTGTGCGGGCCAGTTCCAATCGCTAGTGCACAATTACCTGGATAAACATCCATTTATATTAATTGAAACATTGATGATGTTAGATTGTGCTCAATAACGTGTGATTCAACAAATAACACTGCTTCACATCATAGTCACTTCAAAAAGTAAGCACTACAAACTATTAATTAGAGAAACGATTATTTGCATGGTAATCAGTTTTGTTAGTTTTATGTTCCAATTAATTTTAGTATCGACCTGTCATTGAATATAAATACATGCAAATATGATATTAAACCTTCATTGGATTTTCTTTCATTGTTCATGCATTAGGGTAATATCGATTTCTTTTGTTATAAAGAACTAACATAAGTGATCTATGTCATTTATGCGAAAAGCTGCATTTAATCTGTTCGTGGGGCACAGTACCTGAGCCATAGCATTTATAGTAGTAGTTTGACCTTCCTTCATTTGCGTATTGCTTATAAAGTCTCATGTCTGCCTTGACAACTGCCACTGTACGCGCGTTCCACCACGCAACATTACTTGCGAGATTATGAGGAGAATGTGTGCCCTGAGCAGTGCATCCGACTTCCAGCCACCATTCTTTAAGACACTTGGTATTATGTGGACCATTCCCGCTAACTGTGTTGCAGTTATCTATTCAAGTTTCAGAGTGTTTGAGTTCTATATCAGTGTTATATGTGAAAGATGTAAAACTTTATTGCCAATTTCTAATGTTTGTAATGTTAAGATAAATTCATTTGGGATCAGGGTCTTAAGGAAAATTGTACTGCTTTAAGGTCTTTTTTCTGTGTCAAGTTGCGAGATGAAGTACAGACAAACCTCCGCTTCCCACACACTTAGTGACAGGATTCCCCGGACACCAGCACTCACAGTCCTTTCCAATAAAACCTTCTCCCGGACAAGACTTTGATAGGCATTGGACTGTAGATCAATAAATAAAATGCTAGCTTTCACTTGACTTAAATTCAATATTTATTATTTTACTCCCATGATTACGTGTAATACTTAATTTTCTTGAGCTCAACCATTGCCAAGAAAACCTCACACGGATGACAGTAAATTGCACACATATTTTAACATTTGTATTGGGCTTTACCATTGCAGCTGTACATGAGGTTAGCCAGCTTGATATCTCTAAAGCTAAGTGCATCTGTCGTTCCAATCACATTCTGAAATGCTGGATCTTTTGTCACAATTGTTGGTTGATCATTTCTACTAAAATACTGAAATAAAATTAAGTAATCACTTAAATGAAATATCTAAATAAAGTAAGAATACCTAAAATGTGAACAGTTAACTGTAAAGGGTCATTCATTGAAACAATTTAATTTCACCCGTAGAACTTTTTAACATAATTTTAGCGTGACTAAATGCAATTTATTTGAAATTCCATATTTATAAATGACAACAAATGTTGAACATATCCATGACAGCACATTCTTGAAGCTATGCAAAGGCATCGACACCACATACCTTTGGACCATAGTGCATGATACTGCGGTAATCATAGGGAACACTATGTACATTCGTGTCTTCCGTGGAGTACTTGAGGAAGTTGTCTTGCATTCCAGGTCTTATATTTCTCTCGTGTATCGTCACAAAATTGTCACGGTCTGGTCTCGCTTGCTCGTGGCGGAATCCCAGCGCGTGGCCTAACTCATGTACTACAATACCTTTCTGCAATAGTCATCATAATGACAACTTGATGGCTTAACTGGTTGATTTTATTGGGAAAGAAATATGTTAAATTCTTTACGCTATGTGCTTTGCAGTACATCCTATCATAAAAGCACTTCATTAACACAAGATAGCTGAATAGCGAAGTAAGGGCAGTTGATCAACTTTTTACTTCTTTCGCGCTAGAGGGAGTGGATCAACTTCCCTTATGCATATCCGTGCTTTCTCTACTACTTACACAGCAGAAAATACCATATCTTGAAGAATATTTGAAAGTAGTTCAGACAAATTTCATTTCTTACAACAATTTTAATGATGTCGGTCTGCTTTTGTCTTAACTAACTATAAATGAATATGAAGCATGTCTTATCTATCCTTACTTTGTAAAAAAAATATATTTTTTTCATCACACAATACTTTATGTTGATAATAACAATCAGTTCTGATGTAAAAAACGCGTGAGCGCCTATAAAACTGTGGCAACTATACATTCTCTATATAAATAATGCGTGAGTAATTAGCTTGCTGCTTACATCTCTGCACCCAACAGCTAGATTGATTGGCTGTCTTCCCCCAATCATTCCAACATATGAGGAGCAGCTATTATTGTGATAAAACGATAAAAATGCACTACAGAGATTCTAATTAGTTTAAAACAAAGTCAATTGATTTTTTAAAATAAAAAAAGTGGTTCAGTGCAATAAAAACTTTATTTAATTCAATTATGTAACATAAAATATCTTTAAGGCACAAATTAGAAATTGTTTGACGTCAATATATATAAATATATATGTGTGTAGGCGTGTCTGTGTGTTGAGCTTACCCGCCTCCATTTTGAAGAAATATGTAATTTCTGTCACTTTCTGTTGCTGGCCGGAAGTCTATACACGTGTGTGTCTCCAGTTCAGTAATTGCCGCGCTGATTTGTGATAGGTCACGTGGTGCTAAACATGGAATATTTTGTGACAGAAGCAAGAACATTAAGGTTTTCAAGACTGATGAAAAAACGGACTGCACATATTTCGTGCAATATATTCTGAAAACTCCCTTAAATCAAATTCGAATTTTTGTTTTAGACTACAATGGAAGACTAAATTAACTACATTTTAAATACATTCTAATTAAACACATCATCTCACTTCATTAAATGGCAACATGATAAATGCAACAAAACATTAAAACGTAGTAAAAGTATATATTTAAGCTGAAACATACTAAAGACATTTGACAGCATATACGGCACTACTTTATTGGTCCACCTATGACGCAGTGATCGGAGGGCTTTGCGCTTCATTCTTCGTACTCTTGATGCCTGGCCTTGGTTTCTTAAATGAAATATAGATCAAAGCACATACTTCAGTCTTAAATACTACTGTTTTACAGATCCATTCCAATGGATCCGTTTACTCTGTTTCCTAAAGTATAAATTTTATTTGTATTGAAAGCAGACTTAGTTGACCCATCCAGAACTCAATGAAAAAATTCTTAATTCTTCTTTTTGAATGCTTATATGTCATTTCTTTTTTTCCATTTGTCATCTGTCATTATCTTACAATTCCTGAATTTGCTGCCATTGGTCTTTTGTGTAGAGAATATCAAGCTCTACCAGCACCGTATCACTGTCTTGACTCGCCTCCGCATTCGCACCTTTAAAAAGCCAAATCAAACCGTTATTTACATGTACGTTGTTATCCTCTCTCTCTCTCTTTATCTCTCCTCTCTCTCTCTCTCTCTCTCTCTCTCTCTCTCTCTCTCTTTCTCTCTCTCTCTCTCACAACGGTTATTACCATATCAACAAAAACATAAAAAAATTTATGCGTCAGACATTAGTAGATTAAGTAACAGCTGATGAAAAAAAATTTAATCTTCCCAAGAAAAGTTATTCTACAGCTGTTCTCAATTTCCTAGCGTTAACAAGTAAACTTTAACATTATATAAAAAGACAAAAGATAATATTATAGAAGAAGGATGTTGACTTGGTAACAGAACGTAAAATTTTCATGTCATGTTAAAATATCACAGAAAAAGACAAAGGATACTATTGTAGAAGGGCGTTGGCTTTGGTAATAGAACGTAAAAGATTCATGCCATGCTAAAACTCCACAGTAATAGACAAAGGATAATATGATAAATCAAGGACGTTGGTTTGATGACAAAACGTTAAATTTTCAGGTCATGTTAAAATTCCTTAGAAGAAATACAAAGGATAAATATTGCAGAAGAAGGATGTTGGCTCGGTGGCAGAACGTAAACTTTTCCCGTCATGTTAAAATTCCACAATAAGAAGACAAAAGTTAAAAACTTGGGAGGAAGAAAAATTCTTAAAACTATAAACTACAACGCTGTCAAAACATTCTTAAAAAAATCCGGGGAACTGCACACAGGCAA
Organism: Protula sp. h YS-2021; assembly: GCA_949752745.1. Classification (NCBI taxonomy): domain Eukaryota; kingdom Metazoa; phylum Annelida; class Polychaeta; order Sabellida; family Serpulidae; genus Protula; species Protula sp. h YS-2021. The sequence continues at coordinate 5,519,666 of OX457024.1, forward strand.
AACGGAGTTATAAATTTGTGTATATATTTATAGTAAGAGGCAACAAAAAGTTTCTTATCTGCTTTCCGTCAACAGCGACATTCACAAGATCCTGATACATTAAACAAAACACTGAAATTCTATGAAAACAGTTCTATATTTATGTTCTGCAGAACAGGATACAAGTGATTTGAATGCCTTATCATCATTCGCGTTTGTCTTGGGTTTTTTGTTCTTTCTTTCTTTAAAAAGAACATTTTTATCAACGTTTCGTTGAAGTAAATAATCCTTGACCTTATTTTCCACCAGTCACATGCACTCACATCCAGGTTAGCGACACGGAATCGACCTTAAATAAACTGCCTTTTTATTTGTGCAGAGTTCTGTCAAACTAGGTCAACTGACAAAGTATCTATCATAGGTCGTGACATTTCATGTCATTACGAAATACATGTTTTCTCCAAAAGCAGGGCTGTCACTTCAAATTTTAAATTTAAATTTAAAATTAAAAGTGTATCAATGAAGAGTCTATGGTTATAGTTTTGTTCATACAAATGTATTCATCTCAGTATGAATATATAATGCATGACGTTTGCTCTGGCAAGGATGCATTTATCAATATTGTGTGAAAGGGGATACAGATGTTTTAAATCTTGTGTTTTGATGTGTGTTGATCAAATCACAACCCAGTAAAACAACCAAAGTATCTGGGCGGGGGAAGGCGAGAGCGGGGAAGCCATTTTTCGGATTGCTTTTGAAAACTAGATATGAGGAGTGAGTGTATATTTTCAAACATAAAAATAATAATTATAATAATAACAAATATTAATAATAGCAGTAATGATAATAATAATAATAATAATAATAATAATAATAATAATAATAATAATAATAATAATAATAATAATAATAATAATAATAATAATAATAATAATAATAATAATAATAATAATAATAATAATAATAATAATAATAATATTTGCAACCAATCATTCTTTATGCAACTCCCAAATGATACTTTTGTGAAAGACAATTCATTTGAACAAAGGCTGTGATTACAAATCTGTCACCACTGATGCATTAAGAAACATTTAAATATTAGACTGCTAATTAAAATAGAATAATAACATTCGATAAGAACTCACCTGTCTGTTCCGCAGCATTAGCAATAATCTCGTCAATGGTCAGACTATGAGAATGTTGTAGAATAACGCACCACATAAATACCAAGGAAAAGGCACGCAAAAAAGTCATTTTCAGACTTTTTCTGACAAAAGTATTCCAGGTCTTATTTAGATATCCTTCCTGTCCTTGGTTGAAACAGAAAATGTGTGAATACAATGAAGCTACTTCGCAATAGCAGCAGTGTAAGTATGACCTATTTTCAAGACGGATGGGAGATCAGGAGAGGCTGAAGAGTTTATCTTACTTGAAATCCCATATGGCTGTGTGTTTGGCATGTGCTTTTTTCTGTGGAAAAATATTTCAATGAATCAGTTTTTGATACTGTTTTGTAACACTTAAAACAAGGCGTTATTGTGCTAGACATTGCGAATGTTTCTCTTCTTTGACTATATTTGCTTTTACCTACTTCTTCTTTCGTGTGACGAGTGTTGGCATCCACGCATCTTCTCTGAAATGCTTTGTCAAGTATGAAACTCAGCACACATATAATAACCATACAGTCTACAAATATTGTTGGCCAAGACCATCTTATGACGATACAAAATTTCAAAAGCTTACTATCGCGAAAACAACTACACCTGAAGCTTTTTGAGAAAACACGTCGTGAGACTGCTTTTAGTAAATTAAGGAACATTTTATACATTCTACTTCTTAACATTTTTCTCATATATGAAGGCTTATAATTCGGGTTTTTAATCTAAGCGTATACAGAAGGCTCTTAAAACATCATTTTAATATGTCCTCACCCTTTAATATGTATGCCAGCACACCTAGCAAGTGCCACCAAAACGCCTGTGTATTGATCTTTTTTATTCTCATTAACTTGTGCTGCTTTTACGTCATAATCGTAATGTCTGCAGTAAGAAATATTGTATATACTAGCTTAGCTCAAGCAACGTGTGATGGTTTAAACTGGCCTAAGAAAAGGTCCTGAATGAAAAATATTATGTTTGTTTCACAACTCACTTAAAATGAGGTTGTACGTTTAGCCGATATGAGTTGTAGTTATTGCTTGACGTTTTATTTGCCATCTTCGAAATTTCATTTAGAATTATATTACTTGAAGTTAGCGCTAAATGTTTATATATTTTATATCATTAAATATTTGGTGCATGCAAGCCCTCTAAGGGCCTCTATATTTCAATGTTTGTGGTTTATCTTATAATTAGGCGGAAGTAGTGTTAGATGCGAGAAGGCATGTTACAAAATAAAACGTAAGGACACATAACGCAGATTTACTTCAAATACGGTGGTTACATGGGCTATTGGGCTATACCAATGGCTTGGGCTCAGAGAGAAATACATTAGATGATATTACTACATTGTCGATTACATAACATGACATTTTAATTTTGTGATTTGTCAAAATAAAAAACACTTCTGTTAAAAAACACTAGTTCCTCCTGTATATTTACTTAAATGCATTGGAACCTCACCCTGAGGATAGGGAAGGTCAGGAATAAAACTTGCTTCCAAGTTTCAAGGTATGAGCAGAAGTTTGTCTACGATTTTTATATTTTATTTCGTCATAGAACTGGTTTAGACAGATCCAAATTGCTTTGCAGTACCAAAATACCAGATATACTTATATATATTTCTGACGTTGTTACAAAACAAAATTTTAGCGGATATTATACGTGTAAAATAAGTGGGCAAAATGGGAAAGCTGGGTGCAATATATGTGTATTTTGGTCGTATTGCTCATCGATAATGCGCATAAAATACGCATATTTTCCCACGGAAAAATTTATACGCATTTTACACGTAATTCCCACCGATTATTAAACGCCTTTTACACGGGTTTTTCCCACCGATATTAGACAGATTTAACGCATTTTTCAAACTTATTTTATATGCATTTCTGAGTTTGCCCACCAATGTAATGACCCAGATAGCAGTCCCACATGTATAATGCACATGAATCTTTATCACTATAGTGCAGTTATCCTTAAATTTTCAGCATAACAATTTTAGTGCAATTGGTATTCTCATGTCTGCCTTGTCTAACTAACTATTATACTTAGAAAAAAGGCAACCCCCACCAGTATTTAGCAAAATTTAAATATATTATCGCTCAATGGCGGTTGTTTCCGGTCTGCGATAATAGGTCCACCTTGCAAGACTACGCATAATATGCGTATATTTTCCCATGCATTTATTACGTGGAAATTTTCACGTGTATTATATACGCGTATTTTACATGGGAATACCCATATGGGAAATCCCAGGTTGAAAATATGCTTAATGTGCATCACACATTGCACGCATATTATGCATGGGAGAAAATGTGTGTAATAAACGTTCTTAAATATACGTCTTATATACGTGAGTAAAAATGCGTTTAATATGCATTTCAAATGTGGGCATCTTTTTTACCATGTAAAATATATGAATAATATGTGTCCCTAGATACGCGTACAATGTGCGTAAAAAAATAAGCGCATTGAAAATGGGCATATATTTTCCTGCGTGTTTTATATGTGTAATAAACGTTCCTTGATATGCGCATATTATACGTGGGAAAATACACGTGTAATATGCAGGATCAATATGGGCATCTTTTTTCCCACGCATGTTATACGTATAATATATGGTTCTAGTAAGAGGGATATTTTTTATGTAATTTATGCGTTTATTATGCGTCCGAGAAAAGATGCCCATTTTGCCCATGCATTTTAGATATTAAATACGTGTAATCTACGTATACTGTTTTGTTGGGTAGATGTGAATTTAATCCTAAAGCGTCTTGTTTGTTCGCTACAAAAGCCCTGTGAAAGAACATAGCCTTAATATACATGTAGTTTGATGAATTGGTATGATGCAATAAGATGTTTCACTATGACTCTATTTTTCCGCCATCATCATGTCACTCCAACCGTTATTACGATTAGGAATAGGAAGACCGAAGGAATATCGTAGCTCGTCTACCTAGTCTAATTTTTTAAACATTCTGTAACATTTTATATGCAAAAACGGACATTGAAATTTGGCTTTGAAACCCATATTTAAGCATACGTTATGATAGCTCATAGATTTACTGCCTCGGCCTATTAGTCAATTCGGTGTGTAAAGTATTGCCTGAGTATGGTATTTGGTGTGGCTATGTTATCCCCTTCCACATTTGAATGAAACGCCATTTGTATTCAAATCATAAATGAGTAAAAATTATGCATATTTGGCTTGCAGGCCATCGCTCTTTTTTTATTTATTCCTTTTGATGCAATTATATTTTCTATTTACTTTCAAAAGAGGTTAAAATATATTTCCAAATGTGAATTCTGTGCTTCTTTTGTTTCTTTTTCATATGCCATTTTGTATTTCCACTAAATTGAAAAAAAAGAAAAAATCGCTAAGATAACTATTTGCTACAAGATTGTTACAAGATTGCCACATTAATGCTAATGGCATTTATAATAGCTTTCGCTCGGGTTCCATTGGTTATGTGAGACACAGTGTTAAAACTGGTAGGAAGAGTGGAGCTTTCTGCTGTTACCTGAGTGGGGAGTGGGCATCCGTACACTTCCTTTATAACGTCTACTTATACCCGTTAGACGTCGAGAGACTTACATATAGCCCTTTCAGAAAAGCTCACCACCTAGGCAGCGACAGTCATAAGGTATAATAGAAATATGGTAATAGGCTAAATCACGAATGAAAATACCGTCGGAATAATGATCACCCCTTACCCCTAACTACAAATTTAGAAATGTTACCCTTTTTGCTGTGAAAATGCCACTGTTCGAGACTAAACGTCCTGTTTTTATGAATTTGAATGTTATTTTTTTTGGTCTTTTGCTTACACGCACCAAATCATTTAAGCACCAAAAGATAAGGATTAACTGCATTTATCGGCTTGTATCTGGGGCTGATTTAGGGTGATGTAGGGTGATGTAGCAGCTTACATATTGCTAATGCAATTGATATTTTAAGTGACAGACGATTGAACACATAAAAATAATGTCACATGAATTGCTTTTCCTGTACACATATATAAAATTGTGTGACATTTATGTGTTTTTGCATAAATGCTGGCATCACCGCGTAAATAAACTGACATATTTGTTTATGTAATATTACGGACGGGTACAACTGTACAGCACTGTATTTGTAAGAAATAAGTCCGGATGTTCATAAGCGAGATGTCATTTATTGGAGAATTAATATTTTTGCAGTATCTTTTCATGTACCTTACATTACAGACGGATATGGCTGTAGAGTACTGTTCAGTGAGAAGTGTTTATAAGCAGCATGTCATATGTTGCCGAATTCATGTCTTTTCAGTATCTTTTCATCATGTTTTCATGTAGTTCATTTTCTATGACGTCATTAATCAGGACCAAAAACATACTCCGAAAATTAATATCCTTTGAAATGGTACATATTGATTTTATTAAAAAAAGGCACTGTTTGATTTCATACTTTGAGCATTGCACTTAAGACGTGCTCGAAGTTTTCCAAGTTACGGTGACTCCTCGTATTAAGCAGGCAACCCAAATGTTTTAAGTCATGGGGACTCCTCGTAAGCATGTATTAAACAATCCCTATGTAGGTAGACACTCAAGACCGTATTTCAGTCATCAAGAAATGGAAGAAAAAACAATGGTTTTACTTTCGGTGACCAGAAAGAAAATTTTGCTCGACCCAAAATTAAGATTAATTTGAGTCAATTTGATCTTGTTCTCTCTAGCATTGTTATACAAATTCACCTATTGGAAAAACAAAGTTCTGGATCTACGTAAAATCTTCACCCCATTATGATGTTCTAAAATTTTCAACATGAAATGTCTCGAAGACAATTTGTGAGCAAAATATGAGCTTTTCTCAGCAGTCCTCTGGCTACCTTTCTTTACATGGGGCATCTTACGAGTCGGCGTATTTACTTCGCTACATTCAGTAAGCAAAACACGTAATGCTTCTTTTTTTATTTGAAGAGAAAGTCGATCTCCAAAGAGCTTGCCATTTTTGGTATAGGACACAGTTAATCAATAACCTTAGATACATGGTGGTGCAATATATGCATATGTAAACCGAGATTTATTTCTGTCATTCCACTCTGTCAAGTCGACCAGAGTTTACAAATTTATTGTTATCAAATAACTCTTACTAATGAAAATATAAAACAAACTTAGATGCACAGGTGAAGAAATTATGTAAGAAGTATAAACACAAGGAACACATACTGCCTTTCATACTGCCTTTCATGCATAACTCTTTTGCTGTTGTAGATAAGACAAAATATAACATTTCAGTTCAATATTGTTATGACTATTTTGCGTAGATACAACAAAAGCGCGATGAAATCTGTGTACCTGCGGAACCTTTAAATTTAGTCCCTTGCCTTCTCAAGCAATGTAAGGTAGTGTACTTATAAAAATGCTATTTCGTTATATTTTGTATGCTACGCTCTTTGTAAGCAATAGTCTTTCACGATGTGCTGCTCTGTGTGAAAGCATGTTTTTGGGTCATTGCCAAATGATATGTTCCTTATTTCCTCGATAGTGAAAATTCAACATACTATATACGTCATGCATGCGTCATATTGTGAGAAACATTATATTCGAAAGAGATATATTGCGATACCAAGAACCAATTTCCTGACAGTACAAGTAAAAGCTGTTCGGCATTACAAGCGTGGTACATCAGTGCTGTTTCATTTTTTGCAGCATAATATTGCAGGTAGATTTTACCATTTTGGCCTTCTTCGTGCAAAAGTATTGCATTACCTGGCTGCCATTATCACTGAATTTTGTTTGTATAATACATATAATTTAAAGTTTATTTATAATGTAGTGCTTGGGTAAGAGAAGGTTGTAGTGGTGGATGGGATGTCGATGCTATTCGATTCACTAGAAATACAAATACCTGTAAAATTTTACAATAAATTCATAATTCATTCAGCCATAAATATCGTGTGCCAGAAACATTTATCTGCGAACTAATGTTTTTACCTTGGAAGTGTGTGCTATAATTTCTCATTCCATTTGAAGTTTTCATAAAAAGATTTGCAATTGCATGGGATTTACTCCAGAAGTTAAGTAATATGGTTTATGTGGCTTTCTCTTGTACTCTATTCTGCCATTGTGGCATTGCTTGTCATGGACAAAACCAGCTCTGTAGAGCAAAAACAACATAAAGACAATCTTTTAAGAAAGAAATGTCGAAAAAATATATATTAAAAATCAGTTAAGGTTTAAGTAAGTTACCAATTAATTATTGTCTCATAAAATAAAAGAAATGCAAAAGCTCAATTAACATTTGATTTAAAATATAACATTATTCCCATCCTTATTAGATGAATAGTGTTCAGCTGTCGCATTATACAAAATAGACTATGTTTTCATTGGGGGCCAAGATTTACTAAAGTGTTCAATGACAGGAGAACAGGTATATTGATTTGTATCTAGATCTGACATTTTTACATAATTTGGAATCTTTATTTTTCCATTTTAATCCACCCTATATGAAATGAAATAATCTTATGGCACTGGTCTTAATTGATCAAGTTTATTAAAAACATTTGCTAAAATTAGTCGATAGAAAATACCTGAGCCGTAACATTGTGTAGGATAATTATCTCTTCCTTCATCTGCATACTGCTTGTAGAGCTTCATGTCAGCCTTGACAAGAGTCACATTACGACTGTTCCACCAGTCAACACGGTGCACGAGATTGTGGGGAGATGATGTGCCCTCTGCAGTACAGCCAACTTCAATCCACCATTCTTTTAGGCATTTAGTGTTATGTGGTCCACTCCCGATGACTTTTGTACAATAATCTGGGGGAAATTTAAACTCTTCTTTTATTAAGCAATAATTATTTTAATTTGTCTTAAATGATAAAGTTTTATTTGTTGCAGATATATCAATAGATCCAAATTTTAAAGTAAGGTTTATATTACATTTCTTTGTTATTCGAGGGTTAGAAATTAGATATATTGCTGCTGAATATTTCAAATTTGTGTAAAAATAGAGTTTTTTTTAAATGATATATCCTGTTACGAGTTTTGCATTGCAATCTTTCATTTCTTGCAACAAAAAGCAAGTAAGCTTTTTCATTTTGATCTTCAGGCAAAATAATCAGTAAACATGTTTTCTAATTATATAGAGATATTCCTCTCAAAATGTCATTAGGGATCGCATACCTGCTCAAAAGCATTTATCGAAGAAATTGAGAAATACTTCGTCTGCATACTGCTTGTAGAGCGCCATGACAGCCTTGACAACAGCCACAGGATGGTCGTTCCACAATGCAACCCTACTTCCATCGTTGTGAGGAGACGATATACCCTCAGCAGTGCAGCCACCTGCAAGCCACCATTCCTTCAGGCAATTAGTGCTGTGTGGACCACTTCCAGTGGCTCTGGTACAAAAACCTGGGCACATTTGCTGTACAACTGTTAGGATACCGTTCCACCTTATTTTGTTCATCAGCGGAAAATATATCATAACTGAAATCTGCTGTTCTTTTCTGACTTCTGTAATATGTTACCCAATTTTAACAAATTGTTATTTAATAAAAATTTAGATGTGAATTCATTTGGGTAATATTTGCAACATAAGCTCTCTTTACTCGATATTTTAGCCTCTGATGAAACATAAAACAATAATCTTTCAAAACGCTACTTCTCTGGTATTTCGTTTTGACAGTAAAATTTTCATTAGTATAACTAGTCATGCATTTTGCTCAAATAAAATCTGAGATTAAATTTTGATGTCTATATCTGTGATTTTGATGTGTTTTTGATACAGGATCAAGAGCGTGTTTTTCCATCAACTACCTGATCCGTAGCATTTCTCGCCGAAAGTTGGCCGTGCTTCATCTGCATATTGCTTGTAGAGTGCCATGTCAGCCTTGACCACAGCCACAGTCTGACCGTTCCATAAAGCAACCTCACTTTCATCGTGATAAGGCGAAGATGTACCCATCGCAGTACAGCCGACTTCAAGCCACCATTCTTTCAAGCATTCAGTACTATGGGGCCCATTTCCACTAACACTTGAACAATTTCCTATAATTTTATTTCATTATATCATTTTTGAAAACAATATCTCTCTCAGTTTGTGTATAGTCTAACAGCTTTACTGCTTAGTTTTATTGAAAAGTGTGTACTGGTGAATGTGAAATATGTAGTAGTTCAAAAATATAAAGCAAATCGCATGCTAAACAAAATACATTGTATTTATTTAAACAATTGTTGAAAATTGCAATTTCAAACAGAATGAAATATCAACTGCTCATATATTCGAATACCTGTGCCATAGCATATAGAGAAGTAATTTGGCCGTCCGTCATCTGCGTACTGCTTGTAGAGCCTCATGTCATCCTTGCCTGCTGTCATGGTGAGCGTCTTCCACCTAGCAACGTTACTCTCGTCATTATCAGAAGACGCTGTGCCTTGATCAGTGCAACCAGCTTGATGCCACCATGCTTTCAGCATCAGAATGATATGGAGACCATAGCATTTAGAGATGTAAATTAATCATCCTTCAGTAGCGTACTGCTTATGGAGCTTCATGTCATCCTTGACCTCTGCCACCGTGAGCACCTCCCACCAAGCAACTTTTATTTTGTCATTATAAGGAGATGACGTGCCCTTAACTGTGCAGCTGGATTCAAGCCACCATTCTGTCAGGCACTTAATATTGTGTGGGCCATATCCGCTAACTCCAGAACAGTTCTCTGGGTATAAATTTCATAACGAGTATAAATAAACTGTTTATAACTCGCCCTTGTGATGAGAATAATGATTCATTTTTGTGAGTCAGTTGAGTCAAATTTAACCAGCGATAAAGTTTTACATTGCTCATGTTTCGCCGCATTGGAAGAAATAAAGCTTCCGAAATTATTGTAAAGATTTTCGGGTGAATGTTTGCAAGACAATGTTGACGAAATCAATATGGTACGTGGTAAACAATTACAACATTAGCTAGTACTTAAAATAACTAGCACTGATTGAAGATTGGTCTGAACGTCGGAGGACTGCAGAAAAATGAAATGCAGACAACCTTTGCTTCCTGCGCATGCGTAGATAGGGTTTCCCGGACACCAACAATGACAATCTTTTCCCACGAAACCTTCCCCAGGGCACGTCTTCGAAACGCATTTATCTGTAGCAGTATATATAGTATCCCAGAATCAAAACAAGAATTCAATAATTTATTATAACCGTGTTAAGAGATAGCTTTATTATTATTATGACAATAGAAATTAACTTTATTTCACAGAGAAAAAAAGAAATTAGAAATAGACAGAGCTGATATTACGCATGCTGTTGTACGACAGACGTTAGCAGAAGGTATTTGATCTATTGAAAGTACCAAAGTACCATATGGAAATCTTATATCATAATAGCCCTACTGCAGATGTGAATAAAATTATATTTCCTATCACAGCCTGAAATGATGGGTCTCTTGTCTGAATTGTGAGAGTTTCATTTTTGCTGAAATACTAAATATATCAATGATATGTTAACAGAGCCTTATGGCATCAATATGTACCTCTTTAAAGATATTTAATATTTATATTTACAAATAATGGTTCACGTTGTAGACACGTGATTCCATGCGCTACTCTACCGACAGGTAGCTTTTGCGTTTAACTGGTCGAGAAATTTCAGGGCTAGGAGGACTACATTTGGCGGAGGTAAATCATGTATTTAGATGATCTTTTCCAATATTGGACAGGAAAAATTTGCTTACATGTGTACAATTACATTTCGTGATACTTCATTGAAGCATGAGATAAAGACGCCACAAAGGGCATTGGTGACATACTAACCATTCTGTCATCAACAGTACAAAAACAGGGTTTGTATAGCTTAAGCTTATCACGCCACATTGGTGACATATGACCATTTTGTCATCAACAGTACAAAAATAGGGTTTGTATACCTTAAGCTTATTACGTCACATTGGTGACATACTGACCATTCTGTCATCAACAGTACAAAAACAGGGTTGTATACCTTGAGCTTGTGACATACTGACCATTCTGTCATCAACAGTACAAAAAAGGGTTTGCATACATTAAGCTTATTACGTCACGGTGATAAAACAAAGGTTCCAATCACAGTTCCGGGATAATGCATGATACTGCGGTAATCATACGGTACATCATAATTATCCGTATCGTTCACAGTACACTTGAGGAAGTCGTCAGGTGCTTCTTCTTGTATGTTTTCTTCAAGAATCCGAACAAATCTGTCACGGTCTGGCCTTGAATGCTCATGTCGGTATCCCAATGCGTGGCCTAACTCATGGAGCACCGCGTTTTTCTACAACAGTGATGTTAAATATAAATATCCGGCGGTGGAGCTGATTGTTGTAGCGGCACAAAGTAGCGGCACATATCCTCGGGGTATAACGTGCTGAGCAACATTATCAACAATTCGGAATGATATGCGGATGCCATGAGAATTTTATATGTGTGTTAAGGAAGTGGCTCAAGTTATCATAGTCTATAGTTCGAAAGTGAGTTATATCAATGTTATTTATAGTAGGAAAGTGGCTTACGTTATCGTAGCTAATCTCTAATAGGAAAGGGATGTTATGCTGTTTAATTTGTAAATTTTTTGTTTGTTACCCATCTAACATGCCATGACATCTGCGTACTTATTGGAAGTTGTGTTCTATTGTCAACATATGCTCGGTAAATTTTCGTTTAGCGTGAGCATTTGTAGCGTGAGCAGTTGTCGTCATAAATCGTGACGCATATTCGGAAATATATCATGAGCATAACATAACAGTCTGTTCTATTAAACGAAAACTTTCATTTGTTTTGTTTTATTTGTTTTTGATACCTTAAAATTTCTGAATTGTTTCTTGACTCTGAAGAAAATTGTGCTGAAATGGCTATAATACTTGACGTTTCTACGCAAATTTTGACTAATACTTGGCTTGTTACTTACATATCTACACCATTCAGCCAGTTTTATTGGCTGTTCTCCACAAATCATGCCTATTTATGACGAACATCTAAAATTACAATAAATTGATAGCACTGAAAATTCGATTTGGATGACATGTTAGAGGAAATTAATGAAAGAGCGGTGACCATTACCATAGCAAAAAATGCGCAACAAACGCTGTGAATTCAACGTAAATGAATAACTTTTAATAGTTTATTTAGAAATAATGCAACACTGCAAATTGATTGACACTTGCCATCAACACCTAAAGTCAATGGTTACATCTATATATGCACGCGCCATCAACATCAAAATACAATGGTTACATCTGCATGTGCACGTGCCATCAATATTAAATAAATGGTTACTTCTATATGTATACACCTTGAACTTACTCGTCACCATTTTGAAGAAATATGTAATTAGTGTCATTTGGGATAGCTGATCGGAAGTCTATGCACGTATGCAGCTCCAGCTCAGTAATTGCCGCATTGATTTCTACCAACTCATTTGTGCTAAACATAGATAATTGGAGGTTAAATAGTTTATAAAGAAAACTTGTGTTAAGAACGCAGCAGAAAGGTGTGTTAGAGATGAAAACAAGGGGGGGGGGAATATCCGTGACCTTGAGGTGAAAGCTATGTCACAACCTCCTTTAAAATTAAAAAGTACATAAACGAAATAATTGCCAATTTCATAAACATACAAATGCATTAATTTAAACAATTACAAAATATTAAATATGTTACAATAAACATACATACAGAAATCGATGGATAGCTTATACGGCACTACGTTATTGATCCACCGATATCGCTGGTCACGGATTGCTTTTCGCTTCGTTCTGCGTACATTGGATGTCTCACTCCTGAAACATCAGCTGCGCTAGTGCAATTCAAAGTTTGGTTTAAAAATAAAATGAACTACCAGTTAAAGTAGGCATCTTTAGGACATGTGTTGCGATTCTATGTTTTATGTCATATTTTGTTTGCAAGCTTTTATTAATATTTTGTTGCTTACTGTATTTATTTCATAATCATTGTATTCCGTAAGTTGTACGAGTAAGCGCAAGTGTAACATGTAAATGTGATATGTGAATGTAAATGTAAATCCGAAATATCTTTAGCTAGACAGAGAATTAATGCTGGAGGGCTTACTTTTTATTAATTTACAAATCATGGTGGAAATACATACATAATTTAGCTAATATATTTGCTAACTTGAATAAAATTAATTAATTTAATTGACCACATAAATAACTCAAAATGTCTTTAGCACATCACTACATTCATTTCATATAAATTTGCGTTCACGAAAGTGTACACTTTCGCATGAACAAAACAATTATGCGTGATTTCATTAATGTCACTTTTATTATCTTACCATTCTTCGATTTGCCACCTTTCGTCTTTGGTGTAGAGGATGTCGAGCTCTTCCAACACCGTATTATTTCCCAAATTTGACATAAAATTCCCATGTTAAAACAAATCAGTCATTAATTAATTAATTTTAATATGCTATTGATCTGCATACTATTTCTTGTTGCTTGACGTGTATTTTGAACGTATTCGCGTATTACGTTAGCTCAGTTCACAGTTGGCGTTTTACTGAGTCTGATCGGGCATTGGCTTTGTAAGTTTTTTTTGACATCCGGTCTGGGATGGTAATCTATTGATTTATTATCGATCCAGTCGCCTTAGCTAATCGACAACACAAAGTAAGGAAAGCTATTCTGGAATAAACACCCTTTGGGTTTTGCCAGCTATCTTTACAAGACATGTCCCACTCATGGGAAAATACTGGAATACATAAGTGCTTTGTTTGCAAGTTTGTTATCGATCCAGTCGCCTTAGCCTAATCGACAACACAAAGTAAGGAAAGCTATTCTGGAATAAACACCCTTTGGGTTTTGCCAGCTATCTTTACAAGACATGTCCCACTCATGGGAAAATACTGGAATACATAAGTGCTTTGTCATCGCAACACACCGGTAAATATCCTCCAATCAGGTCAAATATTGCTTTATATAAATGAGAAAATACGAATATTACAAGAAGATTTGTTTATTGACCGCGGGCTTTGAGAAACGTACAGCACGAACCCGAAATGTCACATCGTTATATTTTTCTCTTGGACAGGATTATTATCCGCATACAGAATTTTTCTCGAGCTGCCGTTCTATTGGAAAATGTAACCGGTTCCCATCATACTTTTTAGTACCTGACTTCACTTCGGTTTAAGAACCTGGGATCACGTGATATTATGGTCCCACCGCAGTCGTTATGAAACAGATGACCTCTGAAAAATATGTTTGTTACGCACAAGCGATATTTTAAAAAGCAGATTCTCTCTTTTATTAGTATCATTTCTGTAAAGTATCCAGTAGGCTTTCCGATTAAAAAGATGTGATCACAAATAGCATTTACGTAGGGGTTAGCTTTTAGACAACAACGCAAGGGGTAAGATTTCTGGTTCAAATGTGCTGCTGTTTTACAGCCAACCTCTACGATGGTTCGGTAAGCAGATTTTGTCAGAGGTCAGCTATTATATTGCCAAGGTCAAGTTCAGTAACTTCACACCTGAGTGCCCTGTTCCATTTATTACATGCCTTTTATTAAGAGTTTATGCTTTCCTAAGAATTCTGGTTGCTTATTTCTTCCTTGTTTTTTTGGTTTCTACTTTTATGGTCATTTTTTGGTTTTTTCGTTTGTATATCGGTGACCTTGACCTCCTCCGTCATGGTCATGGTAAAAAACCAACAAATGACCATTATCTCGAAATAGGTTAGAGATCTTTTATGAGCTTTTTTTCGACCCTTAGGGTCTGAAAGACATTATATGAGAAATTGCTCGGTGACCTTGACCTACTCCGTCATGGTCAAGATCAAAAACCGAAAGCTGTCCATTGTCTCGAAAACGGTTAGAGTAAGAGCGATTTTGAGCTTGTTTTCGAACCTTTCGCCCTGAAAGACGTTATACAAGAAGTACCTCCGTAACTTTGACCTTCTCCTTCATGCCCAAGGTCAAAAACCGGAAATTGACCATTATCTCAAAAACGGTTAGAGACAGAGCGATTTTGAGCCTTTCTTCGACCCTTTGGATCCAAAAGACGTTAAATAAGAGGTACCTCGGTGACCTTGACCTCTTCCGTTATGGTCAAGATTAAAAACCGACAGTTGACCATTATCTTGAAAACGGTTAGAGATTTTGAGCTTATTTTTTAGCATTTCTAGCTAAAAGACTTTATATGACAGGTTCCTCGGTGACCTTGACTTCCTCGGTCATGGTCAAGGCAAAAAACAAAAATTGATCAATATCTCGAAAACGGTTAGAGATAGATCTATTTTGAGCTTATTTTCGACCCTAAATGCCTAAAAGACATTATATGAGAGGTACCTCGGTGACCTCGACCTGCTCCGTCATGGTCAAGATCAAAAACCGGAAGTTGTCCATTATCTAGAAAACGGTTAGAGATAGAGCGATTTTGAGCTTATTTTCCTTTGGG
Organism: Protula sp. h YS-2021; assembly: GCA_949752745.1. NCBI lineage: Eukaryota > Metazoa > Annelida > Polychaeta > Sabellida > Serpulidae > Protula > Protula sp. h YS-2021. The sequence continues at coordinate 5,535,240 of OX457024.1, forward strand.
CCTAAAAAAGACGTTATATAAGAGGTACCTCGGTGACCTCGGTGTCCTCCGTCATGGTCAAGGTCAAAACCGGAAGTTGATCATTATCTCAAAAAAAAAACACAATTTGATTATTTGTACCCAAAAGAGATAATATTATATTTACTTCGATGTTCTGGTTCAAGATAATAATTCGGAAGCTGATGATTACGTCGAAACACTGGAAAATGTCTTTGACCAGATAGATTGTACCATTGCAAGTTTGTGCCATTTCGCTACGTATAGCGAAATTCGGTCTAGTTCTAGAAACGATTCTGAAAGTAAAGAAAAATGGCTTGCTTGGCATTCGTAAATATTGGTCTTCCTGTGTATCCCTGTGTTTGGTTTCCAATAACGTTCTCTGTCTGTGTGTCTCTTTCTTTCTTTCTTTCTTGCTTTCTTTTTTTTCTTTCTTTCTATTTGCCCTCTCTCGTTCTGTTTTAGTTTCTTTCTTTTCCTCTGTATCTGTCTGGGCCTCTCACTCTCTTGCTCTCTCTCTCTCTCTCTCTCTCTCTCTCTCTCTCTCTCTCTCTTTCTCTCTCTCTCTCTCTTTCTCTCTCTCTCTCTCTTTCATTCTTTCTTTTTCTTATTCTATCTCTGTCTCTCTGTCTCCGTCTGTTTATCTGTCTCTCTTTCTCTCTCTCTCTCTCTCTCTCTCTCTCTCTCTCTTTCTTTCTTTCTTTCTTTCTTTCTTTCTTTCTTTTTCTTATTCTTTCTGTCTGTCTGTCTGTCTGTCTCTCTCTCACTCTCTCTCTCTCTCTCTCTCTCTCTCTCTCTCTCTCTCTCAACACCTCCTAAAACTAATAAAATAACCAGGCCGATTTCGTTACCTGGTCTGATTATGACGTCAAAGGTCAACACTTTTTCACGTGTGTCATCTTACCATGGCCCACTCTGTGTATGCCCTGCTCCACGTTTCTAGCATCAGCTCTTTTGGAGGAGGAAAAATGAGGAAGATAACGAAAAAAAGAAACAAAGAAAAAACAGAAGGAAAATGAGAGAACTTTCGCAATTTCTAGTAAGACAACAACTCCCCAAGCGCAACATAATGAAGAAATCGAGGTCTATGAAAGTCATGCGTTTCATTTCCACAACTGGGGCCTTCTCTTTGGGCCCTTTCCCCACTTACCCGACCTTCCCGCAGAATTCGTAACGATCTCTGTTACGGACCTCGCCTCCAATGTAATGCTCAGTATAAGTATCATTGTCGGCCCTTTCTTATCTGTACTTATTCCAAATAGAATGAATCTTTCAAGCTATGGTTTGTAAACTGATATTTTCATTTCTGCTTATAAAGTGCCATGTTGTCACATTTGTTAGGTGCAAAGTGCACTCAGCTGGTATGGATCCTGCTGTACAGAAGGATCCCGGATCTACTGCCAGATGTTGTGCTTCTCAAACGCAATATGAGTGTTGGAAGGTCATGTAAATAAGGACACTTTTTTTCTTGATTAAACGTTTATTATGAATCCAGATCCAGTCTTACCATATTCTGCATTATTTATCACTAAAATTAGCATTAATATGAAGAGCAGAATCTTAAAACTATTATTAGAGCATTATTACAGTAATCCCGAAACCCCCCTTCCCACACACCCAACACCCCCCCCCCCACACACACTTTCAGGATTTTCTTGTAATTGCCACAACTATCTCTAACTATTCAAGCATTGTTGTTGTCATTGCCATATCGTGGTAACCATGGGAACAGGTAGACTGGATTCATTTAGGCATAAAACCACGTGTTACCTCACGCAGTGAGGTACCTAAAATAAAAGCATCCGATCAGTGAAACTGTATACTTTCATATGCATCATCCAGAGTGTTTTACGCCTATTATGATCAAAGTTAAAAACAAAGCAAATTTAATCAAGGAAATCACTTCGACTTGGTTACCATGGTTACCATATTTGCCATCAGAAAATAGTCATGATGAGCTTTTGTGTGCAGCAATCAGCGTGTTTCTGCACAAAACATTAACCAAGTATGGTCCAAACAAAATCATCTAATCGAATTAAAGCCTTTAAGTTACCAGGGTAACAAAGACGGAATAACTTTGGTAAGCTTAAGTGTTTAGGCTTTAGGTTCTAGCAAGGACATAAAACTGTTTCAGAATAATTTAAGAGTTGAATCTTGATTTTAAAAGTTGCTGTAATTGTCATACCGAGGGACAGTCGGAGAAGGGAGGGAGGAAGGGTGGGAGGGGACAACAAAAGCAGCAACAAGAACTTACAGACGTCTATATTCATTGTATCCCGGACAAAATTGCAGGCTAAATAGCTTTGAGCCTGGGTGTAATTTGCCTGTGGTTGGTGGCGACCATCCATTCAAGTCCCGATCGAAAGGGCAAGTTTCTCACGTCTAATAAATATCTTTCACTTACCGTTGAGAAGATCTAATCAATCGTCTTGGCTGAACATTGAAAAAAAAACGTTTAATAATAATAATAATAATAATAATAATAATAATAATAATAATAACAACAATAATAATAACAAAGAATATTTACATAGCCCCCTATCAACATTAGCGCAAAGGGCTTTACAATGTATTACTGGATACAATACAATACTGTTAACTAAAACTATTACGCATGAAATCATTTAGCAACAGTATGACTAGATCACAATAAAATTAGACTAGAAATTAAAAGATATATCACCAATTCGCTTGCCTAAAAAGATATGTTTTGGGACTCTTTTTAAATAAATCAATCGACTGGCAATTCTGAATTTCGAGGGACAGGTCATTCCACAGTTTTGGACCAGCATTTGATAAAGCTCTATTTCCATAAGTAGATTTGACCAGTTTTTGATTTAGCAATTTGTTTGCTGTTGATCTAGTGACTCTTTCATGTTTTTTGAAACTGACTGGATGCGGTACTTGGTTCTTAATGACATTAAAAATAATTACTAAAATTTTGTATTCAATTCGTTGATTGACTGGCAACCAATGTAAGTCTTGGAGAACTGGCCGAATATGGTTTCTTTTGTCAATACGGCATATTAGTCTGGCAGATCGATTTTGGACAAGTTGTAGTTTAGTCCGCAATTCCTGCGAAACACCAAACAAACAAGAATTACAGTAATCCAAACGTGAAATCACATAGGCTTGAACTAATGCCTGGGTAGCGTCTTGTGTGAGAGATTTGAGCATTTTTCCGATTGATTTCAGATAAAAAAGACAGGTTGATATTTTTTTGTTCATAAATTTTGACATGGTCAGTCTCTGGTCAAAAACTGCCCCTAGTGACTCAACGAATTCACCGGACAAGACTGACTGATCCTCGACACGTACCGAAATAGATGAACAGGATTTCAGACTATGTGATGATCCAAATGGAATAACTTCAGTTTTGTCATCGTTGACCTGCAAGTAGTTGGCTACCATCCAGTCTCTCATATTGTCTATGCATGAATTTAGCACATCTAGACTGTCAGCATTATCCAGCGCAAGGTAGAGCTGGTCGTCGTCTGCATAAAAGCTATGACCAATTGAATGGTTCCGTGCTATGTCACCCAGTGGTGCCGTATATAGAATAAAAAGGATCGGCCCAAGGATGGATCTTTGTGGTACTCTTAAAAGAAGGGTAGCTTTATTTGACTTTTGATTGTCAATAAAAACAGTTTGTTGTCTGGCATCCAAGAAGCTTTGTATCCAGGCTAGTGCATTGCCTTGAATATCATATCGCTTTTTTAGTCTACAGAGAAGGATTTTTATTATCTATGATTATAAAGAAGATCATTTTGAATTTTGATTAGGGCAGTCTCTGTTGAGTGAAATTTTCGATATGCTGATTGCATAGGCGCACATAGGTTGTGTTTTAATAAGTGAGTTTCAAGACTTATTGATACTACTTTTTCACATAATTTTGATACAAAAGATAAGTTTGAAACATGTCTATAATTTTATAATGTTTCAAAATTTCGGGATCCAAGGTAGATTTTTTTAAATAAAGGTTTGACTATGGCTTATTTTAAGACGGATGGTACGTTAGCATTTGCTAAAGAAGTGTTGACAATTGACAATTGAGGTCAGGGGTTTGACAATTTCGTCAATAAACTGTTTTAATGGGTTCGTACGGATGGAATCTAGATCACAGGTTGCATTGACATTTGCAAAGCAAGCTTTTTAATCTCATCTTTGCTCGCAGGTTCGAATATTTGCAGGCACGAGTACTGTTCTAATGATAGAATATCAGATCGTAAGGATTACATGTTGGTAAGAGTATCCTGTGTATCCCGATTACCTGTCGAACTATTTTATCTATGAAAAAGTCTAAAAAATGATTAGGCAGGTTCACAATACTACTAGACTAAATAGCTTCTGGCTTCCCATTCAAAATTTGCTTTGCCAGGTCGAGAAGCTTCTTTTTAACGTCGATGGATTCTAACACTTGTTCAGATAAAAATTTAGCTTTAACCTCCGTTATTAATGAATTGTAGTATTGGCATTGTTTTTTGCATTCCGCTTTATCCGATTCACGGCCTGATTTTGTATATTTATGTTCTAATCTTCTTTTGATGACTTTTTGGCGACGACAATGATCATTAAACTACTTGCTGTTTGGTCTGATATCACAGTTTTTCCACTATTGGGGCGTGTTCGTCTAAAATAGATTTTAAGGAAGAACCATAGTTCTCTACGTGGCAATCTAGTGATGCAAGATCATTTGAAAAACAGTTGCACTTTTTGATGTCAAATTTAAAGCCTGAGATGTTTATGTTGTTTAGTTTTCGAAAACGTAAGTCTTCCTTGAGGGTTGAAATTTATTGTCGAAAAGATTGAGTAAAACCGCAGACTGGTCAGATAAGCACGGGTCGAGTGCACGCATGGAATGCACTAGGTTAGTACCAGTTTGCGCAAGTACCAAATCCAGTGTGTGTCCATGAATATGGGTTGAGAAATTTACATGTTGGTCGAATTCATTTGTGTGCAGCAGAGTTGCAAACTTTGTCGTTTCTGTAGAATCTGTGTCGTAATGAATATTGAAGTCTCCGACAATAATACGTCTTTGATGATGTGTTAAAAGGTGTGCCAAAAAGTGTTCAAACTCTTCTATAAAATCTCGAAACTTCAGACCATTTTAAGTTTTCGGAGGGGGTCTGTAAATAATAAACAATTTGACAACGGTAGGTGAAGAGAACCCGCAAGTATGTCAAACGTGATATAATTCGGAACTTCTATGACTTGGAATTTAATAGAATTCCTATGGAGAAGTCCAAATCGGCCCCCACTGCCCGATGACTGCGGCCTGTGTGCAAACTTAAACCCATTTGGTGTAAGAAAACCAATATTAGTTATGGAATCTTCAGATGGTGTAAGAAAACCAATATTAGTTATGGAATCTTCAGATGTTCAGGTTTCAGTCAGAGCCAGATAATCTAAGGCATTTTCGACCGTAAAATTACATAATTGCATATTGACCTGCAGTTTAATGGTCCACACTGAAACCATTCATTACTCGGCCGATTTACTAATTTCGTTCTCTTTCTCTTAATTTCACATAAATTTGTCAACTGCGGTCCTGGTTTGTTTTTATATTGTTTGTGGAAATCAACTGATTTATACTGTCTACTGGACTCGAGTACTGGTATTTCATTTCCAGGTGTAAGATCTACAATTTTATTAACATCTATACCATTTATGTTTATGCAAGGGTATTTAGTAGATCGTACTGTTACCCGTCGTGTAATCCGCCTAATAGAGCCTCCTCACTGGCCTCTTTTTACTGGCCCATGCATAGAATCCAATCAAAAATATCCTGCGTTATTCATAGAAATCAGTCCTTGCCTTGCCAAATCGTTTCCTAAAAGTTTGTATTTTATATCATCAAGTCACTCTTTTTTTCAACAAAATAAATTTTATGTTCTCTGATCATGCACAATGATATCCATTTCAAAATATAAAATAAAATATTCATCGTTTCGTTATATTTACACAATTTGCATGAGTTTATGAAACATTGCAGCCATACAAGGCGCACACAACAAAATCCATTGTTGCTTATGGGTATGAGTTTGTAGTTTTTCTGGCCCCTTTCGACCCGTTTTTAATATTTTTTTCTTTTTTCTCCTACACTTTTTGCTAGAGGGAGATTTTCGCACACGTGTAGGGATGACAAGGAGCCGGTAAATCTGAAAACATATTTGACCTCAGAGGCCATGGTCAAGGTCAAATTGAGGTCCAAATTCTTTCTTCCATAAAATGGTTTCCAGAAAACTCCGCCTAGCGTTTGATTCAGCGGAGTTTTATATTTCGTACAATTATAGGCAATCATCAGGTTCCGGTGAAACCGTAAATATTTTTGACTTCAAAGGTCAAGGTCAAAGTGAGGTCAAAATATTTTGAAACGCCTATTTATCACCATAAAAGTACTCTGTTGGGGTAAACTTTCATCGTGAATCTTCAAACTGAGGGTCAAGGTCAAAGCTTACATGACCTCATGTGCCCTTAACGATAGGCCGACTTATCTAGAAAACGGTTAGAGATTTTGAGCTAGGCTTTTTGGGCCTAGACAACGTTATATAAGAGCACATCTGTGATCTTGACTTTCTGGGTTACGGTCAAGGTAAAAAATCGGAAGTTGAAAACGGTTAGAGAGCAATTTGGAGCTCATGTTTGACCCTTGGGGTTTAAACAAGGCGCCACCTACATAAACGGCACCTCCGTGACTTTGCCTTTCTTGGTCACGGTCAAGATCATAAACCTTAAATTGACTATTAACTCAAAAATGCTAGAAACATAGAGATTCTGAGCCCATTTTCACCCCTTTGGAGCTAAGAAACGCCTTACAAATATTGCCTCGATGACCTTGACCTTCTAGGCCACGGTCAATTAACTTGAGTATTGTCTCGAAAACTATTAGAGATAGAGCGGCTATTAGCTCATTCTCCACCATTTGCGGATAAATAGTGTTACATAGGAGGCACCTCGGTGACATTGACCTTTTGGGTCACGATCAAGGTTAAAAACATGGAGTTGACTATTATCTCGAAAACGGTTAGATATAGAGCGATTTTGAGCTCATTTTAGACTCTTGGGGCCTAAACAACGTTACATAAGAATTACTTCGATGAGCATGACCTTCTGGGTCACGGTCAAGTTTAAAAAACGGAAGCTAATTATTGACCTTGACCTTCTGAGAAAGTTGACTATTGTTTCGAAAACGGTTAGAGATTGAGGGATTTTGTATTCATTTTGAACCCTTTGGGCCAAAGCGACGATAAGGAAGGGGTACTGCATGAGTTTGTAGTTTTTGGTCAAAATTTATTACAAATATTTTAGTGGTTTCTTCAGGTGGGCCAATTTCGCCATTTAGCTGAATTCTGTCTAGTTTTATAATATCCCTTTTACCTTTAATAAGCCTACCAAGCCACATAGTGCTTTGCAACATAAAGCGACTGACTTGTAGCTTTTTTGCCCTTGTTAGTGTGACTCCCACAAAGTACTTACATCAAGCAGATGGATAGGTATTAGATAATCGGATATTAACCAGTAAAACTGTTTGCAGGCACTACTAGTACTCCAAATAGCAAGGCAGTAGTTTCACGCAGATAGTTAAAAGAAGAAAAGGATTTTTCTACGCATAGTGGTGTAGAGAATAAAGCGATGTCTAAGTTTATATTAAAATGACTTTTCGCTTAGGCGTAAAATATGTCATTTACACTTAAAAAATCTATTTACAGGTATATTATTTTGAAAGTGGATAGTTAAAGAGAAAAAGGACTTTTCAAGGAACATGGCGTAGAAATTTCTTGTGCGTAAGAAATCGATGTCTCATTTTACTATTCAAATGATGAGCTGCTTCTTCAAAGAAAAGACCTTTTCTATGGCCAAGCTGGTAGATTTTACCTGTGAGTGCAACATCTCTATGATTATCTTCCCACTAGCTGTTTCTTTGTTAGTTGTTCTTCTTTCGAGAGGGAGACATAATGTCTAAAACTGAAATTTAGCGATGCAAAGAAAACTTACGCTCTTGAAGCGGCAGTTTTCTCTGCATAGCACCCTTATACCTTTTCTATGGACATGAAAATCTTACAGGTAATGCGTTGACAGGTAAATTCTACGGGCTTAGCCGTAGAAAAGGCCTTTTCTATATAGAAACATGCAACAATTATCTTAGATTCTATAGAAAGTAAACTGAGAAAGATGAAACGTCACTATGCCTTGCGAAGTGCTTGACTGAAGAGGAAAACAATCCTGCAATTTTCCAGTATTTGCTACCTTAATGAAGAACATTTCTGGAATTTTCCAGCATTTGCTACCTTACCAAACAGAAACAGACAAGCAGTTCATCGCTGTTCCTCTGCAGTTAAGGGATTTATGATGACCAAGGTTTTCTCAAAGATATGTGCGATTTTACCTTGGCACCGGTCAAATGACAACTCTTACCTCCAATGTATTACACAGCTTTGTACGAAATGGAAACATAATGCATGTATAAGTGATTACATGTTCTGGACTTTAAACGGCTCCAGTTTGTTTAGCTGTACCGAAATAACAGATATGTTTATAGGAATTTATGGCGGAGACTTATTCCTAGAGGGTTCCGTTTGTTCCTTCGTGAGAACGCTACAAAAGTGTTTGTTAAGAATTTCTGCTGTTGTTGGGTGATACTACTCGATTTTCCGATGGCACAAGTTGAGGCCAATTTTCGTTTCTTTGGATTTCATTAAAGGAGTACATCCGTATTTTCACTGATCTCGGGTTATTTGATTGCTAAAGGAATGTGTATTATCAATGTCTTCTGAGTATTCACGGGTACTTTTGCTCTAAAGACAGCTTTAAAACTCACAGGATGTGCATGTTTCTGATTTGGCATTTTACATAAGGTTTTAACATTTCTTGTATAAAGAGATCAAATTTACATCAGTTTACAAAAAAATAGTTATTTTGAAGAGCAGTTTTTAGCTATGTCATTTTCAACAAATAACTTGTCAGGACCAGACATTCCAAGGCCAGACATTCCTTTAAAGTCTATTAAACTATCGTTGTTCGCGAAAAGCAGGCCGAATACATTTGTCTTCACATTGTCAATGCAAGTCGCAATAAGAATGTAGTTAGGAATGTTTAGCTGAAGAATTTTGAAAGTACAATTAAAATATGCCACACACATGGTTATCTATCCCTTGATAGCAGCTGCTTATTAAAAGATAAGGATACGGTTGGGTCATATTTTTCCTTAACTCACTGTGTGAATTTTATTGCGTTGCTTACTTCTCATCCCATGTGCCATGTAAATTGAGATCAATAATGATTTTATGGATTTTTGGGCTGGTTTGCCGGTTAAACAACAACATTCGTATGATTTTTGTAAAGAAATAATGATGCTAACAAATAATTCAAATATCTATATTTGATAACTGCTGCTACAGAATACACTATGAAACAATATGATTACAAAGCTAATTATTTGTTCAGTATTAAACAACTCTCTAATGCTTATACTCAGTAACGGATATAGACATTTTTTGTCAAAAATTAAAAGTTATGGGAGGTTAAAGCTTAGCAACCTATTTTTTTTCGAATTTTTTTGGTAGAGAAGAGGGTTGCACTCCCTGAATGCCCTACACCTTGAAAACCCCACTAGTAGTCTAATGTTGATTAGGATGCTGAGATACTAACAGGCGCCGAGCAGAAGCAACAGTAATAGAACTAGAGAAGGCACTGTTCCAATATTCAACTTGGTTGTAAACCTTCAAATACAAGGCATTATTATTACATGCAATAATTTCATTAAAACCAAGCACATCGTATTTTGACTAAAGCAATGCTTGTATTAAAATGATGTTTAATAAAGTTTTATTCCATTTCAATTTATATTATCAAAATGAACTTCATTAATTGCCAAAAAGTTTCCTTTTATATCTGCATATCTATATCTATATTTATAAGCAATGACGCTTAAGAAAATGGTAGCACCGTCTTGTAATTAGTTCAACATCAACACATCAAGAATTGTCCATCGTGAACGTCAACTCTTCTGTGGAAATAAAATTAAACAAAGCCATTTACATTGTAAAATAAATTCTTAAGCGTATTTTGAAAGGTATTTTCAAAAAGTAAGATTGTTAATATAATTTATATGACAATTTAACATATGTACCACACTGCGCTTTTACCATAGATATATATATATAACAAGCTCTACGGTAACCTAAAAGAACCTTTGAGTAAAGTAAAATCATTCGTCGTTAGATCATACTTGACTGTAATGCTTTAATTGGTCAGTTGGCAATAAAATAGTACATCCTATAAACGTCCGTATTTTATTTTATTATTTAGTTTCAAGTTATATCGGGAAAATCACTTATATCCAAACATGTCTATCAATAAATACCACTATCTGAACCGTTTACATTTATTATAGAATTGCAAATTTCTCCAAGGACTTTCATCTCCTTATATCATATATCTAGCACTTGATTAAATTGCACACTTGCCGGCTGTTAAGGTAATATTGATAAAGGAATATTGATATATGAAATAGACTTGCCTTAACCGAAGCACTTTCTCGGATAATTCTCAATTCCTTCATTTGCGTGTTGCTTGTAGAGCCTCATGTCTGCCTTGACAGCTGCCACTGTGCGTGCGTTCCACCATGCAACATTACCAGGCAGATTATGAGGAGATGATATTCCCTGAGCCGTGCATCCGACTTCCAGCCACCATTGTTTCAGGCACTCAGTATTATGAGGACCATTTCCAACAGCTCGTGCACAGTTTTCTGATAAATATCAGTTTATATTGATTGTAACATTGACAAAAATTAATTGCTTTACCCCACTTTCACTTCAGAACTACAAATGCCATAGTCACTGCAAAATGAAGCACTACAATCCAAACAGTTTCCTCTATGCAATTTCGTTTTTACACACAAATGGCTTAACCATCCCTTCCTAAAAATATAATACATGTAAAATGGGTATTAAAGTTCAGGTGAACATTCCTTGCTAGTTGTTGGTTTGGAGTAACATGGTTTTCTATTTACTCTAAAAAATAAAAATCTATTTATGATACAACATGATTTTCGCAAAGACAGCTTTTTGACATCATTAGATTTTACCTATTCATTTCATTTCATTTCACTTAATCAGCGGGCTAATAATAATTTAATTTCACTTAAACATCTGATTTGTAATAAGAAAAAGACTCCACAAGAGACCATACCTGAACCATAGCATTTATAGAAGTAATTCTCAATTCCTTCATTTGCGTGTTGCTTGTAGAGCCTCATGTCTGCCTTGACAGCTGCCACTGTGCGTGCGTTCCACCATGCAACATTACCAGGCAGATTATGAGGAGATGATATTCCCTGAGCCGTGCATCCGACTTCCAGCCACCATTGTTTCAGGCACTCAGTATTATGAGGACCATTTCCAACAGCTCGTGCACAGTTTTCTGATAAATATCAGTTTATATTGATTGTAACATTGACAAAAATTAATTGCTTTACCCCACTTTCACTTCAGAACTACAAATGCCATAGTCACTGCAAAATGAAGCACTACAATCCAAACAGTTTCCTCTATGCAATTTCGTTTTTATACACAAATGACTTAACCATCCCTTCCTAAAAATATAATACATGTAAAATGGGTATTAAAGTTCAGGTGAACATTCCTTGCTAGTTGTTGGTTTGGAGTAACATGGTTTTCTATTTACTCTAAAAAATAAAAATCTATTTATGATACAACATGATTTTCGCAAAGACAGCTTTTTGACATCATTAGATTTTACCTATTCATTTCATTTCATTTCACTTAATCAGCGGGCTAATAATAATTTAATTTCACTTAAACATCTGATTTGTAATAAGAAAAAGACTCCACAAGAGACCATACCTGAACCATAGCATTTATAGAAGTAATTCTCAATTCCTTCATTTGCGTGTTGCTTGTAGAGCCTCATGTCTGCCTTGACAGCTGCCACTGTGCGTGCGTTCCACCATGCAACATTACCAGGCAGATTATGAGGAGATGATATTCCCTGAGCCGTGCATCCGACTTCCAGCCACCATTGTTTCAGGCACTCAGTATTATGAGGACCATTTCCAACAGCTCGTGCACAGTTTTCTGATAAATATCAGTTTATATTGATTGTAACATTGACAAAAATTAATTGCTTTACCCCACTTTCACTTCAGAACTACAAATGCCATAGTCACTGCAAAATGAAGCACTACAATCCAAACAGTTTCCTCTATGCAATTTCGTTTTTACACAAATGACTTAACCATCCCTTCCTAAAAATATAATACATGTAAAATGGGTATTAAAGTTCAGGTGAACATTCCTTGCTAGTTGTTGGTTTGGAGTAACATGGTTTTCTATTTACTCTAAAAAATAAAAATCTATTTATGATACAACATGATTTTCGCAAAGACAGCTTTTTGACATCATTAGATTTTACCTATTCATTTCATTTCATTTCACTTAATCAGCGGGCTAATAATAATTTAATTTCACTTAAACATCTGATTTGTAATAAGAAAAAGACTCCACAAGAGACCATACCTGAACCATAGCATTTATAGAAGTAATTCTCAATTCCTTCATTTGCGTGTTGCTTGTAGAGCCTCATGTCTGCTTTGACAGCTGCCACATTTCGCGCGTTCCACCACGCAACATTGCCTGGGAGATTATGAGGAGACGATATGCCCGTAGCAGTGCATCCGACTTCCAGCCACCATTCTTTAAGACACTTAATGTTATGTGGACCATTGCCACTAACTCTGGCACAGTTTTCTAGATACAAATATAAAAATGAATTCAGTAGAATTTTCTTTAAAACTAACTCACTTGAACGCAGAGTTTCAGAGTGTTTGAGTTCTATATCAGTGTTATATGTGAAATATGCAAAACTTTAATGCCAAATTATAATGTTTATAATGTTAAGATGAATTCATTTGGGATCAGGGTCTGAAGGAAAATTGTACTACTTTTAGATCTGTTTTTCTGTGCCAAGTTGCACTTATTTTTGGGGTTTCAAACGAGACGTCAAGCGGGATAAAGTACAGACAAACCTCCGCTTCCCACACACTTAGTGACAGGATTTCCCGGACACCAGCACTCACAGTCCTTTCCAACGAAACCTTCTCCCGGACAAGACTTTGATGAGCATTGGGCTGTAGATCAATAAATAAGATGCTAGCTTTCACTTGACTTAATTTCAAAGCACTGCTTGATAAAATATCCCTTATAAACAATAATAATTTTGCTTTTACCAAATTTGTTATTACTGCTTCTACAGTGCCAGCATTAGGAATAATTTACTCGCATGATTACGTGTAATACTTAATTTTCTCGAGCTCAACCATTGCCACGAAAACCTCACACGGCTGACAGTAAACTGTACACATATTTTAACATTTGTATTAGGCTTTACCACTGCAGCTGTACATGAGGTTAGCCAGCTTGATATCTCTAAAGCTAAGTGCATCTGTCGTTCCAATCACATTCTGAAATGCTGGATCTTTTGTCACAATTGTTGGTTGGTCATTTCTACTAAAATACTGAAATAAAATACTGAAATACTGAAATAAAATTAAGTAAACACTTAAATGAAATACCTAAATAAAGTAAGCATACCTGAAATATAAACAGTTAACAGTAAAGTGTCATTCATTGAAACAATTTAATTTTAACCGTAGAATTTTTTAACATAATTTTAGCGTGACTGAATACAATTTATTTAAAATACCATATTTATTAATGACAGAAAAATGTTGAATATATTTATGAACCCAACGACAACTGCACATATATCCATGACAGCACATTCTGGAAGCTATGCAAATGCATCGACACTACATACCTTTGGACCATAGTGCATGATACTGCGGTAATCATAGGGAACACTGTGCACATTCGTATCTCCTGTGGAGTACTTGAGGAAGTTGTGTTGTTTTCCAGGTCTTATATTTCTCTCGTGTATCGTCACAAAACTGTCCCGGTCTGGTCTCGCTTGCTCGTGGCGGAATCCCAGCGAGTGGCCTAATTCATGTACTACAGTACCTTTCTACAATAGTCATCATAACGACCACTTGCTGGCGGACCTTGTTGATTTTACCGACCAAGAAAAATGTCAAATTCTTTACCCTAAGTGCTTTGCAGTACATCCTATCATAAAAGCACTACATTAACACAAGATAGATGGATTAACGAAGTAAGGGGAGTTGATCAACTTTTTACTTCTTTCACGCTGGAGGGAGTTGAGCAGCTTTTTACTTCTTTAACGCTAGGGAGAGTGGATCAACTTCCCCTATGCTTATCCGTGCTTCCAGTACTATTTACATAGCAGAGAATACAATATCTTGAAGAATATTTGAAAGTAGTTCAGACAAGTTTCATATCTTACAACACTCTTAATGATGTCGGTGTGCTTTTGTCTTAACTAACTATAAAAGAATATGAAGCATGTCTTATCTATCCTTACTTTGTAAAAAAGAATACTACTATTTTCATCACACGATACGCCATGTTGATAATAACAATCAGTTGTGATGTAAAAACGCTTTAGCGCCTATAAAACTGTGGCAACTACACATTCTCTATATAAATAATGCGTGATTAATTAGCTTGCTGCTTACATATCTGCACTCAGGGGCTAGATTGATTGTCTGTCTTCCTCCAATCATTCCAACATTTGAGGAGCAGCTATTATTGTAATAAAACGATAAAATGCGCTACAGAGATTCCAATTAGTTTGAAACAAATTTAACTGATTTTTCAAAAGAATATAAAAAATTGGTTCAGTGCAATAAAATCTTTAATTTAAATATGTTACATGAAAAAGGCGCAAATTAGAAACGGCGTGACGTCAGTATATATAAATAAATGTGTGTGTAGGCGTGTGTGTGTGTTGAGCTTACCCGCCTCCATTTTGAAGAAATATGTAATTTCTGTCACTTTCTGTGGCTGGCCGGAAGTCTATACACGTGTGTGTCTCCAGTTCAGTAATTGCCAGGCTGATTTGTGATAAGTCACGTGGTGCTAAACATGGAATAGTTCGTGTCAGAAGTAAAAACATTTAGGTTTTCAAGACTGATGAAAAAGTGAAGATGTAGATTGGTATGCAGAATTTTGGTGCAATATATTCTGAAAACGCCCTTAAATCAAATCCGATTTTTTAGACTACAATGGAAGACTAAATTAACTACACTTTAAATACATTCTAATTAAACACATCATCTCACTTCATTAAATGGCAACATGATAAATGCAACAGAACATTAAAACGTAGAAAAAGTATATATTTAAACTGAAACATACTAAAGACATTTGACAGCATATACGGCACTACTTTATTGGTCCACCTGTGACGCAGTGAGCGGAGGGCCTTACGCTTCATTCTTCGTACTCTTGATGTCTGGCCTTGGTTTCTAAATGAAATATAGATCAAAGCACATACTTCAGCCTTAAATACTACTGTTTTACAGATCCATTCCAACGGATCCATTTATTTTGTTTCCTAAAATATAAATTGTATTTGTATTGAAAGCAGTGACTTAGATGACCCATCAAGAACTCAATGAAAAAATTCCTAATTCTTCTTTTTGAATGTTTATATGTCATTTCATTTTTTCCATTTAAGTCATCTGTCATTATCTTACAATTCTTGAATTTGCTGCCATTGGTCTTTTGTGTAGAGAATATCAAGCTCTACCAGCACCGTATCACTGTCTTGAATCGCCTCCGCATTCGCACCTTTAAAAAGCCAAATCAAACCGTTATTTACATGTACGTTGTTATCCTCTCTCTCTCTCTTTATCTCTCCTCTCTCTCTCTCTCTCTCTCTCTCTCTCTCTCTCTCTCTCTCTCCCTCTCTCTCTCACACACACAAAACGGTTATTACCATATCAACAAAAACATAAAAAAATTTATGCGTCAGACATTAGTAGATTAAGTAACAGCTGATGAAAGAAAGTTTAATCTTCCCAAGAAAAGTTATTCTACAGTTCTCAATTTCCTAGCGTTAACAAGTAAACTTTAACATTATATAAAAAGACAAAAGATAATATTATAGAAGAAGGATGTTGACTTGGTAACAGAACGTAAAATTTTTATGTCATGTTAAAATATCACAGAAAAAGACAAAGGATACTATTGTAGAAGGGCGTTGGCTTTGGTAATAGAACGTAAAAGATTCATGTCATGCTAAAACTCCTAAGTAAAAGACAAAGGATAATATGATAGATCAAGGACATTGGTTTGATGACAAAACGTTAAATTTTCAGGTCATGTTAAAATTCCTTAGAAGAAATACAAAGGATAAATATTCTAGAAGAAGGATGTTGGCTCGGTGGCAGAACGTAAACCTTTCCCGTCATGTTAAAATTCCACAATAAGAAGACAAAAGTTAAAAACTTGGGAGGAAGAAAAATTCTTAAAACTATAAACTACAACGCTGTCAAAACATTCTTTAAAAAATCCGTGGAACTGCACACAGGCAAAACGGAGTTATAAATTGGTGTATATATTTATAGTAAGAGGCAATAAAAAGTTTCTTATCTGCTTTCCGTCAACAGCGACATTCACAAGATCCTGATACATTAAACAAAACACTGAAATTCTATGAAAACAGTTCAATATTTATGTTCTGCAGAACAGGATACAAGTGATTTGAATGCCTTCTCATCATTCGCGTTTGGCTTGGATGTTTATTTCTGGTTAAGTTCTTTCTTTCTTTAAAAAGAACATTTTTATCAACGTTTCGTTGGAGCAAATAATCATTGACCTTATTTCCTACCAGTCACATGCACTCACATCCAGGTTAGCGTCACGGAATCGACCTTAAATAAACTGCCTTTTTATTTGTGCAGAGTTCTTTCAAACTAGGTCAACTGTCAAAGTATCTATCATAGGTCGTGGCATTTCATGTCGTTACAAATAAAGTGAAATGTCAGACAATGTTTTTCTACAAAAGCAGGGCTGTCACTTCAAATTTTAAATTTAGATTAAAACGCAATATTCTTGCAACAATCGTTTGTTTGCCAAAAGTTGGTTAGGTATAAAAATTAAAAATGTATCAATGAAGAGCTTATGCTTATTTTTTTGTTCATACAAATGTATTCATCTCAGTATGAATATACAATGTATGACGTTTGCTCTGGCACGGATGCATTTATCAATATTGTGTGAAAAGGGATACAGATGTTTGACATCTTGAAGTGTGTTGATAAAAAACAATACAACGTTCATTGTGTTTGAGGCCACGCAAATAAGTATCTGGGCGGGGGAGGGGAGGAAGGGGGGCGAGAGCGTGGGAGCCAATTGTCGGATTGCTTTTGAAAACTAGATATGAGGAATGAGTGCATTTTCAAACACAAATAATGATAATAATAATAATAATAATAATAATAATAATAATAATAATAATAATAATAATAATAATAATAATAATAATAATAATAATAATAATAATAATAATAATAATAATAATAATAATAATAATAATAATAATAATAATATTTGCAACCAATCACTCTTTATGCAATTCCCCAATGATACTTTTGTAAAAGACAATTGATTTAAACAAAGCTTGTGATTACAAATCTGTTAACAATGACGCAATAAGAAACATTTAAATATTAGGCTGCTAATTAAAATAAAATAATAACAGTTAATTCGATAAGAACTTACCTGTCTGTTCCGCAGCATTTGCAATTATCTCGTCAATGGTCAGACTATGAGATTGTTGTAGAATAACGCACCACACAAATACAAACGAATACGCACACGAAAAAATCATTTTCAGATTTTTGCTGACAAAATTATTCCAGGCCTTACTTAGATATCCCTCCTGTTGTTGATCGAAACAGAAAATGTGAATAAAATGAAGCTACTTCGCAATAGCACCAGTGTATGTGTGACCTATTTTAAAGCCGAATGAGAGATCAGGAGAGGCTGAAGATTTTATCTTACTTGAAATCCGATATGGGTGTGTGTTTGGTATTTGCTTTTTCTCTGTGAAAAAATATTTCAATGAACCATTTTTTTATCTTATTTTGTAACACTTAAAACAAGGCGTTATTGTGCTGGACATTGCGAATGTTTCTCTTCTTTCCCTATATTTGCTTTTTATATACTTCTTTTTGTTTGTGCCGTCTGTTGGCATCCACACATCTTCCCCGAAATGGCGACTCATATATGAAACTTAGCAAACATATAATAACCCATACAGTCTAGAAATATTGTTGCTCAATACCGTCTTATGACAATACAAAAACTAAAAAACAACTACATCTCACGCTTTTTGAAAAAAAAACACGTCGTGAAACTGCTTTTAGCAAATTAACGAACATTTTATGCATTCTACTTTTTAACATTTTTTCTCATTTATGAAGGCTTATAGTTCGGGTTTTTAATCTAAGCGTATACAGAAGGCTCTTAAAACATCATTTTAATATGTTCTCGCCCTTTAATATGTATGCCAGCACACCTAGCACGTGCCACCAAAACGAATGTGTGTCTATGAAGCATCATGAGCCGTACTGACATTCTCAATAACTTGTGCTGCTATTACGTCATAATCATAATATCTGCAGTAAGAAATATTGTATACACTTGCTTAGCTCAAGCAACGTATGATGGTTTAAACTGGCTTTAGAAAAGGTCCTGAACCGAATATATTTATGTTTGTTTCATAGCTTACTTAAAATTAGGTTGCACGTTTAGCCGATATGACTGAAGCTTAAGGTTGTGTTTGCCAAGCATTCTGTTATGGTTTAGCCCAGATGGAATCTGGTTACATGCATTATACCAATGGTGTGGGCTCAGAGGTCCACGGGTCTTGTTAGTGTTGATTAGGTAATATTATTACATTTTCGATTACATAGCAATAACACTTTAATTTTGCGATATGTCAAAAAATCGAAAAACACTTTTGTTAAGAAACTAACTCCTCCTGCATATTTGCTTAAATGCATTTGCACTTCACCATGAGTATAGTCAACGTTTACTTACAAGTTTCAAGATCTGAACTGAAGTTTTTCTACGATTGTTTTAATTTTATTTCGTCATACAACGGCTCAAACGGATCCAAATTGTTTTGCAGTACCAAAATACCAAAATACCAAATATTCTCATGTGAATATTTGTTAGGTGTGATTTTAATCCTAAAGCGTCTTCTTTGTTCGCTACAAAAGCCCTTGTGAAAGAACGTAGCCTTAATATGCATATGGTTTGTTGCATGTGTATGATGCAATAATTAATGTGTTTCACAATGACTATCTTTTTTCCGCCACCATCATGTCACTCCAACATTACAAGGCGATATTAGGACTAGGAAGACCGAAGGAATATCGGAGCTCGTCTAGCTAATCCAATGTTTTTAGACATTCAGTAACATTTTATATGCAAAAACGGACATTGAAATTTGGCTTTGAAACCTATATTTAAGCATACGTTATGATAACTCACAAATTTACTGCCTTAGCCTATAAATCGATTCGCTGTGGACAGTGAGTGAGCCAATATTGCGTGTATATGGTATCTGGTGCAGCTTGCGGCGAGTCTGAACAGCAAAAGCTTTAGTGGCTATATTTTACCTTCCACATTTGAATGAAATGCCATATGTATTCAAATTATAATTAAGTAAAAGTTATGCATATTTGGTTTGCAAGCCATCTATTTTTTTCCTTGACTTATTCCTTTTTATGCATTTATATTTTCCATTTACTTTCAAACGAGGTTAAAATGTATTTCTAAATGTGAATCCTGTACTTCTTTTCTTTTGCTTCTTTCATATGCCATTTGCTATTTCCACTTAATTGACAAAAAAGCAAAACAGTCGCTAAGATATTAAACTATTTATTACAAGATTGTTGTATTATAATGTCACATTAATGCTAATGGCATTTATAATTGCTTTCGCTCGAGTTACCATTGGTTATGGCAGACAAAGTGTTAACAGGTAAGAGCAGTAGAGCTCTTTCTGTTGTGGGAAGGGGGTATCCGTACACCACCTTCATAACGTCTACTTATCCACGTTAGACGTCCAGAGAGTGACATATAGCCGTCACAGAAAAGATTAATCAGATCACCACCCATGCAGCGACAGTCATAAGGTCTAGTGGTAATATTGTAATAGGCTAAATCACGAATGAAAATGCCGTCGAAACAATGAACACCCTTTACCCCTAACCACAAATTTAGAAATGTTTTTGCTGTGAAAATGCCACCGTTCGAGACTGAAAGATCCTGTTTTTATGAATTAAACGTTTGATTATTATTTTTTGCTCTTTTGTTTACCAGAACCAAATGATGTAAGCACCAAATGACTTGGATTAACTGCATTTATCGGCTTGAATTTGGGTGATGTAGTAGTTTGCATATTGCTAATACAATTGACAGTTTAAGTGACAGACGATCGAACACATAAAAATAATGTCAGATGAATTGATTTTCATATACACATATATCAAATTGTGTGACATTTACATGTTTTTTTCATAAATGTTGGCATCACTGCGTAAATAAACTGGCATCTTTGTTTATGTTGTATTACGGACGGGTACAACTGTACAGCACTGTATTAGTGAGAAATAAATCCTTCTGTTCGTAAGCCAGATGTCATTTATTGGAGAATTTATATTTTTTAGCAGCTTTTCATGTAGCTTATATTACGGACGGGTACAACTGTACAGCAGCGTATTAGTGAGAAATAAATCCTTCTGTTCGTAAGCCAGATGTCATTTATTGGAGAATTTATATTTTTCAGCACCTTTTCATGTAGCTTATATTACGGACGGGTACAACTGTACAGCAGCGTATTAGTGAGAAATAGATCCTTCTGTTCGTAAGCCAGATGTCATTTATTGGAGAATTTATATTTTTAGCAGCTTTTCATGTAGCTTATATTACGGACGGGTACAACTGTACAGCAGCGTATTAGTGAGAAATAAATCCTTCTGTTCGTAAGCCAGATGTCATTTATTGGAGAATTTATATTTTTTTAGCAGCTTTTCATGTAGCTTATATTACGGAGCCAGATGTCATTTATTGGAGAATTTATATTTTTAGCAGCTTTTCATGTATCTTATATTACGGACGGGTCCGGCTGTACGGCAGCGTATTAGTGAGAAATAAATCCTTCCGTTCGTAAGCCAGATGTCATTTATTGGAGAATTTATATTTTTAGCAGCTTTTCATGTAGCTTATATTACGGAGCCAGATGTCATTTATTGGAGAATTTATATTTTTTAGCAGCTTTTCATGTAGCTTATATTACGGACGGGTCCGGTTGTACGGCACTCTACAATGAGAAATAAGGCCGAATATTTATAAGCGCATGTCATTTGTTGCAGAATTCATATGTTTGAAGTATCTTTTCAATATGTTTTCCATTGTCTATGGTGTCATTAATCAAGAGAAAAACACATACCCGGTAAATAAATATTCCTTGAAATGGTACATTGTGATTTTGATGAAAAAGCACGTTTTGATTTCATACTTTGAGCAATGCATTTAAAACTTTTTTGAAATTGTAAAGTGTTGTCGTCACCTAACTATGTGCAAGTCGAGCTCGAAGTTTTTTTAAATCACGGGGCTCCTAATAAGCCTGAATTTAGCAGGCAACTCAAATTTTTCCAGTCATGGGGACTCCTTGTTAGCATGTATTAAACAGTACTTATACAGGCAGACACCCGAGACCGTATTTCAGTCATCAAGAAATGGAAGAAAAAACAATGGCTTTACTTTCGGTGACCAGAAAGAAAATTTTGTTTGACCCAAAATTAAGAGTAATTTGAGTCAATTTGATCTTCTTATGTCTAGCATTGTTATACCAATTTACCTCGTATTCGGAAAACAAAGGTCTGGATCTACGTGAAATCTTCACCGTCTTAAAATGTCCTAAAATTTTCAACATGAAATATCGCAAAAACAATTTTTGAGCAAAATAAGACCTTTTCTCAGCAGTCCTCTGGCTACCTTTCTTTGCATGGAGCATTTTGTGAGTCGGCGTATTCACTTCGTTATATTTATAACATATAATGCTTTTTTTTTATTTTAAAAGAAAGTCCATCTTCAAAGAGCTTGCCATTTTCAGATATAGGACACAGTTAATCAGTAACCTTGGATGCATGTAGGTGCAAGTCGACCAGAGTTTACAAAATAGCTTCTCTTAATAATGAAAACATAAAAAAAACTTAGATGCACAGAGGAAGAAATTGTGTAAGGAGTGTAAACACAAGAAACACATACTGCCTTTCTTGAAATGACGCCTTTGTCATACATAACTCTTTTGCTTTTTTCGATAAGATAAAATATAACATTTTAGTTCAATATTGTTATGATTGTTTTGCGTAGATACAGCAAAAGCGCGATGAAACTTGTGTATCTGTGGAACGTTTAATTTTAGTCCGTTGCTTTCTCAAGCAAATTCAAGAAAGTGTATTTAGTAAAAAATGCTATTTCTTTACATATCGTATGCTACGCTCTTTGTAAGCAATAGCCTTTTACGATGTGCTGTGAGTGCCATTTCATTTTTAAACATAATATTGCAGGTATATTTTATCATTTTGTTTGTACCTAGAAGGTTTGTGCCATGTTATCTGACAAAAAGATATGCAATTGCGTGGGATTTGCTCCAGAAGTTAAATAATATGGTTTATGTGGCTTTCTCTTCTACTCTGTTCTGTCATTGTGGCATTGCTGATCATGGACAAAACCAGCTCTGCAGAGTAAAAACAATATAAAGAAAAGTTTTGAAGAAAATATGCCGAAAATATATATTAAAAAACAGTTAAGGTTTAAGTAAGTTACCAATTAATTATTGTCTCATAAATTAAAAGGAATGCCAAAACTCAATTATCCTTTGATTTACAATATAACATTATTCCCATCCTTATCAGATGAATAGTGTTCAGCTGGAATTGAATTTCCATCAACTTATAAAATATTGTCACATAATACAAAATAGACTATGTTTTCATTGGGGGCCAAGATTTACTAAAATATTTAATGACAGGAGAAGAGGTATATTGATTTGTATCAAGATCTGATATTTTTACGTAATTTGGAATCTTTATTTTTCCATTTTAATCCACCTTATATGAAATGAAATAATCTTATGGCACTGGTCTTAATTGATCAAGTTTATTAAAAGCATTTGCAAAAGTAAGTCGATAAAAATACCTGAGCCGTAACATTCGGTAGGATAATTATCTCTTCCTTCATCTGCATACTGCTTGTAGAGCTTCATGTCAGCCTTGACAAGAGTCACATTACGACTGTTCCACCAGTCAACACTCTGCATGAGATTGTGGGGAGACGATGTGCCCTCTGCAGTACAGCCAGCTTCAATCCACCATTGTTTTAGGCATTTAGAGTTATGTGGTCCACTCCCGATGACTTTTGCACAATAATCTGGGGAAATTTTATATCTTCTTTTATTAAGCAATAATTATTTTAATTATTCTTAAGTGATCAAGTTTCATTTGTGCAGATATATAGATGCAAATTATAAAGTGAGATTTATGTTACATCCCTTTATTATTCGAGGGTTTGATATTAGATGTATTGCTGCTGAATATTTGAAATCTGTGTAAAAAATTGAGTGTTTTAAATGATATGTCCTTTTGCGAGTTTTGTATTACAACCTTTCACTTCTTGCAAAAGAAAGCACGGAAGGTTATTCATTTTGATCTTCAGGCAAATAATCATTAAACATGTTTTCAAATTATACAGAGATATTCCTCTCAAAATGTCATTAGGGATTGCACACCTGGTCCAAAGCATTTATCAAAATAATTGGGAAATATTTCGTCTGCATACTGCTTGTAGAGCGCCATGACAGCCTTGACAACAGCCACAGGCTGGCCGTTCCACAATGCAACCCTACTTCCATCATTATGAGGGGACGATTTACCCTCAGCAGTGCAGCCGACTTCAAGCCACCATTCCTCCAGGCAATTAGTGCTGTGTGGACCACTTCCAGTGGCTCTGGTACAAAAACCTGGACACATTTACTGCACAACTGTTGGGATACTTTTCTACTTTCCCATTTATAAGTACTTTGCTCATCAGCGAAATATTTATCATAACTTGAATCTGCTGTTCTTTTCTAACTTCTGTAATATGTTATCCAATGTTATCAAATTGTTAATTAATAAGCATTTAGATGTGAATTCATTTGGGTAATATTTGCAACAACAGCTCTCTTTACTCGATATTTTAGCCTCGGATGAAATATAAAGCAATAATCATTCAAAATGCTACTTCTGTGGTATTTCATTTTGACAATAAGATTTTAATTGGTATCACTAGTCATGCATTTTGCTCATATAAAATTGCGAAATCTGTGATTAAATTGTGTTGTCTATATTTGTAATTTTGATGAGTTTCTGATATAGTGTTAAGAGTGTGTTTTTCCATCAACTACCTGATCCGTAGCATTTCTCGCCGAAAGTTGGTCGTGCTTCATCTGCATATTGCTTGTAGAGTGCCATGTCAGCCTTGACCACAGCCACAGTCTGACCGTTCCATAAAGCAACTTCACTTTCATCGTGATAAGGAGATGATGTACCAATCGCAGTACAGCCGACTTCAAGCCACCATTCTTTCAAGCATTCAGTACTGTGAGGGCCATTTCCACTAACACTTGAACAGTTTCCTATAATTTGATGTCATAATATCATCAAATATAAAAAAAATTAACAGCTTTGGTGCTTAGTGACATCGAATAGTGTGTACTGGTGAATGTGAAATATGTAGCATTTCAAAACTATAAAGCAAATCGTATGTTTGACAAAATATGTTGTTGAAAATTGGAATTTCAAACAGAACGAAATATCAACTGCTCATATATTCGAATACCTGGTCCATAGCATTTAGAGAAGTAATTTGGTCGTCGGTCATCTGCATACTGCTTGTAGAGCCTCATGTCATCCTTGACTGCTGTCATGGTGAGCGTGCTCCATCTAGCAACGTTACTCTCGTCATTATCAGGAGACGCCGTGCCTTGATCAGTGCAACCAGCTTGATGCCACCATGCTTTCAGCATCAGAGTGATATGGAGACCATAGCATTTAGAGATGTAAATTAACCATCCTTCAGTAGCGTGCTGCTTATGGAGCTTCATGTCATCCTTGACCTCTGCCACCGTGAGCATGTCCCACCAAGCCACTTTTATTTTGTCATTATAAGGAGATGACGTGCCCTTAACTGCACAGCCGGATTCAAGCCACCATTCTGTCAGGCACTTAATATTGTGTGGGCCATGCCCACTAACTCCAGAACAGTTCTCTGTGTATAAATTTCATAATGGGTATAAATAAACTGTTTATAACTCGGGTTTGGGATTAAAATAATTATTCATTTTTGTGAGTCAGTTGAGTCAAATTTAACCAGCGATAAAGTTTTACATTGACCATGCTTCGCTGCATTGGAAGAAATAAAGCTTCCGAAATTAATGTAAAGATTTTCTGGTGAATGTTTGCAAGACAATGTTGACGAAATCAATATGGTACGGGGTAAACAATTATAACATTAGCTAATACTTAAAATAACTAGAACTGATTGAAGATTGGTCTGAACGTCAGAGGACTGCAGAAAAATGAAATGCAGACAACCTTTGCTTCCTGCGCATGCGTAGATAGGGTTTCCCGGACACCAACACTAACAATTTTTTCCAACGAAACCTTCCCCAGGGCACGTCTTCGAAACGCATTTATCTGTAGTAGTATATATAGTATCCCAGAACGAAAACAAGAATTCAATAATTTGGTATGACCGTGTTAAGAGATAGCTTTATTATTATTATAACAATAGAAATTAACTTTATTCCACAGAGAGAAAACAAAAGAAATTAGAAATAGATAGAGTTGATATTACGCATGCTGTTGTGCAACAGACGTTAGCAATAAGTATTTAATCTAGTGAAAGTACCAAAGTACCATATGGAAATCTTATATCATAATAGCCCTACTGCAAAAATGAATAAAAGTATCGATTACACATTATCGATTACATATTACCGCTACAATTGTACATGAGATTTGCCAGCTTTATATCGCTGAAGCTGAGCATATCCGTATTTCCTATCAAATCCTGAAATGATGGGTCTCTCGTCTGAATTGTTAGATTTTCATTTTTGCTGAAATACTAAATATATGAATGATATGTTAACAGGGAGTCTTATGACAGCAATATGTACTTCTTTAAAGATATTTAATATTTATATTTACAAATAATGGTTCGCGTTGTAGACACATGATTCCATGCGCTACTCTACAGACAGGTAGCTTTTGCGTCTAACTGGTCTAAAAATTTCAGGGTTAGGAGGACTACATATGGCGAAGGTAAATCATGTATTTAGTTGATCCTTTTCCAATGTGGACAGGGATTTGTTTACATGTGTACAATTACATGTCGTGTTACGTCATTGAAGCCCATGTATGAGATAAAGACACCACAAAGTGCATTGGTGACATACTGACCATTCTTTCATTAACAGTACAAAAATAGGGTTTGTATACCTTAAGATTATTACGTCACGTTGATAAGACAAAGCTTCCACTCACATTTCCAGGATAATGCATGATACTGCGGTAATCATAGGGTACATCATAATTATCAGTATCGTTCACAGTACACTTGAGGAAGTCGTCAAGTGCTTCTTCTTTTATGTTTTGCTCAAGAATCCGTACAAATCTGTCACGGTCTGGCCTTGAATGCTCATGTCGGAATCCCAATGCGTGGCCTAACTCATGGAGAATCGTGTTTTTCTGCAACAGTGATGTTTAATATAAATATCCGATGGTGGAACACGAAGATCTAAAATTGACACATCCTCGGTTATAACAAGCTGAGCAACATTATGACCAATTTGGGATGCTATGCAGATGCTATGAGGATTTTACATGTGTGAAGTGGCTCAAGTTATCATAGTCTATAGTACGAAAATGAGTTATATCAACGTTATTTACAGTAGGAAAGTGGCTTACGTTATCGTAGCTAATTTCTAATAGGAAAGTGATGTTATGTTGTTTAATTTGTAATTTTTTGTTTGTAACCCTCTAATCTGCCATGACATCTGCTTACTTATTGGAAGTTGTGTTCTATTGTCAAACTATGCTCGATAAATTTTCGTTGATCATTATCTATAGATATATGTAATGAAACATTTATAGCATAGCATTTGTAAAATTGTATAACATTCATCTAAAAACAAGTGAAAATTTAAACATTTAACCTTTCTTGAAAATATATTTGAAAACTCATTTGTAGCTTGAGCAGTTGTCATCATAAATCGTGACGCATATCCGGAAATATATCATGAGCCTAACGAAAACTTTCATTTGTTTGGTTTTGTTTGTTTTTGATCCTTCAAAATTTCTGAATTGTCTCTTGATTCTTGTGCTGAAATGGCTACAATACTTGACGTTTCTACATACGTTTCTACATAAATTAGACTAAAACTTGGCTTGTTACTTACATATCTACACCATTCAGCCAGTTTTATTGGCTGTTCTCCACCAATCATGCCAATATATGACGAACACCTAAAATTATATAAATTGATAGCACTGGAAATTCGATTTGGATGACGTATTAGAGGAAGTTAATGAAAGAGCGGTGACCATTATCATAGCGTAAGTTGTGCAACATAACGTTGTGAATTCAATGTAAATGAATAGTTTTTTATAGTTTATTTAGAAATAATGCAAAACTGCAAATTGACTGACACTTGTCATCAACACCTAAACTCAAAGGTTACATCTATATGTGCACGTGCCATCAACAACAAAATACAATGGCTACATCTATATATGCACGTGCCATCAATATAAAATAAATGGTTACTTCTATATGTATACACCTTGAACTTACTCGTCACCAGTTTGAAGAAATATGTAATTAGTGTCATTTGGGGTAGCTGGTTGGAAGTCTATGCATGTATGCAGCTCCAGCTCAGTAATTGCCGCATTGATTTCTACCAACTCACTTTGTGCTAAACATAGATAATTGGAGGTTATATAGTTTATAAAGAAAAACTTGTGTTAAGAACGCAGCAGAAAGAGCTGAAAACAAGGAGGGGAATATCCGTGACTTTGAGGTGAAAGCTATGTCACAACCTGACTGAAAATTAAAAAGTACATAAACGAAATAACTGCCAATTTCATAAACATACAAATGCATTAATTTAAACAATTACAAAATATTAAATATTAAATACAATAAACATACATACAAAAATCGATGGATAGCTTATACGGCACTACGTTATTGGTCCACCTATATCGTTGCTCACGGATTGCTTTTCGCTTCGTTCTACCTACATTGGATGTCTCACTCCTGAAACATCAGCTGCGCTAGTGCAATTCAAAGCTTGGTTTAACAATAAAATGAACTACTATCTGTAGAGCATGTATACCGATTCTATGTTTTATGTCATATTTTGCTTACTAGTTTATATTAATATTTTGTTACTGCATTTAATTCATAATCATGTATTCGTTAAGTTGCATTCGTAAGTGTAAATGTAAGATGTAAATGTAAGTGTCAGATGGGAGTGTAACATGTAAATGTGATCTGTGAGTGTAACATGTAAGTGTGATCTGTGAGTGTAACATGTAAATGTGATGTGTGAGTGTAACATATAAATGTGATATGTGAGTCAATATGTAAAAGTGATATGTGATTGTAATATGCAAAAGTGACATGTGAGTATAACATGTAAATGTGATTTGTCAGTGTAACATGAAAATGTGATATGTGAATATAAATCTAAATCCTAAATATCTTCAGTTAGACAGAGAATTAATGCTGCAGGGCTTACGTTTTATTAATTTACAAATCATAGTTGAAATACATATATAAATTTGCAAATATTTTGACAACTTGAATAAAATTAATTAATTTAATTGACCCATAAAATAACTCAAAATATCTTTCGCACATCACTACATTCATTTCATATAATTTCGCGTTCACGAAAGTGTACACTTTCGCATGAAGAAAACAATTATGCGTGATGTCATTAATGTCACTTTTATTATCTTACCATTCTTCGATTTGCCACCTTTCGTCTTTGGTGTAGAGGATGTCGAGCTCTTCCAACACCGTATTATTTGCCAAATTTGACGTAAAATTCCCACCTTAAAAACAAATCAGCCATTAATTTGCTTTTTTGCGCCCCAAGTTAAAACAATCAAATCATCTATTATCTGCATGCTATTTCTTGTTGCGTGACGTGTATTTGGAACGTATGCGCATATTACGTTAGCTCAGTTCACAGTTGTCGTTTTACTGAGTCGGATCGGGCATTGGTTTTGTAAGTTTTTTACATCCGGTCTGGGATGGTAATCTATTGATTTATTATCGATCCAGTCGCCTTAGCCTAAGCGACAACACAAAGTAAGGAAAGCTTTTCTGGAATAAACACCCTTTGGGTTTTGCCACCTACCTTTACAAGACATGTTCCACTCATAGGAAAATACTGGAATGCATAAGTGCTTTGTCATCGCAACACACCGGTAAATAACCTCCAATCAGATCAAATATTGCTTGATATAAATGTGAAAATACGAATATCACAAGAAGATTTGGTTATTGACCACGGACTTTGAGAAACGTACAGCACGAACCCGAAATGTCATCCTTATATTTTTCTCTTGGACAGGATTATTATCCGCATACAGAATTTTTCTCGAGCTGCCGTTCTATTTGAAAATGTAACCGGTTCCCATCACACTTTTTAGTACCTGACTTCACTTCGGTTTAAGAACCTGGGATCACGTGATATTATGGTCCCACTGCAGTCGTTATGAAACAGATGACCTCTGAAAAATAGGTTTGTTACGTACAAGCACAAAGCGGATAGATATTTTAAAAAGCAGTTCCTCTCTTTTATTGGTACTATTTCTGTGAAGTGTCCAGTGGGTTTTCCGATTAAAAAGATGTGGTAATAGATCGCACTTACGTAGAAGTTAGCTTTTGCACAACAACGCAGGAGTGGTAAGGTTTCTGGTTCAATTGCGTTGCTGTTTTACAGCCAACCTCTACGACGGTTCCGTAAACAGATCCTGTCAGACGCCAGCTATTATATAACGACGGTTAAACATAGACACATAGAAAGTCACTGTGTGCTTTGCTAAGGTATTATGACAAATACACATGTTGAATTGCAATTTGCGTTTCCTTTCTGGTAGAGAATATGTTTTCGTAAAATTATGATTTTGTTTTGATTTTGTAAGGTGGGATGTGGGGGGGGGGGGAGAATGTTGTTCTCTTGGAGCGTTATCTGAATTAAATTCTGTTCTACGCGCATCTTCCGGAACGAAAACAAATCACGCCCCTAGAGGATACAAAATCAGTGCCGTACTTTTTTGCCAAGGTCAAGGTCAGTAACGTATTTTGTATCACATCTGAGCGCCCTGTTCCATTTATTACATGCACTTTATTCCCACTTGCAAACATAGTTTGACCTCCTTCGTCATGGTCAAGGTCAAAAACCGGAAGTTGACCATTATCTCGAAAACGGGTAGAGATAGAGCGATTTTGAGCCCTTTTCCGACCCTTTGGGTCCAAAAGACGTTATATAAGAGGTACCTCGGTGACCTTGACCTCCGTCATGGTCAAGGTCAAAAACCGGAAGTTGACCATTATCTCGAAAACGGTTAGAGATTTTGAGCTTATTTTCGACCGTTTGGCCTAAAAGACGTTATATAAGAGGTACCTCGGTGACCTTGACCTCCGTCATGGTCAAGGTCAAAAACCGGAAGTTGACCATTATCTCGAAAAAGGTTAGAGATTTTGAGCTTGTTTTCGACCGTTTGGGCCTAAAAGACGTTATATAAGAGGTACCTCGGTGACCTTGACCTCCGTCATGGTCAAGGTCAAAAACCGGAAGCTGACCATTATCTCGAAAACAGAGATATGGCGATTGTGAGCTTATTTTCGACCCTTTGGGCCTAAAAGCCGTTATATAAGAGGTACCTCGGTGACCTTGACCTCCTCCGTCACGGTCAAGGTCAAAACCGGAAGTTGAGCATTATCTCGAAAACAGTTAGAAAAATGAATTTGATTATTTGTACCCAAAAGAGATATCATTATATTTACTTCGACCTCGTTCAAGATAATAATTGGGAAGCTGATAATTATGTCGAAACAATGAAAAATGTCTTTGACCAGATAAATTGTACCATTGCAAGTGGGTGCCATTTCGCTACGTGTAGCGAAATTCGGTCTAGTTCTAGAAAAGATTTTGAAAGTAAAGAAAAATGGCTTGCTTGGCATTCGTAAATATTGGTCTTCCTGTGTATCTCTGTGTTTGGTTTCCAATAAGGTTCTCTGTCTGTTGTGTCTTTCTTTCTTCCATGCTTTCTTTTTTCCATCTTTCTATCTTTCTTTCTTTCCATTTGCCCTCTCTCTTTCTTTTCCCCTGTGTCTGTTTGGGCCTCTCACTCTCTTGCTCTCTCTCTCTCTCTCTCTCTCTCTCTCTCTCTCTCTCTCTCTCTCTCTCCCTCTCTCTCTCGTTCATTCTTTCTTTTTCTTATTCTATTTCTCTCTGACTGTCTGTCTGTCTCTTCTTTCTTTCTTTTTCTTATACTTCCTCTCTGCCTGTCTGTTTGTCTGTCTGTCCGTCTGTCTCTCTCTCTCTCTCTCTCTCTCTCTCTCTCTCTCTCTCTCTCTCTCTCTCTCTCTCTCTCTCAACACCTCCTAAGACTAATAAAATAACCAGACCGATTTCGTTACCTGGTCTGATTATGACGTCAAAGGTCAACACTTTTTCACGTGTATCGTCTTACCATGGCCCACTCTGTGTATACCCTGCTCCACTTTTCTAGCCCCATCTCTTTCTGAGGAGATACATGGGGATGAAAAAAAACGAAGAAGATAACGGAAACAAAATAAAAAAAAAACAGAAGAAAAATGAGAGAACTTTCGCAATTTCTAGTTAGACAATAACTCCTCAAGCGCAACATAATGAAAAAATTGAGGTCTATGAAAGTCACGCATTTCATTTCCACAGCTGAGGCCTTCTTCTTTGGGCCCTTTCCCCCACTTACCCGACCTTCCCGCAGAATTCGCAACGATCTCTTTTACGGACCTCGCCTCCGGTTGTTTTATAACGGTACTGCACATAAATACCAATGCAATGCGCAGAGTAAGTATCATTGTCTGCCTTTTCTTAACTGTACATATTCCAAATAGAATTAATCTTTCAAGCTATGGTTTGTAAACTGATATTTTCATTTCTGCTTATAAAGTGCCATGTTGTGACATTTGCTAGGTGCAAAGTGCGCTCAGCTGGTATGGATCCTGCTGTACAGAAGGATCCCGGATCTACTGCCAGATGTTGTGCTTCTCAAACGCAATATGAGTGTTGGCATTGTCATGTAAATAAGGACACTTTTTTCTTGATTAAACGTTTATTATGAATCCAGATCCAGTCTTACCATTTTCTGCATTATTTATCACTAAAATTAGCATTAATATGAAGAGCAGAATCTTAAAACTATTATTAGATCATTATTACAGTAATCCCGAAACCCCCCTCCCCACACACCCAACACCCCCCCCCCCCACACACACACTTTCAGGATTTTCTTGTAATTAGCGAACACATGCCATTGTCACAACTATCTCTAACTATTCAAGCATTGTTGTTGTCATTGCCATATTGTGGTAACCATGGGAACAGGTAGACTGGATTCATTTAGGCATAAAACCAAGTGTTACCTCAAGCAGTACTGATAAAGAGGTACCTAAAATGAAAGCATCCAATCAGTGAAACTGTTTACTTTCATATGCATCAAACAGAGTGTTTTACGCCTATTATGAACAAAGTTAAAAACAAAACAAATTTAATCAAGGAAATCACTTCGTCTTGGTTACCATGGTTACCATATTGCAATCAGAAAATAGTCATGATGAGCTTTTGTGTGCAGCAATCAGCGTGTTTCTACACAAAATATTAACCAAGTATAGTCCAAACAAAATCATCCAATCAAATTAAAGCCTTTAAGTTACCAGGATAACATAGACGGAATAACTTTGGTAAGCTTAAGTGTTTAGGCTTTAGGTTCTAGCAAGGACATAAAACTGTTTCAGAATAATTTAAGAGTTGAATCTTGATTTTACAAGTTGCTGTAATTGTCATACTGAGGGACAGTCGGAGAAGGGAGGGAGGAAGGGTGGGAGGGGACAACAAAAGCAACAACAAGAACTTACAAACGTCTATTTTCATTGTATCCCGAACAAAATTGCAGGTTAAATAGCTTTGAGCCTGGGTGTAATTTGCCTGTGGTTGGTGGCGACCATCCATTCAAGTCCCGATCGAAAGGACAAGTTTCTCACGTCTAATAAATATCTTTCACTTACCGTTGAGAAGATCTAATCAATCGTCTTGGCTCAACATTAAAAAAACGTTTAATAATAATAATAACAACAATAATAATAATAACAAAGAATATTTACATAGCCCCTTATCCACATTAGCGAAAAGGGCTTTGCAATGTAATACTGGATACAATACAATACTGTTAACTAAAACTATTACGCATGAAATTACTTAGCAACAGTATGACTAGTTCACAATAAAATTAGACTAGAAATTAAAAGATATATCACCAATTCGCTTGTCTAAAAAGATATGTTTTGGGACTCTTTTTAAATAAATCAATCGACTGGCAATTCTGAAATTCGAGGGACAGGTCATTCCACAGCTTTGGACCAGCATTTGATAAAGCTCTATTTCCATAAGTAGATTTGACCAGTTTTTGATTTAGCAATTTGTTTGCTGTTGATCTAGTGACTTTTTCATGTTTTTTAAAACAGTAGGGTAGAAACGACAGTTTCACCACACTTTGTGACGTCATACTGTCTGGAAGTGACGTCATAGCGTCTGGACCGGAAGTGCTGTCTGGACCGGAAGTGACGTCATAGCGTCTGGACCGGAAGTGTTGTCTGGACCGGAAGTGCTGTCTGGACCGGAAGTGTTGTCTGGACCGGAAGTGACGTCATAGCGTCTGGGCCGGAAGTGTTTTCTGGACCGGAAGTGACGTCATAGCGTCTGGACCGGAAGTGTTGTCTGGACCGGAAGTGACGTCATAGCGTCTGGACCGGAAGTATTGTCTGGACCGGAAGTGTTGTCTGGACCGGAAGTGAGGTGATAGGCGTCGTCATGGCAACGTGTTGTTGTGATGGCAACGAAGCATGGTTAACGTGACGTCATAGGCGAAGCCATAGGCGTAGCCATAACCCTGATAACAAAGTGAGGACCCCCCAGGACATACTGTGTACCGACCCTCCCCCAGGACATACTATTTACCGACCCCCCGACCCCCTAGGATATACTATGTACCGACCCCCCCCCCCCCCAGGACATACTATGTACCGACCCCCCCCGTTCCAGGACATACTATGTACCGACCCCTCCCCCCAGGAGAGCAAAAATTGTGCTGAATTAGCATGATGAAATCGTCGATTCAGCATGATAAAATAGTATATAAGTGTAGTGACTCGAGGCTCAGACATCGTCAGACATCGTCAGACATCGTCAGACACATCATGGACAACACATCAGCTACTAAGAAAGTGACCATACAATGCTACAAGTGCTGCGTGAGGTTGGAATATGAAGGACAGTCACACAACTGCCCGGTGCACCACAACGCACCGCAGCGCTTTTGCTGTAAAACCTGCGGTGGTCTGCTCTGGTACAAGTTTGCGACGACGCTACCTGGGTCAGGACCAATATGTAATGACTGCTGGTGGTGTGGTATGACTCTGAAGCTGAAGAGCTATTGCGACAGCCATCCGTTCAAGTGCGCGGGAAGACCATTTACGATGCAGGAGTACTACAAGTACAAATGAAGCTGCAGGAATCCAACTTGCTGATATACTAAAATATTTCGGGCCCTTTTAAGGGCCATCCTATATTATGAAATGAAGCAAAAACATGTCTGTCTGTGTGTGTGTGTGTGAGAGAGAATACATTTTATCACATTTCAGGTCTAGTTGGCGGATGAATACCATTTGGCAGACCATTTAACTTCACCGCTAGATGTCTCTGCTTTACAGCTGTACAACTTCACAACTGTAAGTGAGACATTCATATACACAAGTAAAATTCTGCTGAGTCAGCAATTTTAACATTTTTGAGCAAGTTTGAAAAGTTACACACCATATTTTGATTACATGGAAGTAGCATAAAAGCATGAGTGAAACATGTCAACTAGTCAACTAGTGATACATTCTGCTGAGTTAACACACCATTGAAGTGGTATAAAAGGAAGAGTGAAACGTGTATTTTACTTCATTTCAGTTTTAGCAGTTGAAGAAACAACAACGATGGCACCAGTCTACTGTCATGATTGTGATGTGACATTTCCATCTCTGGAAGTGTTCGTGACACATACATGCAAACCAGCTAGGTTGAAACGTTCTCATGAAGAGCTTGTTGAGCAGATTGAAGCCAAGAGACGAAAGACCGTACAAGATGGTGTTGAAAGACCTGATCCAGTCCTCTGCTGTAAATGCGCCAAGATATTTTCATCTTTGGATGCATTTGAGACACATGCATGTGCTGAGATGGAAAATGTGTCTCATGAAGAACAAAGAAAGAAAGAGACAGGACAAGTAGGCAGAGGCAGAAGAGTGAGTCTTGGTGAAAACGCGCAGGAAAGACGGTTTGAGCCTGAGGATGGATCAGATTTGCTACTTGAAATGCGACAACAAGAGAATAGAATCAAGAGACATTTGTTAGAAACGTTAAACCATGGCATGAAATGGTACATTGTGGTACATGCACGCTTCAAGAAAATGACACCAAATGTTGAAGGCGTGATGGTAGAACAGGTGGATAATGCCTTCATCAGTAGTCCAACATATGCAGCATACAATCCAACAGATATTGAGAAGGACTTGCCAGAAGCCTATAAAGAATTATTTACCAGGTTTGATGAACATGAGCGACAAGGTTCTGGCTGGGTGTTGGATAACATATTATTCATTGAAGTACATACAGCTACGTCAGCGCCACTGGAAGCGAGCAGTTTTATCCCACTGCCGAAGAAAGTAAAGAATACATTAAGTGTGTTAAACATTCAGAATAAAGACAACAAGTGCTTCTTATGGTCTGTACTGGCTCATCTTCACCCTTCAACAAGCAATAACCCACAGCGTGTACATCAATACAAAGCATTTGAGAACGAATTGAAGGTAGAAGGCATGACATTTCCCACACCGATTACAGACATTCCAAAGTCTGAAAAGGAGAATGATGTGTCCATTAACGTGTTTGGATATGAACATGATGTAGTTGTTCCGATACAACTAAGTCGAAACACCAGCGCCAGAGAAATTAACTTGCTTTTGATTAACAATGACAAGACAAGACATTACTGCCTCATCAAGAATTTCAGCAGACTTATGGCTTATCGATCAAAACATGATGGAGCTGCTTTTTATTGTTTCAACTGTCTTCATGGGTTTATGAGACAAGATCTGTTAGACAAGCATCGTGAAGTGTGTGGCAAGCACGGAGCACAACGTTTATCATTCCCCAAGGAACCTTTCATCAAGTTCAAGAATGTAGCCAAACAACAGCGAGCGCCGTTTGTCATTTATGCAGACTTTGAATGTTTCACGAAAAAAGCATGAAGGAGACAAGTATCAGCATCATCGTCCAAACAGCTTTGCCTATGTGGTTGTCAGCCAGTATGATACACGTGCTCCAGTCGTATATCGAGGAGATAATGCTGTGAAAGTCTTTTTAGACCATATGGTGAATGAGCGTGATCGTATTGTGCATGGTTTACAACAGAAAAAGAAAATGGTGATGACTCATGAAGATGAAGAGCATTATAAGAATGCCACAGATTGCTACATTTGTCATGAGCCTCTAGGAGCAGATCATGTGAGAGATCATGACCATATCAATGGTAAATACCGTGGAGCTGCACATAGTCAATGCAATTTACAATTTCGACTTCGAAAGGATAAGCAGGATGTTGAAGATTCTTTCATCATTCCTGTGTTTTTCCACAATTTACGAGGCTAT
This sequence comes from Protula sp. h YS-2021, assembly GCA_949752745.1. Lineage (NCBI taxonomy): Eukaryota > Metazoa > Annelida > Polychaeta > Sabellida > Serpulidae > Protula > Protula sp. h YS-2021. The sequence continues at coordinate 5,572,272 of OX457024.1, forward strand.
GACAGCTATTTGATCATGGAAGAAATTGGAAAGTTCAAAAATGAGACAATTACAGTCATTCCCAACACCGTTGAGAAATATATTGCATTCACCATGAGCAATCTGAAATTTACGGACAGTTATCAGTTCATGAGTACTTCTCTACAGAAGTTGGTATCCAACCTGGCGGCAGAAGGGAAAGACATCTTTTATAACATGACGTCACACATTCACGATAGTGACCAACAAGAGTTACTGTTGAGAAAGGGAGTGTACCCTTATGATTACGTGGATGAGCCATGTCGCAAAGCATGCCGGAAAGTGGATTTATGTGGGTGAGCGAGCCAGAATCCATTGACTTTATGGATGTGGATGAAGATGATGAGATTGGATACATTTTAGAAGTGGATTTAGAATACCCATATGCAATCCATGTTCATCATAATCACTATCCAGTGGCTCCAGAACGGAAATGTGTGAAAGTGGGAGAATTGTCAGAGCATAGTCAGAAGCTATGGAAAGATCTAAACATGAAAGGCAAACCTAGTGAAAAGCTCATTCCCAACCTGTGTGACAAGAAGAAATATGTGCTTCATTATAGAAATTTACAGCAATATGTCTCACTGGGATTGAAAGTCACGAAGGTGCATCGTGCCATCATGTTTGCACAGAGCAAATGGTTGGCAAAATACATCTCCTTGAACACGGAAAAGAGATAGTTGGCCAAGAACCCGTTTGAGAAAGACTTTTTCAAACTGATGAACAACTCTGTGTTTGGCAAAACCATGGAAAATGTGAGAAAACGCATGAATGTGGAACTTGTTCACCAGGAAAAGCGGTTCAAGAAACTTGTGGCCAAACCTTCCTTCCACAAATTTAGAATTTTCAACGAAGATTTGACCGCGGTACATTTGCGCAAAGTGGATCTGCTTCTGGATAAACCCATTCAAGTCGGCTTCACCATTCTTGACCTCAGCAAAGTGCTCATGTTCCACTTTCATTACAACTACATCATGACCAAGTATCCCAACGCCAAACTCTTGTTCAGCGACACCGACAGTCTATGTTATGATATAGAAACGAAAGATATCTACAAAGACATGCAGGAAGATGCCGACTTGTTCGACACAAGTGACTATCCCCCAGATCATTTCCTGCATTCCAACGTGAACAAGAAAGTGCTTGGGAAAATGAAAGATGAGACGGCGGGTATTCCCATAGAAGAGTTTGTTGGACTTCGACCGAAAATGTATAGTATGATGTATGGTGGGAAAGAAAAACGTACGGCTAAAGGCATTACTCGCGCGTGTCAAAGACGTATGAAACATCAGCAGTATAGAGACAGTTTGTTCAACCAAACGCAAACGATAACCACAGGGCACATCATTCGAAGTCATGACCACCAGATTTTCTCGGAGAAGTTGAGGAAAGTGGCTCTCTCTCCCTTTGATGACAAGCGATATGTGATGAGTGATGGCTATTCCACTTTGGCGCATGGGCATTACAGTATATAAGGGGGAGACACTTCAACTTTAGAGTTAGCTGAGGTGTAAACACTGAAGCGTCAACATGAATCGGAAAAGATCTGCAACAACGGATATGGATACTCTTGCTGATACAGTGAAAGACATGAATGTGAAACATTCTGACAATACCATTAAGAAATTAAAAGTGGAGACGACGGTACCAACACCACAGTCGTGGGATGGAATGCTTTCTCTAGGCAATGGAAAGTATATCAAGATTATGAAACAAAGTAATGAAGGTGTGGTAAACATTCACAAATACCTCAGAGATGAGGGGACTGGAAAAAACCGTCCAACGAAAAAGGGAATTTTGCTGACAATACCTGAATAGAAAATAATGAAGAAGCAGGAGAAAGAAGTGGATAAAAGGCTTCGTAGACAAGAAGGTGGCTCATAACAAGGTAAAAACATGAATGCACTCATGCTGAACGGTGGTGTTTACCTTACTGTAAATGAGAGGAATGAAGTGATACTAGATTCTAAGACAAGTTATCATCGGTTTAAACCTGAAGTGTGGAAAGACACCTCATACCACTTGAACCTGGGTTTAAACGTAGACTTGAAAATAAAGTGGAAGTGACGGTAGCTGAATATGATTCTAACATACGTGTAGAAATCTGTAGAAATCTTTTACAGGATTATCCAAAGGATTATAAGGGAGTTGTGCCAGATACACCATATACAGATTTGATCCTCTTTGATATCAAGAACTGGCGCGCAGTCTTACGATTCCTAGAAGCGATACAACATCCACTCTTCACCATCTTGCGAGCATAAAAACGTCTTTGCAGACAAGGAGACAGCTCATAGTTCATCTGACTGTTGAACGAGATGGAAGACTTTTTATCGGAATATAAACCAATTACGCATGGATTCTCATATCTGAGAAACGAATATGATGACATTGTGCTAAGACATTTTGGACAGTATCTCGTCCTATCACTTGATGACCAATCTGTGTTGAAAGACCATCTAGAGAAGTTCAGGATACCTGGCTTTCTCCTGACAGTCTCAAATGAATTAGAAGTGCGTGTGACTGAGAACGGTCTAGACGTGTTTGTACAATTTCGTCAATATGACGAGCTTACAGAATGCTACGACTACATCACCCTCAACACAGTGGAATGGTACACTCTGTTACAAGCATTGGATTGGAAAGAACCTGACGCTTGAATTCAAAGAGGGAGGAATACAACTCAAGCGGGGTACCAAATCCATTGAGCTGACACAACCTATGCGTGTGATGGACATTGACTTAGAAGAAGGATATGAACTGAAACTGTCTGAACATGTTACTGTGAAAGTGATAAAGTTTGGTGATGTGTGTTATGTCAGCTTTCATAGCATTTACAAACATGGATGTAATGTCTATGATACCTATATCAATTTAGATTCTAATGAATGGTATTCATTGATGAATGTATTGAAAAATGAATGTGTTTGTAAATAAAAAGTTTGTAAATAGTGTAAATAGACTTTGTAGTTAAGAGTTTGTAGTTAAGAGTTTGTAAATAGACTTTGTAAACTTTGTAAATAGAATTTGTAAGTAAAAGTTTGTAGTTAAGAATTTGTAAATAGTGTAAATAGACTTTGTAAATAAAAGTTTGTAAATAGTGTTTGTAGTTAAGAATTTGTAAATAGTGTTTGTAGTTAAGAATTTGTAAATAAACGTATGTACAACACAATAAACAAGACTGTTTGAAAACTTGGTTTGTTTTATTTAACAACAACAACAACTTAACTAATATAACAACAACTTAACTACAACTTAACTAATATAACAACAACAACATTTATAAAACAATGGTTTATAATGTCTATATACAAAATCCTTTACAATAAAATCACCATCCTTTCTTTTTAATATATTCACAATATCAAACATACTCTGACCTCGAGCTCTATGCAATATATAATATACACAATAAAAACCACATGACGATGATATTGGCGTTTGTAATGATATAGAATTATACATATAGTCATTTCTTAAAAATATGTCAACGATCATCGAGAGGTAACAGTCCATAAGAGTTAAAATATTCTGCAGGGTCTTTGTCATAATACACTGCCACCCAATGTTCTCCTGGTTCATCTTGATCGTCTGTGTTGATCACATAGGCACCGCGTTGTAACGATGGTAACTGGTCCATGGCAAACACGCCTTGAAACAAGTCTTTGGTCATGACATCATGACTCAGTATGGCATCAATCTGCTTCGTGTTCATGATTGGTAGTCGAATTGGATGCTGCGATTTGCACTTATTTCAATAATGTTGTCAAATTCAGCATAGACAAAGACATTGATGGTATGTTGCAAAGCTCTAGCAAAATTCATTTCTAGCCGCAAATTCCCATGCTTGATCAGGGGGAAATGATCATCGCCATCATAATCCGGTGTTAAGTCAAACGAAAATAAAGCATAACCTCTATTCCAATCTTCCCGTTTTATAATGGAACTTTTCTCACCATTCAATCGATCAAACGATTTGTAAAGCGTTTCAAAAGCGTCCAGGTATTTGCTCTGTGTAATGTCAAGCTTGAGAGGTTTGGATAGAACTGGTTCACCATCCGTGTACAGTTGCATATAGTCTAGATCAAAATGTTTGAAATCATATGGATTCCTCAATACTGATCCACCAAAAGCTTCATTATGAACCAGACCAATGACAATACGATTTGGTAATTGACCCAAAAAGATGTTATCTTTCACAAAAGACTGAAATCCTGCTGGAATAGCTAAGACTTTACATTCTTTTCTAGTGATGATGATCTTGGCAGGACTTTTCATCAATGCATCTGTATGTCCTAACTGAATACCTGGACTCACCCTCACTTTGCGAATGGTTAAAAATGCCTCTTTCACTTCTACCTTATAGGTAGTATTTGCAGCCATCAATACATAGTCATCTTTTGTCTATGGAAACGTAATTTCAAACTAATACCATTCGGAAGATAACGATCCTGCTCAAACAAATCTATCCTTAAACCACCAGTAAGCATAACATCACGGCTAAGACGAGTATGTAAATAACGATGATGTAAGCCATTATTGCCTTGCTCACCCAAGTCACCACCGCCAGCATTGACATGAAACCCGGATACATATCGTTCATGATTAGGTCTTTTCACCTCATGACTATTCATTGACCCAGCAGTATCCTTGTACATGAGACGCATAGAGCGCTCAGAATGTAGACTTTCTTCCGAATCATGGATGAGATGAGAGATAATGCTGGTATAACCATGAGTATTGTTGCTATGCGAAACCAAACGATCATTCAGAAACAATTCAATATTAGACCATAACCCATGAAACACATCATTGATGCAAGAGACATTATCATTTGCGCCACACGCTGATCCATCGGCCTTTAGAATGCGACATACAATATGAAGTTTGCTGTTCTTTAAATCCAGATATTCTTCTGTACTCGCAGGAATGTAGAATTCTATTGGAGCGCCTTCTCTAATGGTAGTGAGTGGTTGATAGTCAACATTATAACTTTTCTCTACAGCAGTTTGCGTCGGTGGTACGTGAAACCATTCCAATGGAGAAAGACTACATTCACACGAATGATTATGAATGAGAGACATAATTTCAAAAAATATCTTTGCGATATTTTGATGTTATCCGTCTGGCTGTTTTTCGTCTTCTGGCACGTTTCGTCGGTTGCATACGCTTTTGTTCACCAAACACACGTTCTGCTACTCGACCCGTAACATCTTTCGCGACATTCTTTGCAGCCTTCTTAAGATGTGGCGCAACGATCTTAGCCCCAGCCTTAAGTAGTGGAATAGCTTTGCGAGCCAATGATCCCAGTATCGAACCAATACCATCGCCATATTGGATTCACGCTCCTTTGAATCCTGGTAATTCCCCGCCCACTTGACGAAGAAAATGGTTGCGATATGCAGACGGATCGTGTGTATAAGCTTTCATATTGCTTTTGGTCGAAAATGGAGTTTATAGATCACCTTTCCAGTTTGAAATGGAACATTATAACCTGTGTCGTCCTTAATATTCATTTCTATCATGTCAAATTTGGATGTGTTTACAGGAACATAATGTGGTTCGCCGTACGTTTTCATGATAATATCTCCATCATGGCCTTGTATGCCAACAGAACGTAGTAAGGGAACATAATAATCACCAACAACTTGTGGTTCACAAATGCTACAATACACATAAAGTGTATAAAATCCCTGTTTCACATCCGCTTTATGTTCAGCTGTACATGTTTCAGTATACCATTGATCTGGGATAAATCCTAAAATCTCAGCCAATCCAGCGGAGAATGACACTTCAAAACCATAATTTAGAAATAGAAAAACACGTCGTCTAATTTTATCATACTTTATCCGAATAGCTTCTTTAAGGTCATCTTTCATAGAATTAGTTGCTTCTTCATTCACTGCCTGACATATTTCTTGTATGGATCTATATCTATGGAGCCATAAGGAATATTAATAGTCTCAAGTGTCTCTGTCAGTGGTTGTTGTCGATACTGAATAGAATAGTCCATGTCATGTCTCATCGTTGTCCATGTATGTGGATATTGAATTTCAGCTAAAGCCACTTCATATTTTCCATTCAGATAAATAGTTCGAGGCATACGAATTTGATAATTCGAAGCCTTGTTGTTGGGATAATAGTTCATACTCGCATTGCTAGGCAAAGTAATGTAAAAGCTTGTTGACTCCATGATGGGAACTAAATGGTATAGGTGCGTTGACGTTGCCTATATACTTCACGATAGCGCGCGCCATTCAACCAAGTATGCAAATGGTCTTTCACATCATGATGATCTATGACTTCTCCTTCACAACAAGCACTTGTACATCTTATTTTTACAGGAATAGTTGGTTTATCTTCCTCACAACAACAACATAGCTCTTTCAACCATGTTAAAAATTTTCCCATCCTTCAGGAAACTGTCTTTGTTGACGTTGTTTCATTTCTGTTGTAATGTCGTCACGAGTGGTCGTTTTACTAAACATTGTTTTTGGAATATTAGCATCAACAATTTCCTGGATAAATGGATGCCAGCCATATGGTGGTATGGCTCGTTCTTTTCTTCTTGTCGCCACCAATGCTTCTTTCATCAAATCAACCATGTTGGAATTTGCTATAATATCGCCCGTTTTCAACACAAGTTCATTCTTGTCTGTCCATGTCGTACCATTTTCGTCAGTTCTGCTAAAAGTTGTGTTACTTTTCCATGATAGATAGGTTGAAAATGACTTAAAAATAACTTTTCTGGCTTTTCAGGTGATGATGATGAGGGCTTTTGCTGCCTAGATTGACTTGTTCGTAAATGACGACCAAGAAGTTGAGATATTTCTATAGCCTTTTCGTTTTGATATCATTTTTCTTTTCTAGCAACATTTTATATTCATATTCAGGAATGAGGACCATTTTCATCGTATGTTTCATTTTAGCAGCATTTTGGCTAACAAAGGTAATGCCAATCTAGCAATAGCTCGAATGAATCCTCCTTTCTGATTAATCAACTTCTTTTTTCGTCGAAGGGATATCTTCTTATCTGCTAGAGTACGAAGCGTATGACGTTCACGTTTAAATTCCTTAAACCGTTTTGAGCTTAAGGGTAAATGTCCTTGCAATATATTCCAACAAATTTCAAACAAGCTTGTTAATTCCTCCTTTGTAGCTTGCTGTAGCAAGGATTTACGTCGTTTAGGCCCACTGCGTGCAAGCAAATGAAGAAACTTCTGGTTCGCTCGAATACGTTTAGACATCTTGACTGCGAATGGTCAAATGAGTTGGTTCTTGTTCATACACTGCTTTATCAATATATACATAATGTGTATCTTTTGGTAAAATGCCTGTACGAATACGTAGTTGATCATTTGTCTTTGGTTTTAAATCAATGAATAAATAACCATGAGGTTTGCTAGTAGCATCTTGATAGGCTTCTATGAGAAATTGAGATCTTCCAGGATACATTTGCCGCGCCAATGTACTAATTTGTTGACTGTCTCTCGGATTTTTAAACAGAATGATATAATGTGTATTCAAACTAATATTTCGCATCTCTTTCCCATGATGAAATAAATTATGTACAATAAAGATAATGCTTAGATTTTGATGACTGCTGCCAACACTAAAGAGACGTGTCATACGCTCATCACTATGACATTTGGTCATTAAGTCATCAATGATAAGTAAGTTTGGTTTCTTCGGGTTAAAACGCGTCATCTGGAATGCCTTGGTAAAATTCCACACCTTTCATTCCCTTATACAAAGGCTGATCTGCTGCATAGAGCCATAAAATGCTTTTTGTAGAGGGTTTAATCAACTTTTGTTCTAGAATTTCCTTCACCAGAGACGTTTTGCCACTGCCTGTAGGTCCAGAGACTAAACATGTAAATGGATGCTTCATTGTTGAATGTCTGTTTCTTTCACCCAACTGTTAAACTTGTTTGGCCAACCTAACCACTTGACAAATAATTCTTTCACACCTCCTCGTCTTTTACGTGTTTTCAAGACTTTTTCAATTCTATAAATAGATTCAATATCTTTGGTCACTTTCTGCAGTTCTTCTTCATAGAAATGGCCATCAATATCTTCGTCTAAAAAGTCTTTCACACGATATAAATGTATTCCTTGCTTCTTACAACGATGTGTGACAATGAAGACTTCTTGCGTCCATTTGATGTGATAATCCCGTTGAAACACATATTTAATGTGAGAAATGCGAACATGATCACCAATGTTAAATTTGTACTTCTTCTTCTTCGGTTTCAATTTCAGTTTGTCGACATACATATACTTCCACACTTTTGATTCGTTGTCTTTACGAATCTCGGCTGGAGCATATTTATTAGGAAGAGAACCATGAGGTCTATGGTTGTAATTGTACACCAAGTCTGGAAGAATGTCCAAATAACGGTAAGTTTGATTATGTAGAAAATACCGATACATCATTCCCTTTAGAGTACGAATGACTCTTTCAGCAAAGTTGGCTTTGGTTTCATTCTTTGTGGTATAAGCATGAATGCCTTCTTTCTTCAAAAATGCTTTTACCCATCTGTTTTTAAATTCTGTTCCTTTATCAGACCTTAGAGTTCGCGGTCTTCGTCGTGTGTCATGAAAAATCTTTTGGAAAGCTTGTATGACGCTGGTATGTGAGTTATTAGGTATTGGCTGTACCCAGACATATTTGGAAAACACATCAATGATAATGAGTAAAAAGCGTATGTCATCATTATAGGGAGCTATGTTTCCCATATCAGCCAAATCAATATCCCACATGTCATCAATGCCACGTGTACTCACACGTTGTCTTTTGAACCTGTATTTTACAGGTTGGAGTAAACTGAAAGCATCTTGATCCTGCAGCCATTTCTTCACTTGTGACTGTGTGACTGGTTGATCATGTTTTCTTAAGATGTGATACAGTTTGTAAGGACCGGCAAATGCTCCAGGCTGTCCAGGTTTGAAGTAAATATCAGTCAAGTAGTCTTTCCACGTCGACATGATGAATGAAAAAACACGTCTGAACAGAACAGCTTTTATTTTATAACTCAACCAACATCACTTAACTAACGTAGTAACTTAACTAACATGTATTTATAACTAACATGTATTTATAACTAACAAGTTTTTACAAATCAAGTATAGATACAATGGTATGAATAACTGGAGACCATTGGTCTTCAATGAACACTAACCAATGACTGAGTTCATCCAATGTAATAGCATCTACACCATATTTCTCACAACGTTGATTTGCATTCTCTAACACTTTATCTAAATGCATGTAATATTTAGCTTCATTCCAATATGTATAAACAGATGCAAAATGACAAGTATGTTCTGAACACTCTTCATGTTGACAAGCAGGACAGACTAAATATGCAAACTTTTTTACAGCTGATAACATTTCTTCACAATAAGCTTTTTGCACAATATATTGTCTCAGTGTCATGTCAGCCATTATAGTGCAGCATACAGCGCTCTCTCACTTCATCAAACAGTTTTGGATCAAATAGAGCATACACTGCTTCCACATCAAACTCCTCAGCTCCAGACTCTTTGATGAAATCCTTACGCAAGTTTGATAAGTTCAGCATGGAATGAGCAAGTTCCCAATAGATGTTGATATGTTCCAGTTGTTCAACAGTTCCAAAACGTGCTAGTTCACTTATCATATAGTCCACAAACTTGTTCTTGAAACATGTTTCTACATCCATCTTTTACATGTCCACACGTCTGCACACCATGACGGTTGGCAAGCAAATGAAAAAGTCTCTAACCCTCACACAACATTTCTAACAACTTTCCCATAATATTCTGACCAGGATATTCAGATGACACGTTTCACACCAGCTCCCCACCAATGATCATACGTTGCTTCAACTAAAGTTTTATCTTTACATTCTTTCAACTTGTTGCGAAACAATACACACTGATTCCATTTGACTTGTAAAACATCTTGCATTTTACTTCTCTTTACTGTATGCCATAAAGGACATGGCTTTATCCCTTTAGCAATACGTTTCGCTTCATATCCATTTCTGGATGACACAATGGCTGAAGCATATCTTGACGGTGATGAAACACTGCTTTCTCATATTGATACAACGCTTCACTTGAGTTGAACACATGTCCATACTTTTCAAGTCGTGTTGGAAACATGTTTGAAAGAACGTCCTTGTGACCACTGAATAGTACAAGATTCTCCATGTTGACTTTGTTTCTGTTGTTTTATTCTGACATGTCGGTTTCTTCCTGTAATAAAATATCTTTTAATATATTTGCTGCCTCTTCTATCATGTTCTTTCTTTGTTTACGTTGAAACCACTCACATAAAACTAAATTTGCTAGTAAGAAAAACATGGTTATCAATTCACTATGTTGTTACAAAGATGATTAAAAAGGTTCTCTTACCTGATAAAGCTGCTCGGTTTCCTCTTCTTCTTTACAACAATCTCTCAAATAGTCAACCACGGTGAAATATACTTCAACATCAGTGCGAGCAGAATAAAGTGCAGAATCAAAGTCAAAGTCAGGATCTTCTTCTATTCCAATTTTATGACATTCTCCAAGAAATCTTGAATGCAGTTCAATCACATCAAGACTATGATGTACAACATCCCAAAAAGCGTCCAAATGATGAAGTTGATAGTCTGGGGTGCCACAGCAAGCAAGTTTAGCAATCATCAAGGCAATATAAGCATTTTTAAAACATGCGTCCATCTTGTTTCAGTGTCTTGTGGGCTTTTACTTTGCTTCACAGACTTTAAGTACTCCACACTTGCCGCAGAAGTTGCTTGGTTCACACAACTTGTAATTATACTTGTGGCAGTGGCAATGATAATCCTCCACATATCCACAAGCACCGCAATAGTCACAGGTAAGTCCAAGTTGATTTTGTACGTTCATGTTCTCCAACTGAACTTCAGCCAGCCTTTTCTTGGATAGCTTTGAAACCTTCATCCGACCATCCTTTTGCAGCTTGATGATCGTTTTCTTGTCATGACATTCCTCACATGGTGATAGGGCTGAGTTGATGTTGTCCATCTCCTGAAGCAGTGTCTCCCATTCACCATCATTCATGTTGATGTGATGTGTATATTCTTTCCCTTCAAACCGTGATGTTCGCACAAAACTCACATAACGCTTATCCAAGTATGAAATGACTTCAAGCCACTTCGTTTGTGTTAAGTACAGTTTGAAGCCAATGTCACGTAAATTTTCCAAGCTTTGACATACAATCCTCCACAAAGATGGTGAATAAGCACACCATCTCTCTCCACGTGTGATGCGTAGAAATGGCCCATATTCTCCATGCTCCACAGTAATGGTTAGGTTAGCACTAATTTTAAAGCTGCTTGTCTTGTTCTCCATAGCTGCCACAATGTGCTGATGATCCACTCCCTCCAACTGTCTGCTGAGAAATGACTTCACTCTGCTGAGTCCACTCCCTTTTATACCCAACTATTTGCTGAGTCAGCTCCCTTGCAAAGTTTTGAATTCACTTCAACTCGTCCATGGTTGAATCGAACAAGTTCTGATACATTATCTGGAATGTCATCATCATAATGTAAAATGATTCTTGCAGCTACAACTAACATGAGCTCAACTGCCCAAATTGTATTCGCGTTGATAAATGCTGAATCAATGTCATAAGTTAACGGTAAATGTAGATCTTCACATTCACGTAGAAACGAGCGGATGAAACGATCTCTTGGAATGGTCTTTCCAACAGCTTCCCAATGCTGATGTAAGTTCTTCACTTGCAGCATCCAATCCGATTCAAAAGCAGGAAGCTTTGAAAACACATAGTCAGCATAATTCACTTTGAAGACGTCATCCATGGTCTCTACACATCTGTGAAGAAGTAATGTTGACATTGTGAAGTTTTCTCGTCACTCTTCCATTTATAAAACTTTGATGGTATATGGTGTGTAACTCGTTCAAACTTATTCAATACTCGTTCAAAATTGTTTACTTAGCAGAATGTATCACTAGTTGACTAGTTGACATGTTTCACTTATGCTTTTATGCTACTTCCATGTAATCAAAATATGGTGTGTAACTTTTCAAACTTGCTCAAAAATGTTAAAATTGCTGACTCAGCAGAATTTTACTTGTGTATATGAATGTCTCACTTACAGTTGTGAAGTTGTACAGCAGAGACATCTAGCGGTGAAGTTAAATGGTTTGCCAAATGGTATTCATCCGCCAACTAGACCTGAAATGTGATAAAATGTATTCTCTCACACACACACACACAGACAGACATGTTTTTGCTTCATTTCATAATATAGGATGGCCCTTAAAAGGGCCGAAAGATGTTAGTACTTCTTCACCAGCAAGTAGGATTTCCACAATCACACTGGTATCTGTAAAACTGCTCCATGGAGAAAGGCCTTCTCGAGCACTTGAACGGATGAAAGCTGTAATAGCCAAAGTTTTTCAGCGTCGCACCGCACCACCAGCAGTCCGTGCATGGCTCCGGTCCTGGCAATCTTGCAGTAAACTTGTACCAGAGCAATCCACCACAGGTTTTGCAGCAGTAATGCCGTGGTGCGTTGTGCTGCACTGGGCAGTTGTGTGGTTGACCTGGGTACTCCAACCACACCCAACACTTATAACATTCTGTCGTTAGTGTCACTACCCTGCCGTCTCGCATCACTTTCTCACTTGTCGTAGTAGCTGGTGTGTTGTCCATGATGTGTCTGACGATGTCTGACGATGTCTAACGATGTCTGAGCCTCGAGTCACTACACTTATATACTATTTTATCATGCTGAATCGACGATTTCATCATGCTGATTCAGCACAATTTTTGCTCTCCTGGGGGGGGGGGGGGGGGTCGGTACATAGTATGTCCTGGGGGGGGGTCGGTACATAGTATATCCTAGGGGGGGGGGTCGGTACATAGTATGTCCTGGGGGGGGGTCGGTACATAGTATATCCTAGGGGGGGGGGGGGGTCGGTACACAGTATGTCCTGGGGGGGTCCTCACTTTGTTATCAGGGTTATGGCTACGCCTATGGCTTCGCCTATGACGTCACGTTAACCATGCTTCGTTGCCATCACAACAACACGTTGCCATGACGACGCCTATCACCTCACTTCCGGTCCAGACAACACTTCCGGTCCAGACAACACTTCCGGTCCAGACAACACTTCCGGTCCAGACGCTATGACGTCACTTCCGGTCCAGACAGCACTTCCGGTCTAGACGCTATGACGTCACTTCCAGACAGTATGACGTCACAAAGTGTGGTGAAACTGTCGTTTCTACCCTACTTAAAACTGACTAGATGACACAAATACTGCGATACTTGGTTCTTAATGACATTAAAAATACGCACTAAAATTTTGTATTCAATTCGTTGATTGACTGGCAACCAATGTAAGTCTTGGAGAACTGGCTGAATATGGTTTCTTTTGTCAATACGGCATATTAATCTGGCAGATCGATTTTGGACAAGTTGTAGTTTAGTCCGCAATTCCTGCGAAACACCAAACAAAAAAGAATTACAGTAATCCAAACGTGAAATCACATAGGCTTGAACTAATGCCTGGGTAGCGTCTTGTGTGAGAGATTTGAGCATTTTTCCGATTGATTTCAGATCAAAAAGACAGGTTGATATTTTCTTGTTCATAAATTTTGACATTTTCAGTCTCTGGTCAAAAACTGCCCCTAATGACTCAACGAATTCACCGGACAAGACTGATCCCCGACACGTACCGAAATAAATGAACAGGTTTTCAGACTATGTGATGATCCAAATAGAATAACTTCAGTTTTGTCATCGTTTACCTGCAAGTAGTTGGCTATCATCCAGTCTCTCATATTGTCTATGCATGAATTTAGCACATCTAGACTGTCAGCATTATCCAGCGCAAGGTATAGCTGGTCGTCGTCTGCATAAAAGCTATGACCAATTGAATGGTTCCGTGCTATGTCACCCAGTGGTGCCGTATATAGAATAAGAAGGATCGGCCCATGGATGGATCCTTGTGGTACTCTTAAAAGAAGGGTGGCTTTATTTGACTTTTGATTGTCAATAAAAACAGTTTGTTGACTGGCATCCAAGTAGCTTTGTATCCAGGCTAGTGCATTGCCTTGAATACCATATCGCTTTTTGAGTCTATTGAGAAGGATTTTATTATCTATAGTATCAAAAACGTCCGAAAGGTCAAGTAAAACAAGAGCTGATTGTTTTTTATTATCAAGATTATAAAGAAGATCATTTTGAATTTTGATTTGGGCAGTCTCTGTGGAGTGAAATTTCCGATATGTTGATTGCATAGGCTCACATAGGTTGTGTTTTAATAACAGAGTTTCAAGACTTATCGATACTACTTTTTCACACAGTTTTGATACAAAAGATAAGTTTGAAACATGTCTATAATTTTATAATTTTTCAAAATTTCGGGATCCAAGGTAGATTTTTTCAATAAAGGTTTGACTATGGCTTATTTTAAGACGGATGGTACGTTAGAATTTGCTAAAGAAGTGTTGACAATTGAGGTCAGTGGTTTGACAATTTCGTCAATACACTGTTTTAATAGGTTCGTAGGGATGGGATCTAGATCACAGGTTGCATTGACATTTGCAAAACAAGCTTTTTAATCTCATCTTTGCTCGGAGGTTCGAATTTTTGCAGGCACGATTACTGTTCTAATGATAGAATATTAGATCGTAAGGATTACATGTTAGTAAGAGTATCCTGTTTTTTCCCGATTACCTGTCGAATTTTAACTATTTTATCTATGAAAAAGTCTAAAAATGATTAGGCAGGTTCACAATACTACTAGAATAAATAGCTTCTGGCTTCCAATTCAAAATTTGCTTTGCCAGGTCGAAAAGTTTCTTTTTATCGTCGATGGATTCTAACACTTGTTCAGATAAAAATTTAGCTTTGACCTCCGTTATTAATGAGTTGTAGTTGTAGTTGGCATTGTTTTTTTGTATTCCGCTTTATCCGATTCACGGCCTGATTTTGTATATTTACGTTCTAATCTTCTTTTGATGACGTTTTGGCGACGACAATGATCACTAAACTACTTGCTGTTTGGTCTGATATCACAGTTTTTCCACTATTGGGGCGTGTTCGTCTAAAATAGATTTAAAGGTAGAACCATAGTTCTCTACGTGGCAATCTAGTGATGCAAGATCATTTGAAAAACAGTTGCGCTTTTTGATGTCAAATTTAAAGCCTGAAATGTGTATGTTTTTTTTTATTTTTCGAAAACGTAAATCTTCCTTGAGGGTTGAAATTTATTGTCGAAAAGATTGAATAAAACCGCAGAGTGGACACACAAGCACGGGTCGAGTGCACGCATTGAATGCACTAGGTTAGTACCAGTTTGCACAAGTACCAAATCCAGTGTGTGTCCATGAATATGGGTTGAGAAATTTACATGTTGATCGAATCCATTTGTGTGCAGCAGAGTTGCAAACTTTGTCGCTTCTGTAGAATCTGTGTCGTAATGAATATTGAAGTCTCCGACAATAATGCGTCTTTGATGATGCGTAAAAGAGGTATACCAAAAAGTGTTCAAACTCTTCTATAAAATCGCGAAAATTCAGACCATTTTAAGTGTTCGGAGGGGGTCTGTAAATAATAAACAATTTGATATAATCCGGAACTTCTATGACTTAAAATTTAATAGAATTCTTATGGAGAAGTCCAAATCTGCCCCCACTGCCCGATGACTGCAGCCTGTGTGCAAACTGATACCCGTTTGGTGTAAGAAAACCAATATTAGTCATGGAATCTTCAGATGTCCAGGTTTCAGTCAGAGCCAGATAACCTAAGGCATTTTCGACCGTAAAATTACATAAAATGTCTGCTTTATTGCATATTGACCTGCAGTTTAATGGTCCACATTGAAACCATATATTGCTCGGCCGATTTACTAATTTCGTTCTCTTTCTCTTAATTTCACATAAATTTGTCAACTGCGGTCCTGGTTTGTTTTATATTTTTTGTGGAAATCAACTGATTTATACTGTCTACTGGACTCAAGTACTGGTATTTCATTTCCAGGTGTAAGATCTACAATTTTATTAACGTCTATACCATTTATGTTTATGCAAGGGTATTTAGTAGATCGTTCTGTTACCCGTCGTGCAATCCGCCTGATAGAGCCTCCTCACTGGCCTCTTTGCTCTGGCCCATGCATAGAATCCAATCAAAAATATCCTGTGTTGTTCATAGAAATCAGTGTTTCCTAAAAGTTCGTATTTTATATCATCAAGTCACTCTTTTTTCAAAATTTATGTTCTCTGATCATGCACAATGATATCCATTTCAAAATATATAATAAAATATTCATCGTTTCGTTATATTTACACAATTTGCATGAGTTAATGAAACATTGCAGCCATACAAGGCGCACACAACAAAATCCATTGTTGCTTATGGGTATACGTTTGTAGTTTTTCTGGCCCCTTTCGACCCGTTTTTAATATTTTTTTCTTTTGTCTCCTAGTCTTTGCTAGAGGGAGACAACATTTCGCACACGTGTAGGGGTGACAAGGACTCGGTAAATCTGAAAACATATTTGACCATAGTCAAATAGTCAGAGGCCATAGTCAAGGTCAAATAGTCAAGGTCAAATAGTCAAGGTCAAATTGAGGTTCAAATTCTTTCTTTCATAAAATGGTTTCCAGAAAACTCCGCCTAGCGTTTGATTCAGCGGAGTTTTATATTTCGTACAATTATAGGCAATCATCAGGTTTCGGTGAAACCGTAAATATTTTAACTTTGACTTCAAAGGTCAAGGTCAAAGTGAGGTCAAAATATTTTTGAAACGCCTATTAATCACCATAAAAGTACTCTGTAGGGGTAAACTGTCATCGTGAATCTTTAAACTGAGGGTCAAGGTCAAAGGTTACATGACCTCATGTGCCCTTAACGATAGGCCGACTTATCTAGAAAACGGTTAGAGATTTTGAGCTAGGATTTTTGGGCCTAGACAATGTTACATAAGAGGCACATCTGTGATCTTGACTTTCTGGGTTACGGTCAAGGTAAAAAACCGGAAGTTGAAAACGGTTAGAGAGCAATTTTGAGCTCATTTTCGACCCTTGGGGTTTAAACAAGGCGCCACCTACATAAAAGGCACCTCCGTAACTTTGACTTTCTTGGTCACGGTTAAGATCATAAACCTTAAATTGACTATTAACTCAAAAATGCTAGAAAGATAGAGATTCTGAGCTTATTTTCACCCCTTTGGAGCTAAGAAACGCCTTACAAATATTGCCTCGATGACCTTGACCTTCTGGGCCACGGTCAATTGACTTGACTATTGTCTCGAAAACTATTAGAGATAGAGCGGCTATGAGCTCATTTTCGACCATTTGCGGCTAAATAGTGTTACATAGGAGGCACCTCGGTGACATTGACCTTTAGGGTCACGGTCAAGGTTAAAAACATGGAGTTGACTATTATCTCGAAAACGGTTAGAGATAGAGCGATTTTGAGCTCATTTTTTATCTTTGGGCCTAAACAACGTTACATAAGAATTACTTCGATGAGCATGACCTTCTGGATCACGGTCAAGTTTAAAAACCGGAAGTTAACTATTGACCTTGACCTTCTGCGTCACGAACAAAAGAGGAAGTTGACTATTGTTTCGAAAACGGTTAGAGATTGAGGGATTTTGTAGTCATTTTGAACCCTTTGGGCCAAAGCGACGATAAGGAAGGGGTACTGCATGAGTTTGTAGTTTTTGGTCAAAATTATTACAAATATTTTAGTGGTTTCTTCAGGTGGGCCAGTTTCGCTATATAGTTGAATTCTGTCTAGTTTTGAAATATCCCTTTTACCTTTAATAAGCCTACCAAGCCACATAGTGCTTTGCAACATAAAGCGACTGATTTGTAGCTTTTTTGCTCTTGTTAGTGCGACTCCAACAAAGTACTTACATCAAGCAGATGGATAGGTATTAGTCAATAGGATATTAACCAGTAAAACTGTTTGCAGGCACTACTAGTACTCCACATAGCAATACAGTAGTTTCACGCAGATAGTTAAAAGAAGAAAAGGATTTTTCTACGCATAGTGGTGTAGAGAAGAAAGCGATGTCTAATTTTATATTAAAATGACTTTTCCCTTAGGCGTAAATATGTCATTTACACTTAAAAAATCTATTTACAGGTATATTATTTTTGAAAGTGGATAGTTAAAGAGAAAAAGGACTTTTCAAGGAACATGGCGTAGAAATTTCTTGTGCGTAAGAAACCGATGTCTCATTTTACTATTTAAATGATGAGCTGCTTCTTCAAAGAAAAGACCTTTTCTATGGCCAAGCTCGTGGATTTTACCTGTGAGTGCAACATCTCTATGATTATCTTCCCAAAAGCTGTTTCTTTGTTAGTTGTTCTTCTTTCGAGAGGGAGACATAATGTCTAAAACTGAAATTTAGCGATGCAAAGAAAACTTACGCTCTTGAAGCGACAGTTTTCTCTGCATACCACCCTTATGCCTTTTCTATGGACATGAAAATCTTACAGGTAATGCGTTGAGAGGTAAATTCTACGGGCTTAGCCGTAGAAAAGGCCTTTTCTATGTAGAAACATGCAACAATTATCTTAGATTCCATAGAAAGTAAACTGAGAAAAATGGAGCGTCACTATGCCTTGCGAAGTGCTTGACTCAAAAGGAAAACAATCCTGGAATTTTCCAGTATTTGCTACCTTAATGGAGAACATTTCTTGAATTTTCCAGCACTTGCTATCTTACCAAACAGAAACATACAAACAGTTCATCGCTGTCCCTCTGCAGTTAAGGGATTTATGATGACCAAGGTTTTCTTAAAGATGTGTGCGATTTTACCCTGGCACCGGTCAAATGACAACTCTTACCTCCAATGTATTTGTCCAGCTTTGTACGAAATTGACACATAATGCATGTACGAGTGATTATATGTTCTGGACTTTAAACGGCTCCAGTTTGTTTAGCTTTATAACAGATACGCTTATAGGAATTTATAACGTAGACTTAATCCTAGAGTGTTTTTTAAGAATTTCTGCTGTTGTTGGATGGCACTACTCAATTTTCCGATTGCACAAGTTGAGGGCAATTTTCGTTTCTTTGGATTTCATTACAGGAGTACATCCGTATTTTCATGATTCGGGTTATTTGATTGCTAAAGGAATGTGTATTATCAATGTCTTCTGAGTATTCGCGGGTACTTTTGCTCTAAAGACAGCCTTAAAACTTACAGGATGTGCATGTTTCTGATTTGGGGATTTACATAAGGTTCATGAACATTTTTTTTATTTTTAGAAGTACTTTGGGACTTTCTGGTTGAAACAGGAGATTTTATGCTTTTAGACCTCTCCTCGGTTTATATACATCAATCGATAAATTTATTTTGCAGTTTTAACATTTACTGTATAAAGAGATCAAATTTACATCAGTTTACAAAAAAATTTTGAAGAGCAGTTTTTAGCTATGTCATTTTCAACATATAACTTGTCAGGACCAGACATTCCAAGGCCAGAGATTCCTTGTAAAGTCTATTAAACTATCGTTGTTCGCGAAGAGCAGGCCGAATACATTTGTCTTTACATTGTCAATACATGTCGCAATAAGAATTTAGTTAGGAATGTTTAGTTGAAACATTTTGAAAGTACAATTAAAATGTGCCACACATATATTTATATATCCCTTGATAGCAACTGCTTATTAAAAGATAAGGATATGGGTGGGTCATATTTTTCCTTAACTCACTGTGTGAATTTTATTGCGTTGCTTACTTCTCATCCCATGTGCCATGTAAATTGAGATCAATAACGATTTTATTGATTTTTGGGCTGGTTTGCCGGTTAAACAACAACATTCGTATGGTTTTTGTAAAGAAATAATGATGCTAACAAATGATTCTAATATCTATATTTGATCACTGCTGCTACAGAATACACTATGAAACAATATAATTACAAAGCTAATTACTTGTTCAGTATTAAACAACTCTCTAATGCTTATACTCAGTGACGGATTCTAATGCTAATACTCAGTGAGGATACAGACATTTTTTATCAAGAATTAAAAGTTATGGGAGGTTAAAGCTTAGCAATCTATTTTTTTTTCGATTTTTTTTAGTAGAGCAGAGGGTTGCACTCCTTGAATGCCCTACACCTTGAATACCCCACTTGTAGTCTAATGTTGATTAGGATACTGAGATACTAACAGACACCGAGCAAAAGCAACAGTAATAGAACTAGAGAAGGCACTGTTCTTATATTCAGCTTGGTTGTAAACGTTCAAATACAAAGCATTATTATTGCATGCAATAATTTCATTGAAATCAAGCACATCGTATTTTTACCAAAAAGAACTTCATTAATTGCTAAAAAGTTTCCGGTTACATCTAAGCAATGACGTTTAAGAAAATGGTAACACCGTCATGTAATTAGTTCATCATCAACACATCAAGAATTGTCCATCGAGAACGTCAACGCTTCTGTGGAAATAAAATTAAACAAAGCCATTTACATTGTAAAATAAATTCTTAAACGTATTTTGAAAGGTATCTTCAAAAAGTAAGATTGTTGATATAATTTATATGACAATTTAACATATGTACCACACTGCGCTTTTACCATAGATATATATATATACCAAGCTCTACGGTAACCTAAAAGAATCTTTGAGTAAAGTAAAATCATTCGTCGTTAGATCATACATGACTGTAATGCTTTAATTGGTCAGTTGGCAATAAAATAATACATTCTATGAACGTCTATATTTTATGTTATTATTTAGTTTCAAGTTATATCGGGAAAATCACTTATATCCAAACACGTCTATCAATAAATACCACCAGCTGAACCATTTACATTTATTATAGAATTGCTTATTTCTCCAAGGACTTTAATCTCCTTATATCATATATCTAGCACTTGATTAAATTGCACACTTCCCTGCTGTTAATGTAATATTGTTCAAATAATATTGATATATGAAATAGACTTGCCTTAAGCGATATTCCGACTTCCAGCCTTCAATGTTTCAAACACTATACTGAATAATGCTTCCAAAAGCAAACGCCCTGTTACCGGGAAAAACGTACATGTATTTTAATTAAAACATTGATGATGCAACAAATACCACTGTTTTATATCCAAGTCACTTCAAAAAGTAAGTACTGGAAATTATTAATTGGAAAAGCAATTACTTGTATGGCAATTAGTGTATCAGTTATATGTTAGAATGTATTTTAGCATTGACCTATCATTGGCTATAAATACATGTAAAATGTAATATTAAACCTTTATTAATTTTTCTTGGATTGCAGTATAGCGAATTGATTGTTCTTGGATTGCAGTATAGCGAATTCGTTTGTTATAAAGAACTAACATAAGTCGTCTATGTCATCTATGTGAAAAAGCTGCATTTAATCTGTTCATGGCGCACAGTACCTGAGCCATAGCATTTATCGAAGTAGTTTGACCTTCCTTCATTTGCGTATTGCTTATAAAGTCTCATGTCTGCCTTCACAGCTGCCACTGTACGCGCGTTCCACCACGCAACATTACTCGCGAGATTATGAGGAGAATGTGTGCCCTGAGCAGTGTATCCGACTTCAAGCCACCATTGTTTTAGGCACTCAGTATTGTGCGGGCCAGTTCCAATCGCAAGTGCACAATTACCTGGATAAACATCCATTTATATTCATTGAAACATTGATGATGTTAGATTGTGCTCAATAACATGTAATTCAACAAATAACACTGCTTCACATCATAGTCACTTCAAAAAGTAAGCACTACAAACTATTAATTAGAGAAACGATTACTTGTATGGTAATCAGTTTTGTTAGTTTTATGTTCCAATTAATTTTAGTATCGACCTGTCATTGAATATAAATACATGCAAATATGATATTAAACCTTCATTGGATTTTCTTTCATTGTTCTTGCATTAGAGTAATATCGATTTCTTTTGTCATAAAGAACTAACATAAGTGATCTATGTCATTTATGCGAAAAAGCTGCATTTAATCTGTTCGTCGGGCACAGTACCTGAGCCATAGCATTTATAGTAGTAGTTTTACCGTACTTCATTTGCGTATTGCTTATAAAGTCTCATGTCTGCCTTGACAGCTGCCACTGTACGCGCGTTCCACCACGCAACATTACTCGCGAGATTATGAGGAGAATGTGTGCCCTGAGCAGTGCATCCGACTTCAAGCCACCATTGTTTTAGGCACTCAGTATTGTGCGGGCCAGTTCCAATCGCAAGTGCACAATTACCTGGATAAACATCCACTTATATTAATTGAAACATTGATGATGTTAGATTGTGCTCAATAACATGTGATTCAACAAATAACACTGCTTCACATCATAGTCACTTCAAAAAGTAAGCACTACAAACTATTAATTAGAGAAACGATTATTTGTATGGTAATCAGTTTTCTTAGTTTTATGTTCCAATTAATTTTAGTATCGACCTGTCATTGAATATAAATACATGCAAATATGATATTAAACCTTCATTGGATTTTCCTTCATTGTTCATGCATTAGGGTAATATCGATTTCTTTTGTTATAAAGAACTAACATAAGTGATCTATGTCATTTATGCGAAAAGCTGCATTTAATCTGTTCGTGGGGCACAGTACCTGAGCCATAGCATTTATAGTAGTAGTTTTACCGTACTTCATTTGCGTATTGCTTATAAAGTCTCATGTCTGCCTTGACAGCTGCCACTGTACGCGCGTTCCACCACGCAACATTACTTGCGAGATTATGAGGAGAATGTGTGCCCTGAGCAGTGCATCCGACTCCCAGCCACCATTCTTTAAGACACTTGGTATTATGTGGACCATTCCCGCTAACTGTGTTGCAGTTATCTATTCAAGTTTCAGAGTGTTTGAGTTCTATATCAGTGTTATATGTGAAAGATGTAAAACTTTATTGCCAATTTCTAATGTTTGTAATGTTAAGATACATTCATTTGGGATCAGGGCCTTAAGGAAAATTGTACTGCTTTAAGGTCTTTTTTCTGTGTCAAGTTGCGAGATGAAGTACAGACAAACCTCCGATTCCCACACACTTGGTGACAGGATTCCCCGGACACCAGCACTCACAGTCCTTTCCAATAAAACCTTCTCCCGGACAAGACTTTGATAGGCATTGGACTGTAGATCAATAAATAAAATGCTAGCTTTCACTTGACTTAAATTCAATATTTATTATTTTACTCCCATGATTACGTGTAATACTTAATTTTCTTGAGCTCAACCATTGCCAAGAAAACCTCACACGGATGACAGTAAATTGCACACATATTTTAACATTTGTATTGGGCTTTACCATTGCAGCTGTACATGAGGTTAGCCAGCTTGATATCTCTAAAGCTAAGTGCATCTGTCGTTCCAATCACATTCTGAAATGCTGGATCTTTTGTCACAATTGTTGGTTGATCATTTCTACTAAAATACTGAAATAAAATTAAGTAATCACTTAAATGAAATATCTAAATAAAGTAAGAATACCTGAAATGTGAACAGTTAATTGTAAAGGGTCATTCATTGAAACAATTTAATTTCACCCGTAGAACTTTTTAACATAATTTTAGCGTGACTAAATACAATTTATTTGAAATACCATATTTATAAATGACAACAAATGTTGAACATATCCATGACAGCACATTCTGGAAGCATCGACACCACATACCTTTGGACCATAGTGCATGATACTGCGGTAATCATAGGGAACACTGTGTACATTCGTGTCTTCCGTGGAGTACTTGAGGAAGTTGTCTTGCATTCCAGGTCTTATATTTCTCTCGTGTATCGTCACAAAATTGTCACGGTCTGGTCTCGCTTGCTCGTGGCGGAATCCCAGCGCGTGGCCTAACTCATGTACTACAGTACCTTTCTGCAATAGTCATCATAATGACAACTTGATGGCTTAACTGGTTGATTTTATTGGGAAAGAAATATGTTAAATTCTTTACGCTATGTGCTTTGCAGTACATCCTATCATAAAAGCACTTCATTAACACAAGATAGCTGAATAGCGAAGTAAGGGCAGTTGATCAACTTTTTACTTCTTTCGCGCTAGAGGGAGTGGATCAACTTCCCTTATGCATATCCGTGCTTTCCCTACTACTTACATAGCCGAAAATACCATATCTTGAAGAATATTTGAAAGTAGTTCAGACAAATTTCATTTCTTACAACAATTTTAATGATGTCGGTCTGCTTTTGTCTTAACTAACTATAACTGAATATGAAGCATGTCTTATCTATCCTTACTTTGTAAAAAAAATATATTTTTTTCATCACACAATACTTTATGTTGATAATAACAATCAGTTCTGATGTAAAAAACGCGTGAGCGCCTATAAAAATGTGGCAACTATACATTCTCTATATAAATAATGCGTGAGTAATTAGCTTGCTGCTTACATCTTTGCACCCAACAGCTAGATTGATTGGCTGTCTTCCTCCAATCATTCCAACATATGAGGAGCAGCTATTATTGTGATAAAACGATAAAAATAAACTACAGAGATTCTAATTAGTTTAAAACAAAGTCAATTGATTTTTTAAAATAAAAAAAGTGGTTCAGTGCAATAAAAACTTTATTTAATTCAATTATGTAACATAAAATATCTTTAAGGCACAAATTAGAAATTGTTTGACGTCAATATATATAAATATATATCTGTGTAGGCGTGTCTGTGTGTTGAGCTTACCCGCCTCCATTTTGAAGAAATATGTAATTTCTGTCACTTTCTGTTGCTGGCCGGAAGTCTATACACGTGTGTGTCTCCAGTTCAGTAATTGCCAGGCTGATTTGTGATAGGTCACGTGGTGCTAAACATGGAATATTTTGTGTCAGAAGCAAGAACATTAAGGTTTTGAAGACTGATGAAAAAATGGACTGCACATATTTGGTGCAATATATTCTGAAAACTCCCTTAAATCAAATCCGAATTTTTGTTTTAGACTACAATGGAAGACTAAATTAACTACATTTTAAATACATTCTAATTAAACACATCATCTCACTTCATTAAATGGCAACATGATAAATGCAACAAAACATTAAAACGTAGTAAAAGTATATATTTAAGCTGAAACATACTAAAGACATTTGACAGCATATACGGCACTACTTTATTGGTCCACCTATGACGCAGTGATCGGAGGGCTTTGCGCTTCATTCTTCGTACTCTTGATGCCTGGCCTTGGTTTCTTAAATGAAATATAGATCAAAGCACATACTTCAGTCTTAAATACTACTGTTTTACAGATCCATTCCAATGCATCCGTTTACTTTGTTTCCTAAAGTATAAATTTTATTTGTATTGAAAGCAGACTTAGTTGACCCATCCAGAACTCAATGAAAAAATTCTTAATTCTTCTTTTTGAATGCTTATATGTCATTTCATTTTTTCCATTTAAGTCATCTGTCATTATCTTACAATTCCTGAATTTGCTGCCATTGGTCTTTTGTGTAGAGAATATCAAGCTCTACCAGCACCGTATCACTGTCTTGACTCGCCTCGGCATTCGCACCTTTAAAAAGCCAAATCAAACCGTTATTTACATGTACGTTGTTATCCTCTCTCTCTCTCTCTCTCTTTATCTCTCCTCTCTCTCTCTCTCATGTCATGCTAAAACTCCACAGTAAAAGACAAAGGATAATATGATAGATCAAGGACGTTGGTTTGATGACAAAACGTTAAATTTTCAGGTCATGTTAAAATTCCTTAGAAGAAATACAAAGGATAAATATTGTAGAAGAAGGATGTTGGCTCGGTGGCAGAACGTAAACTTTTCCCGTCATGTTAAAATTCCACAATAAGAAGACAAAAGTTAAAAACTTGGGAGGAAGAAAAATTCTTAAAACTATAAGCTACAACGCTGTCAAAACATTCTTCAAAAAATCCGGAGAACTGCACACAGGCAAAACGGTAAGAGGCAATAAAAAGTTTCTTATCTGCTTTCCGTCAACAGCGACATTCACAAGATCCTGAAACATTAAACAAAACACTGAAATTCTATGAAAACAGTTCTATATTTATGTTCTGCAGAACAGGATACAAGTGATTTGAATGCCTTCTCATCATACGCGTTTGTCTTGGGTGTTTATTTTTCGTTAAGTTCTTTCTTTCTTTAAAAAGAACATTTTTATCAACGTTTCGTTGAAGTAAATAATCCTTGACCTTATTTTCCACCAGTCACATGCACTCACATCCAGGTTAGCGACACGGAATCGACCTTAAATAAACTGCCTTTTTATTTGTGCAGAGTTCTGTCAAACTAGGTCAACTGACAAAGTATCTATCATAGGTCGTGACATTTCATGTCATTACGAAATACATGTTTTCTCCAAAAGCAGGGCTGTCACTTCAAATTTTAAATTTAGATTTAACTTAATATTCTTACTACAAAGGTTTGTTTGCCAAAAGATAGTTTGGTATAAAAATTAAAAGTGTATCAATGAAGAGTCTATGCTTATAGTTTTGTTCATACAAATGTATTCATCTCAGTATGAATATATAATGCATGAGGTTTGCTCTGGCAAGGATGCATTTATCAATATTGTGTGAAAGGGGATACAGATGTTTTAAATCTTGTGTTTTGATGTGTGTTGATCAAATCACAACCCAGTAAAACAACCAAAGTATTTGGGCGGGGAAGGCGAGAGCGGGGAAGCCATTTTTCGGATTGCTTTTGAAAACTAGATATGAGGAGTGAGTGCATATTTTCAAACATAAAAATAATAATTATAATAATAATAATATTAATAATAGCAGTAACAATAATAATAATAATAATAATAATAATAATAATAATATTTACAACCAATCATTCTTTATGCAACTCCCCAATGATACTTTTGTGAAAGACAATTCATTTGAACAAAGGCTGTGATTACAAATCTGTCACCACTGATGCATTAAGAAACATTTAAATATTAGACTGCTAATTAAAATAGAATAATAACATTCGATAAGAACTCACCTGTCTGTTCCGCAGCATTAGCAATAATCTCGTCAATGGTCAGACTATGAGAATGTTGTAGAATAACGCACCACATAAATACCAACGAAAAGGCACGCGAAAAAGGCATTTTCAGACTTTTTCTGACAAAAGTATTCCAGGTCTTATTTAGATATCCTTCCTGTCCTTGGTTGAAACAGAAAATGTGTGAATACAATGAAGCTACTTCGCAATAGCAGCAGTGTAAGTATGACCTATTTTCAAGACGTATGGGAGATCAGGAGAGGCTGAAGAGTTTATCTTACTTGAAATCCCATCTGGCTGTGTGTTTGGCATGTGCTTTTTTCTGTGGAAAAATATTTCAATGAATCAGTTTTTGATACTGTTTTGTAACACTTAAAACAAGGCGTTATTGTGCTAGACATTGCGAATGTTTCTCTTCTTTGACTATATTTGCTTTTACCTACTTCTTCTTTCGTGTGACGAGTGTTGGCATCCACGCATCTTCTCTGAAATGCTTTGTCAAGTATGAAACTCAGCACACATATAATAACCATACAGTCTACAAATATTGTTGGCCAAGACCATCTTATGACGATAAAAAATTTCAAAAGCTTACTATCGCGAAAACAACTACACCTGAAGCTTTTTGAGAAAACACGTCGTGAGACTGCTTTTAGTAAATTAAGGAACATTTTATACATTCTACTTCTTAACATTTTTCTCATATATGAAGGCTTATAGTTCGGACTTTTAATCTAAGCGTATACAGAAGGCTCTAAAACATCATTTTAATATGTCCTCACCCTTTAATATGTATGCCAGCACACCTAGCAAGTGCCACCAAAACGCCTGTGTATTGATATTTTTTATTCTCATTAACTTGTGCTGCTTTTACGTCATAATCGTAATGTCTGCAGTAAGAAATATTGTATATACTAGCTTAGCTCAAGCAACGTGTGATGGTTTAAACTGGCCTAAGAAAAGGTCCTGAATGAAAAATATTATGTTTGTTTCACAACTCACTTAAAATGAGGTTGTACGTTTAGCCGATATGAGTTGTAGTTATTGCTTGACGTTTTATTTGCCATCTTCGAAATTTCATTTAGAATTATTTTACTTGAAGTTAGCGCTAAATGTTTATATATTTTATATCATTAAAATATGGTGCATGCAAGCCCTCTAAGGGCCTCTATATTTCAATGTTTGTGGTTTATCTTATAATTAGGCGGAAGTAGTGTTAGATGCGAGAAGGCATGTTACAAAATAAAACGTAAAGACACATAACGCAGATTTACTTCAAATACGGTGGTTACATGGGCTATTGGGCTATACCAATGGCTTGGGCTCAGAGATATACATTAGATTATATTACTACATTGTCGATTACATAACCATGACATTTTAATTTTGTGATTTGTCAAAATAAAAAACAGTTCTGTTAAAAAACACTAGTTTCTCCTGTATATTTACTTAAATGCATTGGAACCTCACCCTGAGGATAGGGAAGGTCAGGAATAAAACTTGCTTCCAAGTTTCAAGGTATGAGCAGAAGTTTGTCCACGATTTTTATATTTTATTTCGTCATAGAACTGGTTTAGACAGATCCAAATTGCTTTGCAGTACCAAAATACCAGATATACTTATATATATATTTCTGACGTTGTTACAAAACAAAATTTTTAGCGGATATTATACGTGTAAAATAAGTGGGCAAAATGGGAAAGCTAGGTGCAATATATGTGTATTTTGGTCGTATTGCTCATCGATAATGCGCAAAAAATACGCATATTTTCCCACGGAAAAATTTATACGCATTTTACACGTAATTCCCACCGATTATTAAACGCCTTTTACACGGGTTTTTCCGACCGATATTAGACAGATTTAACGCATTTTTCAAACTTATTTTATATGCATTTCTGAGTTTGCCCACCAATGTAATGACCCAGATAGCAGTCCCACATGTATAATGCACATGAATCTTTATCACTATAGTGCAGTTCTCCTTAAATTTTCAGCATAAAAATTTTAGTGCAATTGGTATTCTCATGTCTGCCTTGTCTAACTAACTATTATACTTAGAAAAAAGGCAACCCCCACCAGTATTTAGCAAAATTTAAATATATTATCGCTCAATGGCGGTTGTTTCCGGTCTGCGATAATAGGTCCACCTTGCAAGACTACGCATAATATGCGTATATTTTCCCATGCATTTATTACGTGGAAATTTTCACGTGTATTATATACGCGTATTTTACATGGGAATACCCATATGGGAAATCCCAGGTTGAAAATATGCTTAATGTGCCTCACACATTGCACGCATAATATGCATGGGAGAAAATGTGTGTAATAAACGTTCTTAAATATACGTCTTATATACGTGAGTAAAAATGCGTTTAATATGCATTTCAAATGTGGGCATCTTTTTTACCATGTAAAATATATGAATAATATGTGTCCCTAGATACGCGTACAATGTGCGTAAAAAATAAGCGCATTGAAAATGGGCATATATTTTCCTGCGTGTTTTATATGTGTAATAAACGTTCCTTGATATGCGCATATTATACGTGGGAAAATACACGTGTAATATGCAGGATCAATATGGGCATCTTTTTTCCCACGCATGTTATACGTATAATATATGGTTCTAGAAAGAGGGATATTTTTTTATATGTAATTTATGCGTTTATTATGCGTCCGAGAAAAGATGCCCATTTTGCCCATGCATTTTAGATATTAAATACGTGTAATCTACGTATACTGTTTTGTTGGGTAGATGTGAATTTAATCCTAAAGCGTCTTGTTTGGTCGCTACAAAAGCCCTGTGAAAGAACATAGCCTTAATGTACATGTAGTTTGATGAATTGGTATGATGCAATAAGATGTTTCACTATGACTCTACTTTTCCGCCATCATCATGTCACTCCAACCGTTATTACGATTAGGAATAGGAAGACCGAAGGAATATCGTAGCTCGTCTACCTGGTCTAATTTTTTAAACATTCTGTAACATTTTATATGCAAAAACGGACATTGAAATTTGGCTTTGAAACCCATATTTAAGCATACGTTATGATAGCTCATAGATTTACTGCCTCGGCTTATTAGTCAATTCGGTGTGTAAAGTATTGCCTGAGTATGGTATTTGGTGTAGCTTGCCACGAGTCTGAACACGAAAACTTTCAGTGGCTATGTTATCCCCTTCCACATTTGAATGAAACGCCATTTGTATTCAAATCATAAATGAGTAAAAATTATGCATATTTGGTTTGCAGGCCATCGCTCTTTTTTTATTTATTCCTTTTGATGCAATTATATTTTCTATTTACTTTCAAAAGAGGTTAAAATATATTTCCAAATGTGAATTCTGTGCTTCTTTTGTTTCTTTTTCATATGCCATCTTGTATTTCCACTAAATTGACAAAAAAGAAAAAAATCGCTAAGATAACTATTTGCTACAAGATTGTTACAAGATTGCCACATTAATGCTAATGGCATTTATAATAGCTTTCGCTCGGGTTCCATTGGTTATGTGAGACACAGTGTTAAAACTGGTAGGAAGAGTGGAGCTTTCTGCTGTTACCTGAGTGGGGAGTGGGCATCCGTACACTTCCTTTATAACGTCTACTTATACCCGTTAGACGTCGAGAGACTTACATATAGCCCTTTCAGAAAAGCTCACCACCAAGGCAGCGACAGTCATAAGGTATAATAGAAATATGGTAATAGGCTAAATCACGAATGAAAATACCGTCGGAATAATGATCACCCCTTACCCCTAACTACAAATTTAGAAATGTTACCCTTTTTGCTGTGAAAATGCCACTGTTCGAGACTAAACGTCCTGTTTTTATGAATTTGAATGTTATTTTTTTTTGGTCTTTTGCTTACACGCACCAAATCATTTAAGCACCAAAAGATAAGGATTAACTGCATTTATCGGCTTGTATTTGGGGTGATTTAGGGTGATGTAGGGTGATGTAGCAGCTTACATATTGCTAATGCAATTGATATTTTAAGTGACAGACGATTGAACACATAAAAATAATGTCACATGAATTGCTTTTCCTATACACATATATAAAATTGTGTGACATTTATGTGTTTTTACATAAATGCTGGCATCACCGCGTAAATAAACTGACATATTTGTTTATGTAATCTTACGGACGGGTACAACTGTACAGCACTGTATTTGTAAGAAATAAGTCCGGATGTTCATAAGCGAGATGTCATTTATTGGAGAATTAATATTTTTTCAGTATCTTTTCATGTACCTTACATTACAGACAGATATGGCTGTAGAGTACTGTTTAGTGAGAAGTGTTTATAAGCAGCATGTCATATGTTGCCGAATTCATGTCTTTTCAGTATCTTTTCATCATGTTTTCATGTAGTTCATTTTCTATGACGTCATTAATCAGGACCAAAAACATACTCCGAAAATTAATATCCCTTGAAATGGTACATATTGATTTTATTAAAAAAAGGCACTGTTTGATTTCATACTTTGAGCATTGCACTTAAGACGTGCTCGAAGTTTTCCAAGTTACGGTGACTCCTCGTATTAAGCAGGCAACCCAAATGCTTTAAGTCAGCATGTATTAAACAATCCCTATATAGGTAGACACTCAAGACCGTATTTTTCGACCCAAAATTAAGATTAATTTGAGTCAATTTGATCTTGTTCTCTCTAGCATTGTTATACAAATTCACGTATTGGAAAAACAAAGTTCTGGATCTACGTAAAATCTTCACCCCATTATGATGTTCTAAAATTTTCAACATGAAATGTCTCGAAGACAATTTGTGAGCAAAATATGAGCTTTTCTCAGCAGTCCTCTGGCTACCTTTCTTTACATGGGGCATCTTACGAGTCGGCGTATTTACTTCGCTACATTCAGTAAGCAAAACACATAATGCTTCTTTTTTTATTTTAAGAGAAAGTCCATCTCCAAAGAGCTTGCCATTTTTGATATAGTTCACAGTTAATCAATAACCTTAGATACATGGTGGTGCAATATATGCATATGTAAACCGAGATTTATTTCTGTCATTCCACTCTGTCAAGTCGACCAGAGTTTACAAATTTATTGTTATCAAATAACTCTTACTAATGAAAATATAAAACAAACTTAGATGCACAGGTGAAGAAATTATGTAAGAAGTATAAACACAAGGAACACATACTGCCTTTCATACTGCCTTTCATGCATAACTCTTTTGCTGTTGTAGATAAGACAAAATATAACATTTCAGTTCAATATTGTTATGACTATTTTGCGTAGATACAACAAAAGCGCGATGAAATCTGTGTACCTGTGGAACCTTTAAATTTAGTCCCTTGCCTTCTCAAGCAATTTAAGGTAGTGTACTTATAAAAATGCTATTTCGTTATATTTTGTATGCTACGCTCTTTGTAAGCAATAGTCTTTCACGATGTGCTGTTCTGTGTGAAAGCATGTTTTTGGGTCATTGACAAATGATATGTTCCTTATTTCCTCGATAGTGAAAATTCAACATACTATATACGTCATGCATGCGTCATATTGTGAGAAACATTATATTCGAAAGAGATATATTGCGATACCAAGAACCAATTTCCTGACAGTACAAGTAAAAGCTGTTCCGCATTACAAGCGTGGTACATCAGTGCTGTTTCATTTTTTGCAGCATAAAATTGCAGGTAGATTTTTGCCATTTTGGCCTTCTTCGTGCAAAAGTATTGCATTACCTGGCTGCCATTATCACTGAATTTTGTTTGTATAATACATATAATTTAAAGCTTATTTATAATGTAGTGCTTGGGTAAGAGAAGGTTGTAGTGGTGGATGGGATGTCGATGCTATTCGATTCACTAGAAATACAAATACCTGTAAAATTTTACAATAAATTCATAATTCATTCAGCCATAAATATCGTGTGCCAGAAACATTTATCTGCGAACTAATGTTTTTACCTAGGAAGTGTGTGCTATAATTTCTCATTCCATTTGAAGTTTTCATAAAAAGATTTGCAATTGCATGGGATTTACTCCAGAAGTTAAGTAATATGGTTTATGTGGCTTTCTCTTGTACTCTATTCTGCCATTGTGGCATTGCTTGTCATGGACAAAACCAGCTCTGTAGAGCAAAAACAACATAAAGACAATCTTTTAAGAAAGAAATGTCAAAAAAATATATATTAAAAAAACAGTTAAGGTTTAAGTAAGTTACCAATTAATTATTGTCTCATAAAATAAAAGAAATGCAAAAGCTCAATTAACCTTTGATTTAAAATATAACATTATTCCCATCCTTTTTAGATGAATAGTGTTCAGCTGTCGCATTATACAAAATAGACTATGTTTTCATTGGGGGCCAAGATTTACTAAAGTATTCAATGACAGGAGAACAGGTATATTGATTTTTATCTAGATCTGACATTTTTACATAATTTGGAATCTTTATTTTTCCATTTTAATCCACCCTATATGAAATGAAATAATCTTATGGCACTGGTCTTAATTGATCAAGTTTATTCAAAACATTTTCTAAAATTAGTCGATAGAAAATACCTGAGCCGTAACATTGTGTAGGATAATTATCTCTTCCTTCATCTGCATACTGCTTGTAGAGCTTCATGTCAGCCTTGACAAGAGTCACATTACGACTGTTCCACCAGTCAACACGGTGCACGAGATTGTGGGGAGATGATGTGCCCTCTGCAGTACAGCCAACTTCAATCCACCATTTTTTTAGGCATTTAGTGTTATGTGGTCCACTCCCGATGACTTTTGTGCAATAATCTGGGGGAAATCTAAACTCTTCTTTTATTAAGCAATAATTATTGTAATAAGTCTTAAATGATAAAGTTTTATTTGTTGCAGATATATCAATAGATCCAAATTTTAAAGTAAGGTTTATATTACATTTCTTTGTTATTCGAGGGTTAGAAATTAGATATATTACTGCTGAATATTTCAAATTTGTGTAAAAATAGAGTTTTTTTTAAATGATATATCCTGTTACGAGTTTTGCATTGCAATCTTTCATTTCTTGCAACAAAAAGCAAGTAAGCTTTTTCATTTTGATCTTCAGGCAAAATAATCAGTAAACATGTTTTCTAATTATATAGAGATATTCCTCTCAAAATGTCATTAGGGATCGCATACCTGCTCCAAAGCATTTATCGAAGAAATTGAGAAATGCTTCGTCTGCATACTGCTTGTAGAGCGCCATGACAGCCTTGACAACAGCCACAGGATGGTCGTTCCACAATGCAACCCTACTTCCATCATTGTGAGGAGACGATATACCCTCAGCAGTGCAGCCACCTTCAAGCCACCATTCCTTCAGGCAAGTAGTGCTGTGTGGACCACTTCCAGTGGCTCTGGTACAAAAACCTGGGCACATTTGCTGTACAACTGTTAGGATACTGTTCTACCTTATTTTGTTCATCAGCGGAAAATATATCATAACTGAAATCTGCTGTTCTTTTCTGACTTCTGTAATATGTTACCCAATTTTAACAAATTGTTATTTAATAAGCATTTAGATGTGAATTCATTTGGGTAATATTTGCAACATAAGCACTCTTTACTCGATATTTTAGCCTCTGATGAAACATAAAACAATAATCTTTCAAAACGCTACTTCTCTGGTATTTCGTTTTGACAGTAAAATTTTCATTAGTATCACTAGTCATGCATTTTGCTCAAATAAAATCTGAGATTAAATTTTGATGTCTATATCTGTGATTTTGATGTGTTTTTGATACAGGATCAAGAGCGTGTTTTTCCATCAACTACCTGATCCGTAGCATTTCTCGCCGAAAGTTGGCCGTGCTTCATCTGCATATTGCTTGTAGAGTGCCATGTCAGCCTTGACCACAGCCACAGTCTGACCGTTCCATAAAGCAACCTCACTTTCATCGTGATAAGGCGAAGATGTACCCATCGCAGTACAGCCGACTTCAAGCCACCATTCTTTCAATCATTCAGTACTATGGGGCCCATTTCCACTAACACTTGAACAATTTCCTATAATTTTATTTCATTATATCATTTTTGAAAACAATATCTCTCTCAGTTTGTGTATAGCCTAACAGCTTTGCTGCTTAGTTTAATTGAAAAGTGTGTACTGGTGAATGTGAAATATGTAGTAGTTCAAAAATATAAAGCAAATCGCATGCTTGACAAAATACATTGTATTTATTTAAACAATTGTTGAAAATTGCAATTTCAAACAGAATGAAATATCAACTGCTCATATATTCGAATACCTGTGCCATAGCATTTAGAGAAGTAATTTGGCCGTACGTCATCTGCGTACTGCTTGTAGAGCCTCATGTCATCCTTGCCTGCTGTCATGGTGAGCCTCTTTCACCTAGCAACGTTACTCTCGTCATTATCAGAAGCCGCTGTGCCTTGATCAGTGCAACCAGCTTGATGCCACCATGCTTTCAGCATCAGAATGATATGGAGACCATAGCATTTAGAGATGTAAATTAATCATCCTTCAGTAGCGTACTGCTTATGGCTCTTCATGTCATCCTTGACCTCTGCCACCGTGAGCACCTCCCACCAAGCAACTTTTATTTTGTCATTATAAGGAGATGACGTGCCCTTAACTGTGCAGCTGGATTCAAGCCACCATTCTGTCAGGCACTTAATATTGTGTGGGCCATATCCGCTAACTCCAGAACAGTTCTCTGGGTATAAACTTCATAACGGGTATAAATAAACTGTTTATAACTCGCCCTTGTGATTAGAATAATGATTCATTTTTTTGAGTCAGTTGAGTCAAATTTAACCAGCGAAAAAGTTTTACATTGTTCATGTTTCGCCGCATTGGAAGAAATAAAGCTTCCGAAATTATTGTAAAGATTTTCGGGTGAATGTTTGCAAGACAATGTTGACGAAATCAATATGGTACGTGGTAAACAATTACAACATTAGCTAGTACTTAAAATAACTAGCACTGATTGAAGATTGGTCTGAACGTCAGAGGACTGCAGAAAAATGAAATGCAGACAACCTTTGCTTCCTGCGTATGCGTAGATAGGGTTTCCCGGACACCAACAGTGACAATCTTTTCCCACGAAACCTTCCCCAGGGCACGTCTTCGAAACGCATTTATCTGTAGTAGTATATATAGTATCCCAGAATCAAAACAAGAATTCAATAATTTATTATAACCGTGTTAAGAGATAGCTTTATTATTATTATGACAATAGAAATTAACTTTATTTCACAGAGAAAAAAAGAAATTAGAAATAGACAGAGCTGATATTACGCATGCTGTTGTACGACAGACGTTAGCAGAAGGTATTTGATCTATTGAAAGTACCAAAGTACCATATGGAAATCTTATATCATAATAGCCCTACTGCAGATGTGAATAAAATTATCGATTATACATTATCGATTACACATTATCGATCAAATATTATCGATTACATATTACCGCTACAATTGTACATGAGATTTGCCAGCTGAGCATATCCGTATTTCCTATCACAGCCTGAAATGATGGGTCTCTTGTCTGAATTGTGAGAGTTTCATTTTTGCTGAAATACTAAATATATCAATGATATGTTAACAGAGCCTTATGGCATCAATATGTACCTCTTTAAAGATATTTAATATTTATATTTACAAATAATGGTTCACGTTGTAGACACGTGATTCCATGCGCTACTCTACCGACAGGTAGCTTTTGCGTTTAACTGGTCGAGAAATTTCAGGGCTAGGAGGACTACATTTGGCGGAGGTAAATCATGTATTTAGATGATCCTTTTCCAATATTGGACAGGAATTTGCTTACATGTGTACAATTACATTTCGTGATACTTCATTGAAGCATGAGATAAAGACACCACAAAGGGCATTGGTGACATACTAACCATTCTGTCATCAACAGTACAAAAACAGGGTTTGTATAGCTTAAGCTTATCACGCCACATTGGTGACATATGACCATTTTGTCATCAACAGTACAAAAATAGGGTTTGTATACCTTAAGCTTATTACGTCACATTGGTGACATACTGACCATTCTGTCATCAACAGTACAAAAACAGGGTTGTATACCTTGAGCTTGTGACATACTGACCATTCTGTCATCAACAGTACAAAAAAGGGTTTGCATACATTAAGCTTATTACGTCACGGTGATAAAACAAAGGTTCCACTCACAGTTCCGGGATAATGCATGATACTGCGGTAATCATACGGTACATCATAATTATCCGTATCGTTCACAGTACACTTGAGGAAGTCGTCAAGTGCTTCTTCTTGTATGTTTTCTTCAAGAATCCGAACAAATCTGTCACGGTCTGGCCTTGAATGCTCATGTCGGTATCCCAATGCGTGGCTTAACTCATGGAGCACCGCGTTTTTCTACAACAGTGATGTTAAATATAAATATCCGGCGGTGGAGCTGATTGTTGTAGCGGCACAAAGTAGCGGCACATATCCTCGGGGTATAACGAGCTGAGCAACATTATCAACAATTCGGAATGATATGCGGATGCCATGAGAATTTTATATGTGTGTTAAGGAAGTGGCTCAAGTTATCATAGTCCACAGTTCGAAAGTGATTTATATCAATGTTATTCATAGTAGGAAAGTGGCTTACGTTATCGTAGCTAATCTCTAATAGGAAAGGGATGTTATGCTGTTTAATTTGTAAATTTTTTGTTTGCTACCCATCTAACATGCCATGACATCTGCGTTCTTATTGGAAGTTGTGTTCTATTGTCAACATATGCTCGGTAAATTTTCGTTTAGCGTGAGCATTTGTAGCGTGAGCAGTTGTCGTCATAAATCGTGACGCATATTCGGAAATATATCATGAGCATAACATAACAGTCTGTTCTATTAAACGAAAACTTTCATTTGTTTTGTTTTATTTGTTTTTGATACCTAAAAATTTCTGAATTGTTTCTTGACTCTGAAGAAAATTGTGCTGAAATGGCTATAATACTTGACGTTTCTACACAAATTTTGACTAATACTTGGCTTGTTACTTACATATCTACACCATTCAGCCAGTTTTATTGGCTGTTCTCCACCAATCATGCCTATTTATGACGAACATCTAAAATTACAATAAATTGATAGCACTGAAAATTCGATTTGGATGACATGTTAGAGGAAATTAATGAAAGAGCGGTGACCATTACCATAGCAAAAAATGCGCAACATAACGCTGTGAATTCAACGTAAATGAATAACTTTTTATAGTTTATTTAGAAATAATGCAACACTGCAAATTGATTGACACTTGCCATCAACACCTAAAGTCAATGTTTACATCTATATATGCACGCGCCATCAGCATCAAAATACAATGGTTACATCTGCATGTGCACGTGCCATCAATATTAAATAAATGGTTACTTCTATATGTATACACCTTGAACTTACTCGTCACCAGTTTGAAGAAATATGTAATTAGTGTCGTTTGGGATAGCTGATCGGAAGTCTATGCACGTATGCAGCTCCAGCTCAGTAATTGCCGCATTGATTTCTACCAACTCATTTGTGCTAAACATAGATAATTGGAGGTTAAATAGTTTATAAAGAAAACTTGTGTTAAGAACGCAGCAGAAAGGTGTGTTAGAGATGAAAACAAGGGGGGGGGGAAT